>OY284486.1:87503958-87963261 GCA_958336395.1 Ctenicera cuprea | reverse complement strand
CGAATGCCCACCACCCCCCTACTGTCTCCCCCCCCCCCCAGCGTTTTTTTCGATATTTAAAAAATGTACGATTTTCGGCTTTAAAATCGGCATGAACATGTTAAATGACAATAGGAGCAATTTTCTATTGAGGAGGACCTCTGTGAGCATCTTTTAGTCGTTTAAAAATTTCATAAAATTTACATTTAAGTGCAATGCAATTCTTTTTCTTACATTTTTAATAAGTGTGAATAGTTTCTCAATTTTTTTTCACAACTTTAAATAATAACTTTTCAAATATTTTGAAAAATTTTCAAAACAAATTTTTTCTATTTTAAAATAATTAAATTTTTTCCAAAACTTTAAATTTTTCAAAATTTTCAAAAATTTTTAAAATTTCTTTAACTTTTAATCTCAAAAACTTGAAGGTAGTCTTTTTTTGAATAATATCCTGTGGTCAGAAATAAGCGCCAGACTTCAGTTTTAGCATAAATAATTTTAAATATTGTGAAAATGTATTAACTTTTTATGCGCTGTGATTTTTGGAAGAACGTCAAAAATTCAGGACGCATCGCAGCCCAAATTTTTCTCTGCTCGTTTTTAATTGCATGCTTTGGCTGAGTTTGTGGAAAACTTAGTATAGCTGGAAGCGTTTTCCGATTTTTTGTGCTGGACGGAATTGTATCGCCTGTACCGGAACTGCCGATTTTTTGAAAATCGAAGCTCAATTTTTCAGGCGTCCACTGTCTAAGTTGCAAAATGTTTTTTTTAAGTTTTAAATATTGTGTAAAAGTGTGATAACAATCGCATCATTGTAGAATTTTTTGGCTGTAATAAGTGAAAATAAACAAAAACCGAAGAGTAAGGTACGGGTTGTTTTCGAAAAATTGTGAAGATTAAACGAAATGGATATTTTCTAAAAAATAGAAACTCCTGTTGTTTTTTCGTAAAAAATTGTAGGTCGTCCTTTTGTGAATAAAATTTTGTGGTCAAAAGTAGACACAGGACTTTAGTATAATAATAATTTTTATAATTGGGAAAATGCATTCACTTTTTATAAATTTTGATTTTTGAAAAAACGTCAAAAATTCAGAACGCATCGCAGTTAAAATCTTTTTTGCTTATATTTAATTGCATGCTTTGGCCGAGTTTTTTCGAAAATTTGGTAGAACTGGGAGCGTTTTACGATTTTTTGTGTCGCGCGTACCGTAAGTGGGGTTTTCTGAAAATTAAAGCTCATTTCTTCAGGCGTCCGCTGTCTAAGTTCTGTAATAGAAAATTGTTTTTTATGTTGTAAATATTGTGTAAAAGTTTATTAACGATCGCATCATTGTAGAATTTTTTGTCTGGAATAAGTGAAAATAGACAAAAACGTAAGGATGTTTTCAAAAAAATTAAGAATTCCTGTTTTTTTTCAACAACACGTTTTTAGAAAAGGGTTCTGCGATCAGAAAAATTTAGAAAGCGTTGCAGCCGAAACATTTTTTCGTTAATATTTAATTGCATGTTTCGGCTGAGTATGTGGAAAATTTTGTAGAGCTGTTAATTATGATGTTTAGTTTGGTAAAAATTGGATAAGATTTTTTCAGCTGGAATAAGTAAAAATAAAAAAAACGTAAGGGTCTCTTATGCTGTAGCGCAGAAACCAAATAACAAACAGATAGGTCCTAGGCAGCGGCACCTAAGCATGTAGGTCCTCCCTGTCTAGATTCCTGCTAGACATAAATTCGATAGACGCCAGAAAATTCCTAAGCAGCGGCAGCGCATTATAGGAACACATAAATGCATCTGAATTTTCATTTCGTTTATTTCAAGTTTCAATTGAAATAGTTGGGAACTGGAGGACATTATTTTGTTCTCGAACTGTACATTTATATACGTTTGTTATAACTTTTTCCATGATTCTGATTCTATTTAATCCAACTTTCCTCGTATCAACAACTGTGAAAGCAACACCATATCCATTCGAAAAGCTCCAACTTCCTTCATTAGTATGAAATTAGTCTCATTCAGAATCGTTCCTAACTCGTTTCCATTCCCTACGACGAGCTTTTTTTTCGCTTAAACCCGTATGGCTCGAGCTTTGTTCTTGTTTACTTATTAAACTGTATTCCTCTAGCGCAAAGAAGAACAAACATTGAACCGTTTAACTTATTCCGCCGTATAGACGTCTCCGGAGAATCCTTTGACCAGGTCGTCGGTATCTGTTCCAGTTGCTGTTGCTCCCATGACGATTGATGCGGGACGCCACGCGTGGGATGTCATTTACTACGCTGACTGCCCCCAAATGCGAGCTTTAGCCCGTAACCCACCATACTATAATTCAAGTCCCGTTTTGCTGGAGGATATCCACGGTGGTGCAACAATGGCTTGTTGCACTCGCGAGCTTTGTTGTTTATTAGTCCTTTTGGTCGTTAATTATGTATATACGAGGCTGCGCTGGTATTTCGGTGTTTGATATTACATAACGTGGTTGAGCTTTCTACCACGTTATGTTATTGCGATTAATTGGATTTAATGTTTGTTCCGGCATTGTTATCCGGATTGTTATCTCTTTAAATATAAAGTGGCCGATGGTCGTACCTTTAGTTTCTGGAATATAACGTGTTATTTGTATCATGCAAACTCCATTAGTGTAATTTGTTTCTTTTTAAAATATACACCTAATGGGTGAGGCGCAGAATAAATGTGACTTTGTGGGGTAAAGAAAAAATTTTAATTTAAGTTTTACACAACTGACAAATTCGACGAAAAAATCATATGTGGGCCACATAGACGCTGAGCAATCACAAAGTAAATAGCAAAATAACAGAAAAACTTACTTGTGAATGTTTTTTATTTAAAATAAAAAAACGTACTTAATAATGCTAGCCCCGTGTTTCGTTTTATACTACTACTGAAAAAAACGCCCATTAAACAAACTTAAAAAAATAGACTAGTGTAAACGTACAACATTTTGCCTTTATTGTATTTCTTTGATCAATTTATTTCTACGCCTGGTATTTTGCTTGCATGTAATATTAAAGATTTTTGTAACACACGTTATTTTTTGTTTTCCTACAGCGTATAATTTTCCTGGCTTGTACTATTTAGTAATTTAGCCAGTGGAGGGACAACGTTATAAGAATTATACGCTCTAGGAATTTTACGGTGTAGGAATTATACGGCATTTTACGTCTCCTACAAGATTTCCAAAAAAGTTAAAGTTATTAAAGTTTTCAAAATTATGAAAACTTTTTGCTATCTGTTAATTTGCAGGTTTCAAAAATTTTAAAAATTATTCAACATTTCTAAAAATTTAAAAAATGGACAGGACATATTCAAAGTTCTTAATTTTTCTAAATTTCTAAATATTTTCAAAGGTGTTTAAATTTTTTATAACTCAAAATTTTAAAGAACCGTTTAATTCCAAAACTCTAAATTTAAAAAATTTCAATAATAGTCAAACATTTTCTAAACACTAAAAAATATTCAAATGTTTCCTAAATTTTCGTAAAACAGCCAAATTTCCAACGTTCAGCTTCTCAAAATGTTCTTATTATTGTCAAAAACGTTTTCAAAAATTTTCAAAATCTACAAACATCTTTATAAAATTTTGATAATATTCAAAAATTTTAAAAATTCTGAAAATTATTCCAATAATTCTTAATGTTTCATAAAACTGACAAAAACGTAAAAAATTTTAGATTTTTTGAATATTTTCGTATAATTGTCAAAAACGTGAAAGTTATGTTTTTAATATTGGTTGCAATTAAAAAATACTACTTACTAATTTCTCAAATATTTAAAATTTTGTAACCGTTTCCAAATATTTCCCAAATGCAAAAAATGTTTTTAGGAAATTTCAAAAATGTTTAAAAAGTTTTGAATTGTTCAAACGATTCCAAAGTTTTCAAAATTTTTTAATTTACAAAATTCCGTAAGACTGATAAAAACGTAAACAATTTTAAAAGTTTAGCTTTCCAAAATTTCCATAAAATTGTCAAAAACTTCAAACATTTAAAAGTTTAGGTTTACAAATGTTGGTTGCAATTAAAAAATACTAAACAACAACAATTACAAACTTTTCAAGTTTTTAAATTATCAAAGTTTTTAAACTATTTCCAAAAATTTTCAAAATCTACAAAACTTTTTTTAGGAATTCACAAAAATAATAAAAATTTTCAAACAAACTTTTTAAAATATTTCAAACGTTTCCAAAGTTTTGTAAATTTTCCAAATAGTGCAAAACTTCAAAAAAAAATTCAGCGTAAAGACGTAAAGAATTTCAAAATTTAGCTTTACAGAGTTTTTATAAAATGTAAAAAACTTAAAATGTTTTCATAAAATTTTCAAAATTTTTGCAGTACTAAAAAATTTTAAGCAATTTGATAAATGCGAGGAAGAATCAAACGTGGTTGCTGGTTGTCCGACAGTTTTTTTTATTTTAAGTGTAGAAACTTACTTTTTATTGTTAATTTGGATTAAACATTAAATAATCTTAGGTAGTTGGGGCTAAAACGTTATGCTGGAAGGAAACTTTAAAAACTGAATATTGTTAAAGTTTGCGACTGTTCAATTTTAAACTAACTCTGAAATAAGCATTAATTCGCCAAATTTAAATTGTCGGTTACTACAACTACTACAAAACATTGTCTTAGTTTCCACCCCTAAACGCACATGAATTATTGAAACAGATCACTAGAACTAAATGAATTTTAACAACACGACGCAACTTCATTTACAACTTAATTTTGCATCTGTAAGCAGGCTATTAGTCTAAATTGACAATTGAATTGCAAAACTGATCTCGTATGTAAATTCCTCTTGGAGTTTCCATTTCTATTGTACATTTCACTGACCTACATAACTTCGACAGTTTAAACGAGGTGCAAACAAGTCCGACACGACTCATTTATTATACAAAACCAAAATACGAACCACGAAGCCAGCCACCACCAGGCTCTGGTGTGTTGTTGAAACTTTAAGTGCGACCTATGTTCTTTGAGATTTCCGCTGCGAGCTGTGAAAACATGCATTGTGTAACGGTGTGAACATTGCTCAGTCAATTAACATTAGCAAAATAATGCTTGCTGCACGTTAGTATTAAACAAGGATGCAGTTTTTGGTTTTTACCGGAACGTGAGAGAAGAGATCAAAATTGTGTTGTGTTTGCTCTTATGAAAAGCCTCACTTTCAATGGCGGATGTAGCGAAAAGGAAACGGACAGGTTATTGAAAGCAATGTATTCATGTCCACCACCAGGTGGGCTAAAGTAAGGTGGAAGTTGTTTTGCTAAAGTTAGCGCGAATAAATAAGCAAAAAAGAAAACAATTTGGTTTCCGAAGTTTTTTTTATTAAATAAAATGTGAAATTCATCAAGTTAATCTAGATGAAATTTTTCTCGATTTAGAATTTTACGTTTATATCACAGTTGGGTGGTTTAAGAAAGACGTTCAAAGGTACTCGGAATTCGACATCAAAGTAAGACGTTGCTTAATTTCGCAAGGTACGATTATGGGCTTGAGCTTGACAGAGGTCTACATATCAAAAGATTTTTTGCCATATGAAAGTTAGAAGAAATCCCATTTTGCTTTCTAAGGGACATTATTATACTTTTGCGTTTCGTGTACATTTCAAAGTTATTAAAATGTACAGAGTGATTCATGAAAGCGTATTTGATAAATAATTTGCATTGTTGCTTAACGCAATTTTTCTGAAATCCGAAATTTTTGAAATTTTTTACGCTTGCGCAGATCGCTTGTTCCCACATTCTTCTTTAAGTGCGTTTGTATTAAAATAAAGCACACCTTCGCAACCCTATTTTTAACGTACTTATCTGATTTGTGACATCTGGAACTTTGAATTGAAGAAATGTTTATCCCCAGAAAGCAAAAATCGATTTTCCAAGAAAATAATGGTCGATAGTCGTTTTTTGGCAATTCCTCAATTAAACTGTTCACGTAAATGGCTAAAAGGAAATTCCCAGGTCTTTCTTCAATGTAGTTGTAAAAAAAATTTTCAGTATTAAAAAATTCTTAAATATACATATACTGTTCTCCTTCGATATTGGGTGAACCGTTAGAGATACGATAATTTTTCAAATACAAAAGTTTTAGGGTGTCATAGTATCTATCATTTAAAATTACTTTCACTTCTATAGGGTGTTTCATTTTTGCGTCACAGATTATTGATTAATTTTTTTAAATGGGACACCCTATATTCAACTGCATATTCGAATGCACCATCAAAATTGCTACAAGACCATATTTTGTTTTTGGAATTTGGCTGCACGGTTGCCAAGATATTTAACTTTTCTCGAGATTTACTGATTTTGCAGAGTTACCATTAATAAATCATTGTGACCTGCGGTTAGGAAATGGAGCAAAACAAATTCATGTGAGTAGTTGTCAAAGCATGCCCTACCTCTTGTTACAAAACTAGCTCAAAATATCGAATACGCTGTTTGTGACAGACGGGTGAACTTGACGAAAGTGAGGGCGTTAAAACTTGTTTTTTTCAAATAGAACACCCTGTATTTTTTTACATTATCAGTTGCAGATCTTAATTACCTTTCATTTTTGTAAAGTATGTCCTATACCTAAATGTTACCCTTTTCGATATAATTTGACTTTTTTCCAAATATTCATAAATTTGGCCAAAAATTAGGCATTTCTTCTTTCGGATTCATCAAATAGTATTGAATCTTGGAAAAATATATCATTTTATTCATAGAAATGTAGAAGTACAATGAATAAGTAACGACAAACAATAAAATGAAAAAAAATTAAAGAACAAAAGAATAAAATTCCTATTGCAAGATATGTTCAAACTGTTCTCCATTTTGACGTCTACAAGTTCTTATTCGCTGTAAAAATGCATTGCTAACTTTGTGTAACATATCTGGAGTGACACTTCGAAATGCTTGGCGAATTCGCTGCATCATATCTTCTCTCGTCGTGGCCTGTGTTTTATACACGATGTCTTTAACATATCCCCACAAAAAAAATCTAGTTTTGTCAGATCGGGAGATCTTGGTGGCCATTGAACAGGTCCTCCTCGTCCTATCCAATGATCTCCAAATCTGGCATTTAAATATTCTCTCACTGTAAGATAAAAATGAGCGGGCGCACCATCATGCTGAAACCATAATCTTCGACTTATATCTAATGGAAGATCATCTATCATTCTCTCTAACTCGTTTTGCAGAAAATCGTAGTACATCAGTCCGTTCAAATGGCCGTCAAAAAAATGTGGTCCAATAAGATGTCCTCCAACAATTCCTGCCCATACATTTATGGACCATCGGTGGTGGTAATCCACTGTTTTGACAAAATTGGGGTTTTGAGTGTCGTAATAGTGACAATTATGTTTATTAACAAACCCATTTCTATGGAAAGTTGATTCATCACTAAACAAAACGAAATCAAAAAAATTAAACTGCTGTCGCGTCTTGTTGATTACCCAGGAACGGAAAATAGATCTCTTCTCGAAATCAGTTGGGAGTAGCTCTTGTACCAACTGAATGTGATACGGGTGGAACTTATGTTTTCTGAGTATTCTCGACACTGATGTCTGGCTTATATTAAGTTCTCTGCTGATTTCTCAAGTACTTCCATGGGGGTCCCCGGTAACACTCAAAACCACCTCCATTTGAGACTCTTCATTTGTGCCAATCTTGAGCCTTTCTTCTTTGTTGTATGCCACATTACCTGTTCTCTCAAATCTCTCTTTCAGTCTTTCAAAGGCAGTATGATGCGGATGTCTTCTTTCAGGATAACGCTGTGTATTAATGCGAGAAGCCAGAAGGGAATTCCTTTCGGCTTCTCCAAGAACGAACACCATATCAACACACTCCTCTTGAGAAAAATTCATTATAATACACTTCGAAACTAATAATGGATGAACTGACTTATTGATATGTATGTCAAACTTTTTTTTTGTTTCGTCTCGGCATTCTTGGGATTTATTCAAAACTGTGTGTTTTTGTGAAAATATGCTTTTTACCACAATAAGTTTCTTTCTAGCACTCTCTTGAATACCATGTAACACATTGTCAATGCTCATTGCTTTGTTTTCTTTGCAAAGAATACTACTTTGATGAATCCGAAAGAAGAAATACCTAATTTTTGGCCAAATTTATGAATATTTGAAAAAAAGTCAAATTATATCGAAAAGGGTAACATTTAGGTATAGGACATACTTTACAAAAATGAAAGGTAATTAAGATCTGCAACTGATAATGTAAAAAAATACAGGGTGTTCTATTTGAAAAAAACAAGTTTTAACGCCCTCACTTTCATCAAGTTCACCCGTCTGTCACAAACAGCGTATTGTATATTTTGAGCTAGTTTTGTAACAAGAGGTAGGGAATACTTTGACAACTACTCACATGAATTTGTTTTGCTCCATTTCCTAACCGCAGCTCACAATGATTTTTTGATGGGAACTCTGCAAAATTAGTAAATCTCAAGAAAAGTTAAATATCTTGGCAACCGTGCAGCCAAATTCCAAAAAGAAAATATGGTCTTGTAGCAATTTTGATGGTGCATTCGAATATGCAGTTGAATATAGGGTGTCCCATTTAAAAAAATTGATCAATAATCTGTGACGCAAAAATGAAACACCCTATAGAAGTGAAAATAATTTTGAATGATAGATACTATGACACCCTAAAACTTTTGTATTTGAAAAATTATCGTATCTCTAACGGTTCACCCAATATCAAAGGAGAACGCACTATTGACTCACCCAGTATAAAAATTTTATTTTAAAATTTACTACAGTTCCAGAAACTTTAAATTTTTTTACAAATTTTCAAGAACATTTTCCAAATTTTGTTTTTAATTTTCAGCGAATAATTTGAAAACTTTTTGAAATTTTTAAAATTCACAATATTTCAGATTTAAAACATTTCTGTATTTGTTTTTATTTAAATATTTTATTGATTTACATTTAGAAACAAAAGTGCTTTTATGGTAATCCCATCATAATATTAATACTAAGTTACTGATTTAGTAATTTTCCCAAGAATATTAAGCTAGCACTATTAAATAAAATAAAGTAGTCATGAAACACACGGCATAGCATATTAAAATTAGATTATGCACTAACGGCACTGCTGCACTTCCATTAATGAATGCAAGGTGTGCAACAAAAAACAAAAACACTATATTTATATGTAATCTTGTGTAGTTTACCGCTGCATTTAACTTTTTGTCCCCCACCTGCAGCCCTGCGATAGTCAATTTGGTTACGCATTAACATTTTCTGTTATTAATACTACACTAGTTAATCCATCATTATTTTTATCTTGTCAGTACACGAAACTATTAATCTTCAAATATTTTTAATTGGGTTTCTAACGAATAAATAATTTTTTGAACAAAAACATATATTTTTGCAAAAAATGGTTAATTGTGGGTGGATGAGTTTGTTCTTGGAAATGGAATCTGATGCCTAATGGAAGTTGATATGTCGAGGCATATATAATTAGCAAAACGTTTATTAAAACCAATATTTGACTTTTTTGGTAAGCGATGTCTCAATGAACTCAGACGAGTCACAACCTGCTTAGCCACATAGTCGAAAATATTAAGGGTAATACATTAGAGCAGCAAATTCTGAGCTTGCGCTTACATTTTGGCGCACACATTTAATTTTACGTAAAAATTCCAAAAAAATATTTTCTTGAACTTTATTTTCTGAGCAATGTCTCAGCGACTACGATAAGTCATAACTTCCATTGCAGATGCATAGCCGGACACACTAGGAGTAATATTTAGGGGAGTCCTAAACGTTCTCTTACATCTTAGCTCACAAATTTAATTTACGTAAAAATAAAAAAAACTTAATTTACTTGCTTTAATCTTGTAAGCGGTGACTCACCGAGTGCAATGAGTCACGGCCAGTATAGCTATATTAGGTACTTAGTTCTGCAAGTTCTCTGGCACTTTGCGCATTTTTTCTGAGCGATGTCTCAGAGTCACGACGCCATAGATACTTAGCATAATATATCAGGGGTAACCATTCATTTAGAGCAACAAATTTTGACATTCTCTCACATTATGTTTCATGTAAAAATAATGATCTCTTTTTATGGCTTTATTTTCTAAAGAATTTTTTAACAAATGCAATGAGGCACGACCTGCATAGGTACTTAGCTAAGCATTTTAGGAGTAATATTTATAAAAGCAAATCTTGTCGCTCCTCACATTATGACTCACAAATTTTTTCAAAAACTTTTTTTTTGTTCTGTTTTTTGCAAGCAGTGACTCAGCGAGTGCGATGACTCACGAGTCATAACCTGCGTAGTTATATACAGTTGAGCATATAAGAAAGCTAGTCCTAGGCGCCTTATCGCATTTTGCTTATTTTACATAAAAATAAAAGATTAATTTTTCGTCTCTACTTTCTGCACGATTTTTTAGCAGGTGCGGTGAGTCACGACCTGCTTAGCTACATAGTTGAGTACATCAGAAGCACTAGTTGGGAAGGCTAGCCCTGCCCGCGCATTAAAAATGTTATAATTATTATTACTATATTTACATATAAAGTTCGAATTTGTATTTATAACTAAAAATCTGATTAAAATAATGTAGGTAAGTACCAGAAGTCGTAACGTTTCGAACTATGTAGATATAAATTGTAAATCAAACATTACAGTACTTGTCCAAAACAAGCCGCAAATAAACTAAAATCGAGCAAAATTGCAAAGACAATATTGACAAACACTTTCGACAAAGAAAATTTCACAAATCGAATAAGAGGTCGCAGTAAAACGTTTAGTCGCCGAAATCAATGGCAACATTACAATTCGTCGGTTTGCACAAAGTTTGTACTTTTGTTCAGCTCACAATGGAACTCGGTCACATTGAAATACCGCAAAGGTGCCGGTGACTTTTAAGATTTGTTCACAAAAGATTAGAGCTCGACACTTCCTCACATGCGGCGAACTGGCCGGAATGCGCTTTATGTAGTGGAAACTCGGAATGGATAAATCTTGAAGTGTCACCTCTTTGGCCGCAGCCACCGCGAACGTCTTCAATGAAAACGGAACATTTTTGACGTTTTATTTCTGAGCGTGGCGTTAAATGGTTAGGGAACTTGAACAATTCGAGTTCGATTTGACATTATGATACCTGGAGGCTGATGACTTTGAAATTTTATTAAATCTCCTATTTGGGTTTATACAGGGTGGTGCAAGACTTATGTATAAGCTTTAGAAGCAAATTGCTGAGGTCATTTTTGTAGGAAATGTCTTATTAAATTTAAGCCTGGAAGCATTTGTTTACGGAGTTACAGCCTCCTGAAGACGGAACGGTCCAATCACACTTTGATTAATATCTCTGCCAAAAATTGAGATATTTGATTTAAATTATGTATGAATAATTCAATATTAATAATTTATATTTGCACTCCTTTTCATGAAAATCCATTAACCAAGCGCGTAGATGTAAGGGGTGCTAAAAATAAGTTAACGGATACGTTTGCGTATCCCCCACATATACGCCCTTGGTTAATTAATTCAAACGAAAACCAACAAAAATGTAAATCACCTGCAGTGCAATATCTTACAAAATTTAAATGAAATATCTCAATTTATGGTGCAGATATCAATTAAAGCATAATTAGACTGTTCCATCTTCGGGTAACTCCGTATTTTCTGCGTATTTCATTATCTAGTACAGAAAAGCATGCCTTACCCTTAAAGTTTTGAAGATCGGATACACTTTTTCTTTAAAGTGGAAAAAAGCTCATTTAATGGTGCAATTTAAGGCTTGAAAATGCAGTTGAAAAACAAAAGTGCACTTGCATGTAATGCATAAACGTACCTAACTCGTCTGTCTTTCGTTTATAACTTCAAACGTAGCTGAAAGGCTCTCCAGTTCGGTTTTGCACAAAAAGCCGCAAAAGCAATACGGATATATCGGACAGCCCTAATCCATGAAAACCACCAGCTAATTGTTTTAAAACCGATGCATTAGCGCTCTGTCTGACACTGCAACATGTCATAATGAAATCTCTATTGAAAGGCCCTTTGCATGCAAATGGAATTTGCATGTACAAGTTTTGCATCGCTTTAAGCGCTTTTTAATAAATAATTTATCTTTTTTTACACCGAACCGATATTTGAGTTAATTGCGAACGTATGGGGCAAATTTTGTTTAGTGATGGAATGTTTGTAATCAAAAATGATTTATTTTTGCAGAAAGAAATTTTTGCATTTTTACAGTGATGTATGTAACACGAATGTGCCATTTTTTACCACCAAAATATTAAAAAATTAGAACTATTAATTTTTTCATAACACAGTGAACCTCCCATGCTTACTTCTACTTAAGAATTTGTATATAAGATAAAGAAAAAATGATTTAGTGTAAAGTATGTTTTTATTTTATTAGAACACTATTTTTGTTAAAAAAAATATTTTATTTATTTCTATTTTACTTGATTTTGCCTAAAATATAACTTTTGTTTCCTTAACTGTAATTTTTTTCTACCTTTTTGCCTTCCTATATTTAACAGTTATATTGCCTGAAAATCTCAGCCCTAGTTATAAATGCTATTTGTAATAAAATTTTGATAATGTTCTCTATGCAGTACGTTCTTTAGAATTTTCTTTTGATTTTCTGTTATTGAAAGAAATTATATCAAATTGTTCCATATTTATACTTGTTTCATAAATACCTTGAAAAAACTAAAAATCAATAAATTTAAAAGAAGTATGGGAGGAGCCTTCAAATTGTGCCCCTCTGAAGCGACGACACTGTGCGTTATTCTCACAGCGTACATACATACTAGCTACTAGTTTTTGAGCGAAAGTTCAGAGTCACTAATAGATGACGTGAATTAAACCGTAGACTACTAAATAAACAAATTATACTAACATATTTGACAGTTAATTTAAGCGAAGCTTATTACACAGCATACACATTTATTTAAAGCCAGTATAGATTTAATTACTGTAGTTTATTGTTCTGCGATGCAATTAAAGCTTATGTGTATTCTGTAGGAAATGAGATTTCTAGTATTATAAATCAAGTTATTCCATGCGTGCTCCGCGAGTTCGGATTTAAAATGAAGTTTTTACAGAGCTTCGTGCCATAATCATGCAGTCGTACCATATCATCACAATTTTCTGATAGACGTCGGAAATTGTAGTGGTCGACTGCACAGCGGTAAATGCAAATATGCGCCTTATATAATTGACGCGCATCAGTATTAGAAGCGAAAGCCCAGCGATAATAAAATGTAAGACAGGTTGTAAAAAACCAAATTTAATTCATTCTCCTTAGCACTGAATTGTACAAGAAATCGAGCTACTGCTTATACCACAAGGATTGGCAAAGTTCTATTTTCAAATATACATATAGCTAACCGTATATGTATACTTAGTGGTGCATTTCACCTAAGCGGAAAGCATACGTGATTGTTATTTTAAACGTCTAGTTTAAACAACTACAAAGCATTTCTGTCGTGTCTGTGCTACAGAAGACAAATTTTATTACATTTTGTAGTTTTCCTTTAGTAAACCATAAATAACCAAATTATAGCAACAGCGGTGACAGCAACATAAATAATTGCTGAAAACAATCAATAAACTGAGTTGAAATGCAAGGGGCTGCCGTAGTATTATGGTGATAAATTTAGTCGCAATGCAAAAGCCCGTGGTGTTGTTGTGGTGTGACAGATAGGAATTTAATATATACATAGAAAATATTTTGTAACCCTATCGTAATATAAACAATAATTCTCATTAAAACAGTATTTACGGCTTTCCTGTATCTCCTCAAATAACGGAACTAAAGTAACACTTGGAAATTTCCAAAATTTAAAATAATTCGAAAGCAACACAAGTTATTAAATAGTCTACAGAATGTCCCGAGTTTATAGTTTTGTGGCTAAGCTACTCTCTATTTTTCATAGCGTTGCGAGCGCATTAATGTACGCGTTTGAAAATGTTGAAATTATTACTTGGTTTTGGTCATTTTAACAAGTACAAATTTATATAGGAAAACGTAAAATTCGAAAAATGAAAATCTATTTTTAAACATGAATTTTACTTTAAAAAACTATACACACTTCTTTGATGTTTGAACGTTTCTGGAATTTACTAATTAATGATATTTGAAATTCCAAACAGCTCTTGAAAGCATGTAACTAGACTACTAGAGGATGCATTGACAATATTTGTTAGCTTTATTTAACGCGCTCGTTGCCACTACATTATGCTAATAACTCGAACGCGACCGGAAACTCCACACGACAGCTACATGTGTCAGTCTTGTCAAACAAACCACGGTCGTGTTATGGCAGTCTTCCGCTACATATGTGCATATATTACACCACACATATGTACTAATGCATTCCTGCTAATTAAGACTATATTAAGGGGCCGGATTTGAAACAGACACGCCTTTAATATCGCCCAAAAAAAATTTCCCCACTTCAACGTTAAAAATCATTTATGCAAAGCCATCTTATTATACTCTTTAGATCGCTTTCAACATTCAATTGAAATCCTTCTCAACCGCGCCGCTTCGTCCAATTGAAAAGCTATACCTGCCAATTTAATACAATTCGACGGAGCTTCAACGAGTTCTTGTGCCCAAAATCGAGGCAATTTACTAATTGGCCACAGATCAACCACAAAACATCGTATTGTGAGAAATCCCTGCAGCTGCCACAAGAACCCTTATTACTTACAATCATTAGGAATAAACGGTATGTCTTTATGACTGATGCCTATGTCAGCTTGAACTGACCAATAGGTCAGATTAGGTACGAAATTCAGAGTTAATTTGAGGTCATTATGTAACTTTTGTCATAACACAAACATCAGATTATAATGTTTGATGATTACAGCTGTTTATTGTGATACATCATCGAAACTGTTTTCACCTTTATTGCCCCAAAACAAATCAAAAATATCACCCCTTAGCATAGAAAATTTCCTATATCTTGTAAAAAAATATTAATAAGTAACAAAAAGGTTGTTAATTTATGTTGTGATACATCAAAACAAACGTAATTTAATATTTATTGCACTCACCGGACGAATGCAAAAGTTATAGCACTAATCCGTTCGCCAAAATTGTTGCTGCACCTAAGAATTGAGCAGCAAAAGAATAGTTTAGCTTAAAGAGAAATTTTACATCGTTTCCCGTTTATTAAATAAGGGGACATACATTTTCGATTTTCAAAAATTCATAGAAGACGTTACAAAAAATGAACCAAATTGAAGGCGATCTCTAGCTTAAAAATTAAAAAAAAAATCGTGTTGGTAGTTTTTGAGCAATATTTTTTTTTAAATGACAAAACCTTAAAATTCTTTACAAATTACAGTTTCAGTGGTTCTAAAAAGTTTTTAAGTTCATTACATTGTGTACTCTTAGGGCATTTCTGATATCAAATTTCATTCCGATCTGACAACTCGTTTGTGCGAAAATAGGTGTTATAACAAGAATTTTCAATAATTCGTAGAAGGCGTCACAGAAAAATTAGCGAGCTAAGACACCAACAAAAGTGTAGTTCATCCTGAAGGCTAAGAGCAATGCACAATTAAAAAAAAATAGCTTAGCAGTTTTTTAGCAAACGTATTTTGAAAATTTTCTATATTTTGATAATATTTTCACTTGAATTAAAAACATTTGAACTGTAGAATAACAACACTTGAAAAATACAGCACCCTTCCACACAATTAACTTAATACCAGACACGTATTCTAACAGCAAAGCTATCATCATCAGTGGTAAACTGACACACAGTGTCACAGCTTTGCTGTGGTAATACGTAATGTCACAGCTTTGCTGTGGTAATACGTAAATGGTATTTAGTTATTTAGTTAGTGTGGAAGGGTGCTGTATTTTTCAAATATTTTTCACTTCATAGTTTGGTCTTTGATTTTTTGGACACAGTGACATTTGATGCCGATCTGTCAAATTTTCTCACAGTTGTAGCAGACGCAATTTTAAAGCTAGAAAGTTCAGAAAAAAGCGTTGGATTTGGCCTGAGGTCTTCAAGCAGATTTCGTTTTTAGATTTGGATTGTTCCAATTTCTGAATAAAATATTACGAAAAAAACATGTTTAACTTCCGCTTCCGGTTTTGGATTTTTTTAAAGGCTTATTTCCCCGATGCATTTTTGATATACCCCTACATTCTGAAGGTCATGGAAATTGAAACATCCATTTGGGAGTTGTGGAACGCATATAACCGCATACACCCCCCCACCAACTATTTTTTGGGCTCTTGAAGGTCCAAAACATGTATTTCTGTCAAAATCTCGTATTTTGTTGAAATCAATGGTTACCTATACTGAAAGTATAGGAAAGTAAACACTAATTGTTTATTTTTAATCTAACTCTGTAAAATATCAAACTTTAACAAAATCGTGTAGGTTTGTGAGAAAAAAATTCTAGATGTACAAAACTTCAAAAATTCATAGAGGGCGTCATATGAAAACTAAAGCTTTAAAGAAAAATCAATTATAGTCTTTATTTAACATTATAAGGTACCAAAAATTAACAATAAATATTTCAAAAATTCATAGTTAATGAAAACTAGACCTCTGATGTCACATAAGCCAGTTCTCACAAAGTAAATATAAATTTTTTCCTAAATTCGGAGGGGATATCGCAAGGGGGGGAATGACAGGAAATCAGTTTATAGTTTCCAATCATATCTGCAAATTACCAAATTTAGAAAGATATGTGTATATAATTTTTGAAAAATTGGGGTGTGCATATTCCTAGGTTTCAAAAATTCATACAGGAAACCATATAAAAATTAAAGCTTTAGGAAAAACTAGTTCAAGTTTTGGTCTATATCTTGAAATTTAATTGAATTTAAGACATTTTGTAAAAGATAAAAAAAAACTATAAAAAACGTCACACTTTTGGGTAAAATTCAGTCAGTATTCTCTATCAACGTCTTCCAAAATTTTAAGATATCGTTTGACACACAAAATAAAATTTTGAAAAAATTCAAAATTTTAAAATTCATTAGAAACGTCACATGCAAACTAAAGTTTTAGAAAATAACCAGATTGCAGTCTTTATCCGTCTCTAGAAACTACCAAAATTTTAAAGACATCGCGTAGCGGTTATTTGAAAAATTCAGAGAGGACGTCATATGTCAACTTGAGCTTTGGGGAAAAATCACTTCATTGTTTTTATCTACTTTTATGAACTACCTAAATTTAAAAGTTCTTGAGAAACTTCAATTAAAAAAAATTACTTTTAACCTATCATCACGTTAGTTTCATTAAATCGCAGCGGCCGTTGCAGAAACAATGAGTCAAATGTAGAAACTCTTATATACAAATTTTCGAAAACAAAAAATATTAATACCTTGAGGCACATTATTTTTAAATCTTAAACCAAATTTTTGTATTTAATCAAACTTTCTTCTATTGGAAAATAACACAATAAAGTTTTTCTAATTAAGCTGTATTAAAGTAACTATCATAAGCAAAATATATTTTAAAAAGTTTCAAAATATGATTTCGAAACATACATCATTATTAAAACTTGGAATTCTTTAAACACGATTATTGTTTTATGACGCACAATTTGCTGAATTACATACAGTTTGTGTCAATACCCTTTGCTAACCGGTAACTTTATTTAATAAAATATGTTATTACCGCCGGCCGCAGTCTGATATGCAACCTTTGGAATAATTAAGAAAGCAACCTTGAAGACATACTCGTCGTAAAAATCATGGATTGAGTAATAATAAATAAACGTGTAATTTTGAACAAACTACAACAATTTTATTGTTTTCACATTACATTCTAGAACTCTTTTACAATTAAAATTATTTAGAATAAAATTATATCTATTTTCTGTTTTTTGTTTTAAATCATAAAGTATTTTACATTAAAAATTACAAATTATTATAACTCCGAAAAACACAATTTTTGTGGTATCTACACAGTTGTAGTGAAACGTAACATCCTTCCTTGACTTGCAAAATTGGGATAATTTAAGGTATAGTTTATTAATTTCCGGTTTAATAAAAAAACAGCTGTAATAATACACATAGACGATACAAGTATCCACTATAAAGCACTAAGTTGCCAACATCATAATTTAGTCGAATATATGTTTTTACAAACACGTCGTGATTGTGTAAAAGTATTCAAAAATTGGTGAATGTTTGTTAGTTGTTAAATAACTTGTTCAGGGGAAAATGGAGACAGTAACAGAAGCTTACAATTTTGTTTTTAAGGAACTTTCAGGTAAGTCTAATCTGACATATAGAAATAGCTTGGAAGAGATAATATTACGACCTTATGAATTTGTTGTCAATTTTATCAATTTCCCACTACACTAGAAGTAAATCAAGCTCATATAATTTTATTTAAAACCCTCTTACAATTGGAAGATTTCAAAACAATTTTTCCAAAAGTATAAAAAACCTTGAAATTGTTTATTTTAAATAACATAAAATAACCTATACGTATTTAAAGTTGTCAGTCGTTGTGGTTCTTGACGATTATCCCCAATAAAAAAAATTTTCGTTGGTTTCGATTTTTCCTGTTCTTTCAAATTACCAAATGAACTTGAAATTATGTTTAAGGTTTCGCAATACTTCTATCATTACTTAATATAATAAGTATAATAAGCATTGTTTTTCAGATCCTAGAGTGCACAATTGGCCTCTTATAGCCGAACCATGGAGCTTATTGGGAATAATAAGCATGTATTTGTACAGCATTTATGTCTTTTTACCGACATACATGGCTGACAAGAAACCATATTGTTTGAAAGAAGTAATAGCCATATATAATGTATATCAAGTAGTTGCATGTTCTGCATTGGTTTACTATGTAAGTTCATGTTTTATAGTTTACATATTCTATATATTAAATTCGAAACCCTTCCACTGGTCTCAGCTTTTAGTGAATAGAACACAGTATTCTATTTACTCTGAAGATGCAAGTTGCAATGTGTTGCGAAACGTTAGTTTGTATGGGTTCACAAACAGCTAACAGGCATAAGACGATTAAGTATTATTGTCCTGGCAAACAAAATACATTAAGATCAAATCCTTGTCCGCCCCAAGGTTTAAATAATCTAAGCACACGGTTCTGTTTAGACAGGCAGGGCCTACAAACCAATATAGCTCAAACTTTTAGAGCAAATGCTTGTAAAGGCAGACAAGCTACAGGTCGGTCTTTACCTGATTATGCTGGGTGTAGTTCCCAAATGACGACGCGGTCTAAGCCGAAAGTAAATTGTAATATTGACAACAATTAAACTTACATGTAGAGAGCCCATAAAGCCAAGTTGCGAAGCAGAATAATCTTTGACGTGAGACTTTTGGCTGAAACTCGGAACTGACCAATTTTGTCCTAATTTCTGTCTATATAGCTTCTAACAGAAATTACTTAACATGTGGTACAGTTTTGACAATGACGAGAATCATGTAAAAGAAGTTTTTAAACGTTTATAAAAGTTTACCGATGTCCGGTCTGATAAGAGTTAAGAGCTATGCAACAATGTATATGTCATACATTGATTTAATTAAAATTTTTCAAATAATTTCCAAAATACAAATTTTATTTATTCTGATTCGTGGCATGCTTTGTCTTCTGTTTTTTTATAAACAAAGTTCTGTCGTTTCAGCATTTTAACCTTTTTAGTCTTGGTTTTGTTTTATTTTCTATTAATTGCAGGTGGCCACTTCAGGATGGACAACCCACTATACATTTGGTTGCCAGACAGTAGATTATACAGAAGACAAAATGTCAATGCGCATGGCAAATCTTATGTGGTGGCACATGATCCTCAAATTGTCGGAATTAGTCGAAACTGTTTTCTTTGTCTTAAGAAAGAAGTACAGCCAGGTTTCAGTCTTGCACGTTTATCATCACGTATCGACGCTGGTCATATCATGGATTGTTTGTAAATATTTTGCAGGTACGTTATCAAGTTATTGGCTTTTTTGCCGTTATTACCAAGGGCCGGGAAAGCCTACAACTTAGATATAATTTTAAATCTTTATTAATTTAATAGTTTTGATAAGTTTGCGTAAGTTATGTTCGAAATTTCCAACACTCCGACCTCTTGGGGGCGAATCGAAAAATTACTTTTATGTTTCAAAGACAGCGTGCGAGAACGTAGGAGTGAAATTTATTACATTTACGGGGATCCTTTGATAATAACTTCAGTCTTAATGTCATCAAAGCAGACACAGGCATTACAAGCAGGGGCCAACAAAGGCGCAAGGAGAGTGCTACTTAATTAAGGAGCGAGCCTTCCAACTCTAAGGAGTTCACTGGACCAAAAGTTCCGCTTCCGCTTCCGTTCTAAGTTCCTACTGATTCGCTTGATGGCTTATTGACAACAGAAGTTACCTCCGGATTGTCACATCTGTTCAAAGAGGTTGTTCTAATTTACAAATCGCCTTCGAGTAAATGACAAAAGTTAAAATCTTTCGTGTCGTGTAACTTTTTCATTAACGCAACTTTCCTAAAACGCATCAGCCTGACAAGGTCGTAAAAAACTCTTAGATTGAAGAGTGTCATTTCTGGAAGAGTTACGTTTAGGGTCTCTAGTAGAGTTGATATTATAAATGAAAGCCATCATAAATGACCCAGCACATACTGAGAGCCCCATAACCACACGATGTGATTCCTCCAGGTCGTTTCATTAAATGGAAAAGGGCTGATGCTTTAAGCTTTAAGCATCCGCGTTCAAGTGCTGGAAAAATATCGCTTTAGCAAAAAGCGTGGAAAAGTGAAATTGCGAAAAATTTGCTTAAAGTAAAAATATTCGATTTCAATAAAAATAAGAATTTGCGTCTAATTAAATATTATTTTACAAAATTCATTTCAAGCAAGAAATTGAACAAACAAAAATTCATCATATTAATAATAATGGTATTACCTAAAACTTAATTTGCGCTTTAAACTAGAAAACTTTGCGAGCGTCGGCTTACTCTACGACATCTTATTGAATTACAACAAGTTTTCAAGCTGGAAAATCTTATTTTAGCTTACAAGGAATATTACAAAATTATTTAACTTTTTATATCTTTCCGAAGAAAACGCGCAGTCGTTATTAAAGACGGTCGTAAAAATTCAATCCTAAACCACAATTGCTTTTTGAAAGTACCCGAAACTTTTAATTAAACTGGCTAAATTAAAAAATCCTGAAAACTTGCAGGTGATTTCTAAGAGTAATAAAATGAAATTAAAAAATAGTGTATTTAACAAATCGAAATCTTAAGTGAAATAACTCGAACGTGGTTTGATTACTATTTGCAGTTTCTTAGTTGCATCGTCATTTTCTTTCAAAAAAGTAATTCCGAAATGATTAAGTTTCCCAAGAGGCAGAAAAGTTACAAATCGGAAATAAAAATCCAGACGTCGAGTTATACGAGATTAACCTTTTATAACTCTTAAACTCATTTATCTCTTTTAATTTCGGTCTCCGCGCCGAACAAAAGTAATTTTAAGCTCCACTTTTAATAAGACAGCACAAAAAAGAGATACAGATCTTTCTCCTGTAGATTTCGTTATCATTGCCGCGGCAGTAAACTGTCTTTTATGCTCTAATTTTATATGGAATTTATTGCGAATATGAACGTAAATCGCGTGGATAAAAAGGAATCCCCTACCAACAAACACGACCGAAGCACCGAAGAACATCTACTTAAGAACACGAGAAAAATGCAGTAAATTCCACCATATTGCTAAATATAAATATTCGTATTTCCAGGATATCTACGTAACATCATAAAAGAATATTATTAGAGGAGCATTCTCGCATCTGGAAGTAGCTATAAAATTCCTATATGACAAGATTTGGCTCTCAGATGCAGCAATAACCTGGCCACATCCACTTTGTGAATAAAATATTGAATTTAGGTTATTCCTGAAGGTACTTCTGTTCGGAAAATATGGACGATTTCGAAACCCGGAATCAGTTCTAACACTTCTACGTTCCTTCCAGTATAGCAATATATCTTTCCTTGGAATATTTCATCCGCAGCACTAAAAATGTAATCAACATCTATTTGTTACATAAAATCTTGTATCTACATTACAAATCATTCAAACAGACAACAATTATGTTTAATGATACTTTAGTTTTACATAAGTATCATTTTAAAGTTTGAAATAATTGTTACGCGATTTTCAAGAACACATTTTTGCAAAAAATTGACAAAAAACACTAACGTCAACAATAATCATAAATTTTTTTAGGAGGAATGCCGTCATTTTCAGTATTGATGAATTCTTCTATACACGTACTGATGTACACATATTACTTACTGGCTTCATTAGGACCTGAAATGCAAAAGAAGTTGCAAGCAGTAAAGTCTAAATTGACTGTGCTTCAAATAGTAAGTTACAGTGCCATACAGAAAATAAAAAACACGTAAATATTTTTGTTGCAGATTCAGCTTTTCGTAATTTTTGTTCATAGTTTACAAATGCTGTTACCAAGCTGCAAATTTCCTAATACTGGAGCTTACATTTATTTACCCACCATGGGAACTAACATAATATTATTTTTGAATTTTTATATTAACAGTTATTCAAAAAAGAAAACAAATTAAAAGTACCTACATATTGTGTTGAAAGCAGATATAGCTATATTAAGAAGTTTTTGATTTCCAGTCTCAATTGAACACAATATTAATTTATAATAAATAATAATAAATACAGAATATAATTACAAATTAACGTAAAACAGATATAGTAATAAAAACAACAGAAATGTCATAAGAAGTTGCGACAGCTAACGGATCAATACTCAGCACCTCCACCAAATGTTGCGTATGGTTAAAAACGTTCAAAGTCTTTGCCGTTTTGTTAGCTCTAAGCTCATTTCAAGCAACGGGAACCGTATAGTAAATCGTAAATAAAATCGAGATAACTTTTAAGATATACTATACTAAACGATAAATAAATAGGAGTCAGCAGGAAGAGGCTGTTTTATTTGCTCCAGAATTCAAAAATTAAGTACGGCCACACCATTCTTTTAGGCTGTGCAGCGATGGTCTATAACATTTAATCTGTTTGTCTCTAGAGGGCGCCATAGTATTTTTTTATTTCCGATAGCTTAGTGACTATTAAGAGTATTACTGGTAAGAGAAATAATACTGCATATATCGCCATATCGGATAAGTTGCGGTCATAAGTAGTTTAAGCTACCTCCGATCAAAAACAAATTTATCCCAAAAATTATTATTGCAAGGCAGCCAAAATGTTAAAATAAAATCAAATTTGGTGGACACATAGACCAATTTTTGCCGATAACAAATTCAAACCAACACCAGATCCAAAAATCGGTTTACAAACACCACTGGTAAAGTGTAAATTCCGACTTTGGTTACCAACAGCTATGACGTAATTAAGTTACCAAAACCATTTTTATTTTCAATAGATAATGACCCTGAAAGTTCTCCAACCAATTCTTAAAAGTACCGATCGCGATCGAATGCGTTTTAGCGTCTCAATTTGATATCCATGTAAACTGGTGATTTTTAGTGAACCTGGTGCAATTTCTTATTCTTTGAGGTCTGTTCTAAAAGTATTATCTGAGAATATGTTTCTTTCTTAGCAATTTATGTAATAAAGACTACAATCGGCAATAGCCATCTTCAGGGTCGAAAACTAAAAGTAGACACTGATGAACATAACTGATTATAGAAATTGATTGTCGAAAATATGAACAATGCCTTGGCGCAAACCGCATTAAAACATTTCGCTTCGTGTTTCGCCGATGGATGCGCAAATTGACGTAACTTTATAATTCCAAGAGTATAAACGCTAGAAAACCTTAACATTCTTAAACAAACGAACGATTTTTGCGAATTCTATTTTAAAGCATATTACTAGATTTCCCTAATTTTCTATTACACAATTAGTTGGCGTTGAAGTTTTTTTAGGGTATAGAACACAATCGCTGCCCGCAACAACCACCTTGGACACAATGGCCAATGACACCTGTCTAGCGTCAGTTCCTGTAGTGTCCACTAAGTGTGGTTAAACGTTCTGTCTACTTAACCAATGCAGTCGATATAGACACGCAAATTACAAAATAGGCGTTGTAGACAGATGGCCCTTGTGAGCAATGCTACCGTTTTGTACAAAATGGGCGTTGTGTCCAATATGTCAATGTGACTCTTGTGTCCAAGGTCACCGTTGTGTCCGTTAGACGAATGCGGCCGTTGTGTCTAAGGTGGCCATTGTGTCCAACGTGACCGTTGTATAGTACACCTGCTACGGGCAGGCAAGATACCAAGCTGCAGTTGTGTCCAGGCCGCTACCGTCCGTTATGACCGTTAGAATAATGTGCCTTTGTGTTTTCAAGTGCGCCGTTGTGACAACTAGTCTAATGGTGCCGTTGTGTCTACTAAACCAACACATGCAGTTTGTCCAAGGTCTAAATGCTGGTGTGCCACTAGTTCAACGTACTCTTATAACAAGGTAACCGTTGTATCCACTAGACCAACGCGGCTGTTGTGTCCAAGTCCGCCGTTGTGTTTACTATACCAATGTATGTAAGTGAGAACGTGTCCAACGTGATCCTTGTGGCTAGTAGACCAATGCGGCCGATGTGGCGGCATGAAATACCAAATAGTCGTTGTATCCAGGTGGACGTTGTGTCCAAGTGAGGGTGCGGCCATTGGGTCCAACGTTGTAACCAACAGATCAATGTACCCGATAATACACGCAATACTAAATAGTGGTTGTATCCAGGTGGCCGTTGTGTCCCCTAGACCAATGTGGTCGTTGTGTCAAAAGTGACTGTTGTGTCGAAGTAGGGGTGCGGCCGTTATGTCCAACGTGACTTTTGTATTCAACAGATTAACAGTTCGTTGCGTCCAGGTGGCCGAAATGTCCACTAGACCAGTGTGGCCGTTGTGTACTAAACTTATGCGGTTGTTATTGTTCAAGGTCGCCGTTGTGTCCACTAGACCAATGTGGTGGTTGCGCGCAAAATTGTTGCTGTTAAAAAAACCCAGGTCATAAACGATCTACGAGTAGATTATCTTACATCCAAATAATTCTTTTAACAGGGTCGTATTTGAAATTTTGTTATCAAATGATCTTTAGGCAGCTCTTTGTTTGCATTACTTAAAATTTTGTTTTTAGTAGAAAGTAGAATAAGTAAATGTCGAATTAATATGTTAATTACGTGCTTTTAAGAAAATTTTACAAACAGAATTGTTTTTTTTCTAATTTGTATGGTTACTGATAATAGTAGTTTAATGTGATGGCTAATGAAATTAAACCATTACATACCCTTGTGTAATTTAACTTAAAAAAAAATTTTTTCTGTGAAATTAAACTGACAAGACTTGATTTTCTAAAAGTTTACTATTTTAATTAGGTTTATACGCTGTGCTTGTTGTTCAAAATCACTACGTAGTGATCATTTACAAAAGCAGATATTTTAGTTGAAACCCGCTGTTTTAGCATAATTAAACACATTTCCAGTCGACAGGATATCAAATAACGAGTCAGCACTAGACATTGGCAATTAGGCTACAAAGCAAAACGTTTATTAACTGATTTACCAGTGTCAAATGGTGCAACTGCATTGTACAAACCATTAATTCTGTAGACCCGAGATCATCTCTAAACCAACCCGTTTAGCCACAGTTAACATACTATAAATTTTCCCTGCAAACTGCATAGAAGCGAATTTCCCCAAAGCAATTTCCTAATGCAACATTAACACAGAACCAAAAAATAAAAATATTTAAACTTTCCAAAACTTTTCGACCACTTAACTTGTTGGCGCACTTTACATTCAGTTTTTTATAAAGAGCGGGGTAAAAGTCTCGAGGTTTCTATAAATAATTTATAAAAAAACTGAGATTGTTCCAGGCATAAAATTGAATTTAAAAGCAAAATCAACGCAAATCGAATTGGGAAAGTCAGGTATTTGACTATGCATAGCGGGATGCTCATAACGCGTTTATACAGGGGAGGATCCATTTAGGGTTATCTCCCCTAACGGTCTCTTATAAAATATATAGTTTAGAGCACAATACTGGAGGATCCCCCGCGGTTACACCGCCTGTCTTACGTTATTTCACTGCAGTGCACTTGCAATGAACAGTACACTTTACAACCCCCTAACAAAGTTGCACCAGGAAAAGCAATTTTCATTAACTTCCTAAGATTTCATTACAAGTGTTACTTCTTATTCGTTTAGAGACTTAAATCTTATAGATCTAAACAGTTTTTTGATGAGAAAAACTTTTGATATTACAACATAAAATTCGTAACAAATGTGCGTTTCAGGTGTAATTTTTTCTGTAAATTAGATTATTTGAAAACAATATTCATAATACGAATATTCAGATTATTATTTGTTAGATTGTACGGTATTTTTATGTATATTTTAATAATTTAAAGCTATTTTCCTCAAAATAAAGCTTCAATTTTTAAATAAAAAAATTCTGCAACTCTGAACTTTTTTAGTTATTATTCAACATTAATATTTAATAGTTATTCTAATAATTTATAACCATTTTCCTTAAAATAAAGCTACAATTTTTTGTGTAACCAATTCGTGTAACGAATTCTAAACGGCTTTTTAGTTTTACAAAAATATTGTTATTACATATTGAACAAATATTTATAATACGATCTTCTCTGCACCTTAGATTCTATAAAATTTTTATCACTTCACTAAGAGTTTATACCCATTTTCCTTAAAATAAAGTTTTTGGCCTAACTTCGCAATTAAGTGTAGCGCCTCTGACTTCACTTTTAAATTTCGGTTTGAAAATATGTTCATAAGAAGAATTTTCTGATTTTCTTTCTATCAGTTAAATTTTAGAGCATTTGCATAATTATTCCAATAATTAAAAGTTATTTTCCTGAACAAAAGCTACAATTTTTTAGTTTAAAAAAATATTGATAGCATGAATCTGATTTTTTTTTTCTGTAAATTAGATTGTAGAAAATTTAAATATTTTTTTCAAACATGCACAGTTAATTTTCTTTAAATAAACCTAGAATTAAAAAACTTAGATTGTATGAGATTTCTATTATTCCACTAAAAGTTTATAACTATTTTCCTTAAAATTAAGCTAGATTTCTATGATTAAAAAAATTCTGAAATTATGCACGATTGTTTCGGCAAGTTCGTTAATCCATCTACCTCTAAAGCATTCTGCGTCTGAATGCGCCACACCGAAATTTTTTAAATGTAGAAGTAGTTCCCTTTCGAAGCATTTTTCACTATAAAATTAATTTCCGGCTCAGAAACCTATTTAAGAAAAAAATTGCAAACTTGAATATTGGAGCAATCGTAGTTCCTTTATAATAATTTCAAAGAATATTTTGAATTTTATCAACTGAAATTTAAACTTAATCGACCGTGCTGAATTTAAGACGAATTGAAGGTAGGAAAAATTGCTGTACGTATTAATATTCAAAAATCTGAAACTGAGCTATGAAGAATATCATTGTTCCTTAGAAACAATACTAAAAGCGAACGCAAATATGACCTACGTGAAAGCTCTGGAAGTTAAATTTATTTACCAGAATTACCAAATCTTCAAACTTTACTAATTAAAGAAACCAACGTATTAATCGTACTTTTTTATTCATTAGTTAGCGTAATCATTCGATCCCCACAAAGCTTCAGTGACAAAAACAACAGAAACTTTGTAAAAAATATTGAAGGAAGGAATTTTTTTCTGTAAGTTAAATTTTAAAGCATTTCTATAATTTCTTTGTGAATTCATAGCTATTTTCCTTAAAATAAAGCTAGATTTCTTTAAATAAAAATTTTCTGAAATCATAAACAATTTTTTCGGGTTGAAACAAATATTTATAATACCAACTTTTTTTATAACTTTGATTGTAGGGCACTTTTATTAAGCTCTTAAGAGTTCATAACTATTTAACTGGAAATAGAGCTTGTACTTAAAAATGAAAAATTTCTGGATTACTAAACAACTTTTTTGGGAGTTGATTTTTTATTTTCATAAGATTTCCTTTGATATTGTTTAGCAAATAAACCGTAAAATCTTTTAAGAAACAACTGAAACTGTAATTATTTTGTCAATAAATGTTCTAATTTTTGCGAAAAAAATTTTGTATGAATCTTTGATATTTTCCCTTTAAATTTGATTTATGTCCGAGACTGTTTCATATGCTTTAAGTAATCCCTTATCTTATTTGCAGAAAAATACTAAGCTATTGATAATCTTATTCGGAAAAAGGTTTTAAGGTATTAAACATATCTTTGCTGAACAACAAAATCTGAAATTCCGTTACAAAAAAAAATCTGAAATTCTAAACAATATTTCTTAAGAAAAAATAAAAGAATAACATGAAAGGCATCTTGTGGTGACATATTTTTCATATATTGTGACCGTGAGCCATGTGAGAAAACGGCGACAGATGTTCATTAGACATGCTCTAAGTTTCTTTGGGATCCACATTTGAATTGATCAGTAAGTTTACGCTGATTAGCTTAACACGCTTTTGGGGTTCGCGTTTGCTACCACCGAGCCCGGGTGCGTTGTGCGTTGTCAACCGGGCTCAGTGCTTGTTAAAATGTTATGCATCGCTGATAGTTTTGTAGCAAATGTGTAGGTTAGGGGCTCACAAGCTGAAATAATAAGGGAAATTGTTGCATGGAAAGTGTTATCCGTGAAATTTTACGCACGGTTGTAACTGGAATATTTTAGGGTTATTCATGTAAAAATTTAAAGAATAAAATACAGGAAAAAAATAGGAAAAAACAACAAAGTGTGTTCGTAAAGCGAACCTAATTAAATTGGAAAAAATATAACTGTACAAAATTACAGATTAAAAAAAACTGGGCGAGTTATTACAATTAGTTATAAATATTACTATGAATTTATTTCCAGCGTTTCTAAAACAATTTCAGTAAAAAAATTAGGTGATCACCTAATTCTAAGATTTATCATAACCAAAAACTTGTAGAAAGTTTATTGTAGAGGGACAATTCTATTTCTGAATTGCATGACATTGAAAAAAATGCTATTACATTAATTCACAATTAAGAATTGCATATAAGATAAAGACAAAAAGTAAGATTTCAAAAACACATGTATTTTTAGCCTAGAAAAATATGAACGAAACACTTTGCCTGGATTTTCTTAAAATCGTTCGACCTTGCTTACGCTCGGGGCACGGCCATAAAATAACACAATATGCTAGCAAACGAAACTGTTTTCAAAGTTTCTTCTCCATATAAATTTAAAGTTAACAAGCAGAATTTTAAAATTAGGTTGGTTGATGCTCAAAGCTAACCAATAAAAGCCCATTCGTGTTGGGTAGATATGACAGAACGTAAAATCGCAAAATTATTCAACAAATCTCGTGTTGATTCCAAAGGAAGATATAAGTATGTTGATGGTCACTGGTTAGAATACCCACCCAGTGCAGTGTGCAACTGGGTGGTTTAGAATATCCCCGAATGCATCCTGTGACGAATCTCAGGCGCACTGATTAGTTCTGGAGCGACCAGAAGCTAATCCTCGTGACAATACCTGAGGTAAATCTCAAAGGAGCCGCGCAGGTAGTAACACTACGGTCCAACAACGCTAGCTTATGCAAAATCCATTTACTAAAACCTGATTTATTTGTATATTAGGACCCTGAATATAAACAGGACGATTAAGTGGAGTTCCTGTAATTTTAGGTTAGCCAAACAACTCATGAATATTTTGTAAATGCTTGTACTAACAGCGCCGCATTAAATTATGGGTTATTTATTATGCTTGGTTTTAAGCAATCGATCAAAATTAATATCGGGAAGTTTCAGCAAAAAGGAAAACTGGGAGAACCAACTGAATTCCGGTTTCCTGTATTAAAGCTCGTTTATGAAACAACCAAAATCAATCGCGCTGGAGCTAATTATGCCACGCGAATGGATTTATTTCTATAAAAAAAAAGAACTAGTTAATGAGATATCGTAAAAAACAATGCAAAGTTAGTAATAGTACAAGTATAGTACGATGAACAACATATTTTACATAATTACGTAACGGTTTGTATTGGAAAACAATATTAGGGTATTTTGTTAATTATTGTAAATTAAAAGTGTTGTTAAAATGGTTTTCACTGAAGAGTATAAAATATTTATGATTGATTCCTATAGTTCCAATAGTGCTCGCAAAAATTTAAATAGGTTTTACAGTGTAACGAACTCAAAATTAGTATGGAAATCCCTCTCCCTACAAAACAGTCAGAGTCTGACCGCACTACAATCGTTTTAAATGTGGGAGTAGTTCCCTTTTAAAGCTTTTTTCGCTGTAAAACCAATTTATCGCTCAGAAACCCCCTAATTAAAAATATTCTAATTTTGATTATTAGAGCAATCACAGTTCGCTTGTAATAATTTCAGAGAATCTGTCAGATATTTCGAATTTTATCAAACCGATACTTAAACTTGCTAGAAATTACTGCTTGCACGTATTAATATTCAAAAATCAGAAACTGAGCTTTGCAGAATATCACTGTTCCTTACAAACAATACTTCGAACAAAGCCAATATACTAAAGTAAGAGCTCTAGAAGTTAAATCTATTCGCTGCTTAGTAATAAAATGACGATTTTTTCCAATAACGAATGGACAAATATTGTTCATGTAGAACGTGAAGTGGGCTAAAATAATGCCAGCGCGATGGCTACTTTACGTGCAACGTTTTTCCAATTAGAGAATACCTAATGCTAGAATTTTTACAAATGTGTTTCAACATTTACGCGATGACGGTTCGTTTAAGCCCCAAGTGCAACATCGAGGAAGAGCACAAACTTTTAAAATTGTCAAAATTGGATGCCAAACTGCAAATTTTCGAAGCAGTGGAAGACTTGCATTTCGCGTTGAAGTATAATCATCTACAATTTGACGTACTTTAAAAGAACAGGGTTCGCACCCTTATCAAGTGCAACTGGTACAGGCAATACAACCAGGAGATAGTTGAAGAGCAGCCGAATTTTTTTAATTTTTTACTGTCCACCGACGAATCATGATTTTCACGAGATGGAGTTTTCAATGTCTACAACAGCATTTTGAGAACACCTACACAGAAGTTCTGTTTAAATGTGTAGGCTGGCATTGTGGGTGGCTGTTTAAACGGACCTTATATCTTACCACCTCGTCTAAACGGTATCGACTATTAAACATTTCTTTGAATGAATTTGTAGAACTGACATTAGCTGTACGCGGGTACATGTGGTACCTCCGTAATGGCGCAGCTCATTATTCTCGTCTAGTACGAAAATGGTTGGCTATTTTCCACGAAAGTGGATTGATCGAAATGGGCCGTCGATATGGCCCGCGCGATCACCGGATTTAAATTCTTGCAATTTTGGTTGTGGGGTATATAAACAATTAGTATATAATGTGGCTTTGGAATTAAAAGCAAAGTGGTTAAGTTTAGTGAATTCTATTAGAGGTTAAAATATCTGCAAGCATTACAGTAACACTCTGTATAAGGCTATTTATGCAACCAACAGCTTTTTTCTGCATGCAGAGTCTTAGGTATTTTCAAGTATTTTTAATAATTAGTCGATATGATCACGGATGATCGACATGGCAGCAAAACAGACAAATTAATTTCAGATATGCACGTTATACTTTTCATGGTCAACTTTTATCCGGAAGGTATTTGATAAGTTCTTAAAAATACGTAAACGTTGCCCCAAAACGTATTTTAAAAATGTCTTAAAAGAAGTTAGGTATTTCTAATTTATTTATTTTCAAATTATAAATAAAGTTTAAAATTACCTTCTGAATAATTTATTTCTTGAACACGTTCTAATCAAATAATTTATTTAGGGCCTGTACAGCCGTAAAGGGCACAGTAAAGTAAAAGTTGTAAAAAGTGCATAAAATATTTTGTCAATAAAATAACTTTTCCAGTTTACTACAGCAGCTTATTTTAATGGTGTATTTAATGAACCCCAGCAAGTTTAGAAGAGCACTTTGGTAATTTTGTTGCTGCCTTGTTTATATAAAATTAATTTCGAAATTTACTATTAAGTATTTAATGTTCCTTTTTACATGCAGTACGCCTTACTCAAATATTAAATAAGTTTACAACGTTGCTGAAAGAATCTAATAAGTTTGCACATAAACCGACCACTAAAATTTGCTTCCACTTTTGTTGTTACAATGCGCCGTAAAAGCAATCATTTTTTGACGGTTGTTATTGAACGTTAAAATTTTTTAAAAGGCATCTCCAGAAGGTATTTTCCTAATCAATTTAAAAGACAAATTTTTCTAAAAACACCAACGGTGAGAAAAAATTTACGAGTTTACAAAAACATAAATGGAGAGAAAAACATGTGTACATGATATCTCTTGAGATAATTAAGAAAATTAACAGTTTGACTTAAACGTGTCTTCCAAACACTTGCTGATAATAAATTTATAAATAAATAACAGATGCTGGTTTTAACGAAAAAACCGAACAACTGTTCGAAATTACAAGTCTATTAATGGGGCTTAAGCTGTGCGCTTTGTCAGCTGAGGCCGGCCAATTTATTTATGTAGGATTTGTGTATAAATTGATTTTGGTGTCCAAGTACAAGAAAAATTATGTTTAAGGTTGTTAATTCTAAACGTGGCTTTCGTTTCGTTAACTTCGTTTTCATATTTCTATGTAATTTCATAAATGTATGGGAAATAATATTCGTGGGGTTACATTGAAACAGCAATTTCTATTGTATTGAAATAATTGATTTTTAAGATTTAAAATTTTGAGAAGTGTAATATATCTTTTTTTTGCTAAATGTGTAGAAAACTCAATTTTCAATTATGTAAGTTCAATAATTACAAGCCTTAAAAATAAGAAGACAGCAGGGCCGGACTATTATCAAAATCTATTTGTACGTAACACAGTTAAATAAAACTTATTATTATTATTGTTATTAAAATTCTTAAAAGGTTAACAAAATACGTTTTAAATTATTTTTTTTTATTTTAAACAATTTTTTGAATTTAAGTGTAAAAGATATTCATAAAACCAAATTGTTAGAGTTTATAAACAGCCTAACATCTAAGGTTATATCAAATTCAAGAGTCTAAGCAATAATTCTCTAAGCGTTCTAATTTTAAATTCGCAATTTCAGAAAAAAACGTTTGAGCATTGCCAGTATTGAACCGTGACCCACGGCTTTGCCGCTAGCCTAATAAAGTAGTAAAAGAGAAATCTATAATATTGAAAAAGCTGTTGGGAAACCTCCACGAGACCTTTGTAGCATTTATAAAATTTATTTTAAATTAGAAATTAGAAACATTTCTTTATTCTCAAAAATTTTCGAAAATAAATTTGTCGTCAGCTGAATAAATTTCCGACTTGAAAAATGTTCGATTACACGATTTGATAAGTTTTTATCACAAACTCGATGATTTTTAGATGTGAAAAAGTTAATTTCCGACGTCTGAAATTCAATTTGACGTCAGAAATTATTTAGCGACTTGAGAACGATGCAGTTATGAGTTCAGGATAAAAAATAGTACGCCGTTTCATATAAGATATAACTGCTAACTCATATAAGATAACCTATGAATACTACACGAAGTAAATCAATAAAATAGAAATTGTAATAACTGTTACAGTACGTTGCAATTACCTAGAAAAAGTGAAAGTATGTTATGTTCTGACCTTTCAATGAAGAAATTTTCCACTTCTTAGGTCACATTTACACATTTTACATTTAAAGTATTAATTCAATAAAAGTTCACAAAGTTTTATACAAGAAACTCACAAAGTAACAAAACTGCCGCAACTGTCCGTTCTTTCCGACATCAACTCGAATACTAATGTAATTAGGTAACCAATAAAAGAATTGAGAGCAATATGGTTTCTTTAATACATTGGCCACCTGCACCTGCACCTGCACGCTTATCAGTTATCACCTTGAACTTCATATGTATATTCTTAATTGTTTTGTTATGTAACTTACCATTATGTTTATGTTTACATAAAATAAATAGCGTGAATAATTAAATTATAATTGTATAACTTGTATGATTAAGTTTTTCACAATTGTAATAAAAATTATCTCAAATATAAATATAAAATATATATTAACTTTATCTTTACAATTCCCTAGAAAACATTTTTTAAATTTGACCAATTAATATACATTATTAACTACAAGGTGCCTACAAATAACTGTAATTATACAGGGTGACCAGAAGATATGAAATTAAGTATGTAATAACCATTTTATGAAACAGTACCTCATCACTATAATAGAAGTTGAGGCAATAAAAAACAGCATACCTTTCAAAACTAGTAAAATATTACAAAGACCAGACTTCTAGTGGCAGAAAAGTAAAAAATTACTTTAAAATTCAATATGTAGACAAAAACCGTGGGCGTACTCTAATCCATTAAATTACACGTAAAACGTACTGAAAAAGAAAACTATTTTTCAGATAAGAATTTAGAAAAAGCTATTGTTGTGTACTGCACTTTTTGAGTTTTTTATTCAACGGCGGTTTTCCGTCCCGTATAGTTCAGTTTTCTTTCGTAGATCTTTGTCGTTGTATTAATAATTTTCAACATTCTATTTACATTAATTCGTGGTTGCTATTTTACATTTCAATTAAAAAAATGTTGTTTGCAGTTTCATAAAGTTGTTATGTATATTAGTTTTAAATCTCATGACCATTCATATTCTACGCTTATCAACCCTGTTTTATTTTATTTTACTATTACACAAGCATCAATTCCAGTTGACCAAATAAATAACAACTACCTGTACAAGCTGTCTTAAGGCCAAACATATGGATGTGTTACCATTCTAAACTGGTAGATAATTCGTTTACAATATAATATATGCGCCAACTATATATTTAAAGAAATTTGGTCAAAAATTATTATTAATTGATTGCCTCATAATTAAAATACTGACTAAATACTAGACTAGAAATCCGGACTATAAAAATGTATATTTTTATTGTATTGCATTTAATTCATAACATCACCGACATTTATTAAGTGGAACGCTGTGTCGTTCTTTTTATATTTTGATAGTTCTTTTATTTCTGTTTTCAGTGCTATTAATTTTTTAATGCCTTTGTGTGGGAAGTTTTGAAGATAACATTAAAAATTATTACACCTAACAAAATTTATGGGTATCTCCTTAATCAGTAAAACAAAAAATAACAATAAATTACACATATATGTATAATAAATTAAAAGTGAAATGTTTAAGCTGATCTGCTTTAATAGCTTTAAAATGGATACGTAGTTGCAGAGCATTTTAAAGAGAGCTTTGCAAACAATTTGATAATATTAGTACTATTTTGTGTATTAACATAATCTTGAAGTATTCTATCTAAACTAACTGACTTTTCGTGCTAAACTTCATTTTTCAATTTACTCCATCAAAAACAGGAATTTAAAAAGATGAAGTCTGGAGATCTGACCGGCCAGTCAACATACCCTCTCCTTCTGATTCATCTGTTTGGAAATGGTTTATCCAGATACTAATGAACGTATAAACCGTAATAGAAAAGAGCACCATTATCTTAAAATTAGTTTCTGCTATTTAGTACGCCTTAAACTTAATTTGGAAATAAAGCAGCTACCACAGAAACAAAAACAGTTTCAAAATGCAATTAATATCAACCACCTGTATTAACCCTTCGTGAAAACAATAAACCAATAATTCAATGACAACCAATTCCGTATTACTGGTTTACTTTATAAAATAGAAAACCATTACAAAATCCCAATTTAAACAAAGACATGAACTTACGCTTGTCACTTGCAGCGTAATCTGTTTCTTTCCGTTGTCGATTTCCGATACCCTATCTTCACCCATTTTCCAGTAAACAAAATATAATTAAACGCACATATAGTCTTCAATTCTTCATGCTTAACATTGTCTACAAAAAATGTTGTAAGTTACAATTTATTTTGCAAAAAGTCCTATTAGTTATTTCTTACTAGTAGAACCCGTTTCTTGGTTTATTGTTTAAATAATAAATAAGCTAATTACGAAGTAAAATCGTAGAATTATTTAGGGAACTGTTATTCTTCTGAATATCGAGCTGGTAGTGTAGACGCAACACTTTGTTAGCTGTATGTTTGTTATTGTAGCTTGAGTTCTCAATATTTGGGTCAATCAGATTTAGTTTTTGATTATGAATTCCCAACCTATTTGTTTTTTAACATGAGTACGGTTAAGATAAGGTAAAAAAGATTAGCAAAAATATTACGCTACATGGAATAAATTGGCAAACATTTTAGTGTTCTACTGCTCAAGTTATTGACTAGATTGTTCCATCTTCAGGAGACTGTAACTCCGTAACTAAACATTTCCGTACCAATAAACCTTTACATGTGTAAATAATTGCCTCACACCTAAAATCAAAAAAACAATTTTTATTCTCTAACCGAGTGCAGTTAGAAGAAATCATTTTAATAACAATGAAGATATAATCGAACATCAGATGATTTATTTTGATGTATTGATCCCATCATCCGATTACACGATTGTTGTAGAGACTTCTGTTTCTGCTGGTGATGTAGAGCGATTAACAGCACAAAAACAAATAAATACCAAACAAACAGAGCCTCAAAAAAGTATTCTAAATCATAGTAAATCCTTGTAAAGCAGCGTGAGGTAAACAATTTGAAGGATCAGAATGTTACGTAATTCCGCTGCAGTGCTACCACGCTCTTTTTATTCCGGACCTCAGCACGATCCGTTTTGCTTACAATAAAATTACATGACTTGCTGTTTGTTTTTGATTGTCTCCATCAGGTATGCGATGAGCGGGCGTTTTTATAATTTTACACAATTTCCATTAAATTATATCGAGATTAATATACGGGATGTTTTTATGTGTTGCGGTGTTTGTTGCCTTGAGCCGGGCTAATAAAGGATTGGCTCAATTTTCTTGAAAATTATACGATTCGAGTGCGTCTTTTTGCTTATCAACTTTAATAAATGACTTCTTTAGTAAAGGAGTCCAAAGAAATGAGCTACCGGCTGCGATACTGGCGCTTAAAAGGCAAGATATCTTTTCCATCTGCGATCTTGCAGAATAAAAATATTTTTTTTGTGTTGAATGAATCCTTTTGTAACACCTCCTGGTATTTACATTTCTATAGAAGCTAGATTTTTGATTAAGATACGATTTTATGCTTTTAGATAGTTATACGTCTATGTCTTTGTGTTGAAAATGCAAAAAGGAATTGTTGGAACGTTTGTAAACTTTCGGTTCCGCCTGCTGCAAATTTGAATAGCAGAGCAAAGTTTAAAACATACTTCGTGGGGCTGAGGCGGTTTCGTCAGGTCCTGGGAGGTGGCGGTAGAGCTTTAGATTTTTAGAATTGTTTCGGCGAGTTCTGAGGGTGCATAGGTGCTGTTTTGTTTCGGAGTTGGATGCTGGTTGGCCTGTGTAGAGAAGTTGCCCCGAACCGGAGCTAGTGCTTGATCTGGAGGTTGATTTATACGACTGTAGCAGCTTACGCAAATGGTTTCCGTGGGGGAAAGCTATAGCGAAATTTGGTTACCGCAGACTGCAGCTCGATCTGAAGGGACCGGACGCTGTAGCTCGTTTTTGTAACCGTAGGTCAATTCTTGATCTTGGGGTGACCTGAGGCTGAAACTCCATCTAAAGACCGGATGCTAAAGCGCGATCGTTATTAAGCGTTTATCTTATGACCAGTCTAAGCGATCCCAAAAATAAACTTATTTGCTTGCGTTATTGCGTTTGCTTGTATACTCTTTTGTTGCCATAGATGACGTATTTTCTGTGAACATTATTCCTGCGCTGTCGTAACCCCAAAGGTGAATTTTGCTATTTTTTAATTTGCGCAGTTTTTTTTATTGTAGTAGGAAAGAACGGCAGATCGATGTTGTGGTACAGAAAAAAACAATAAAGCGCGCTTTCTGTTTCATACACTAGTTTCAATTCATAGTTGTGTACGAAATTTTGCTATAATTTCCAATGATGCATTGTTTAGAATGTCATGAGAGAGTAAGCTAGACCGTGGGTGTGGTGCAAATAGGGTGAGGGAAAGCAAAATTTGGCTACTATTCCACTTACAAAGTGTAATTCGTAGTTGTATAAGACCACGCCTTTCGGAACGCTGGTTGGCTGGGAGCTTTAACAAAAAGAGAGGCGTTTTTATTACTTCGTCGAATATTGTAGTGTTTATTTCGCAATACGAAGAAGAGGTTCTGTAAATGCATAAAAATTGGTTTTGCCTATTTATTGGATAAACATAAATTGAGATTAAAGAAGACTAAGAAAGAAGGGTCGAACACAGACTTTATTACGCTTACACATACGAGAAAGCTGTCTAATTTGGTTTTTAGTATGAGAAATGTCAACTCGTCGGTGTCTATAATCTTGTAATAAAAAAAAATCAATTTAATTTTACTACCCTTAAACTTTATGGAAATGTTCAGTTGAGGGTGGCAAAATCAGCTTCGTTAATGCAACCATTTTTCTAATTTACATGCAAGAACGAAAGGGGATTGCCGTTGAGGGCGTTATATCATGTTTACTTTTTACTGCAAAGCTTTTTACCACCATTAATTTATTTAAAAGTCTAACAGAGTAAAAGAAGTTGAACGCAATGTTCCTTACTATATATAAAATAACAATTAATAATAGAGGAAGCAATTAAAAATTTTGATAACAAAATAAGAAAAAAAAATCTGCTTCGTAAGTTGCCAATGCATTAACACCAGTCCCCGAACCGCTAAATCGTTTAATCCGGCCCTGCAATGTCCCATTTGATTTACTAGATTGACTAAAACCTTGAGTGTGCATTTTACAAAATCAAATTCTAGCACATCACTAAAGCAGATCCTTTTGCGGTAAGTATACGTTAGAGTCATTACAAAAATTACATTATAATATACAAGCGGTCTGGATGGTAATAAAACAAAAAATATGTTACCTACATGGGGGGATTTAGGTGCATTACAGACATCGAACGCAGGCGAAACGGGAACGTGGATAAGCAATTTGTTTTCTTTAATGGATTTTTTGTGTCGCAAATGTAAAATGTATGGTAATCCCCTCGATAAAAAAATCTGAGCGTTGTCTGAGAGGTGCTTCCTCGAGATGAGCACTGCTATTGTGTCGTCTGTAGAGGATTAATTTTTAAGTCACGAAAATGTGGTGGCGATGCCATATACCTAGATAGGCTATTATCAGGAGTAGTTTAGGATCTGCAGAGACGCTGGGCGCCGAATTTCCCTAGGGCAATTAAAACCATCGTAGCTCACGTACGCCAGGAAAAAAGAAAACAACTATTGGTTTTTCTTCCTCGAAGTGTGCTCAATTTGAACTTTCCACCACCAACTTCTTTTTAAACTTCACAAACTTTTGATACAAAAGAATACCAGTAAACTAGATTTATTTATTAAGCCAACTGAGTTCGTTATTGTTTAACAGATGGAAAATATATTAATATATTGATGTTTTCTACTTTCTCAGAACTACAAGTGATTATTAATTTAATTACGGAACTTTGACCAATTAGTCTGTCTGTTTTGTTACGTTACTTTCCTAATTTCACGATCCAGTGGCTCAATATTGAAAAATAATAAATGTGATAAAATAATTCACAAGAAAAGTACTTTTGGGACCAAAATCTGAAACTAAAGATGAAATAGACCGGTTTGTTTGGAATCATTTTTTTCATACGCGGAATGTTTCAATATATCCAAACAAATTTGATACATTTTTATTGAACTTTAAAATAGGGGTCGTTTAAATGTTTTAAAAATTTTAAATGTAAAGCTTGTTTACTCATAATTGAATTGTAAAATATGCATAAAATTTGACATCTTAGTGGTAGGTATAATGTTATCATGAAAACGTTTTTCCAAAATAAGAAAAGCTATCAAAATCAAATATTTATTAATATTTAATAAAATAAATTTACAACACTAGCCACACCATTTTTTTTTAAATTTTATCAGGTAATAGAAGTTGCTTTTTTTTACTGTTCCAAGTTTTTGAGACGTTTTCTATCTACAAATTCCGTATATTTTGTGAAAATGTATACTTAAAAAAATTCGAATTCGTCGACCCGTTTAGATTCGTCAACTTTTTGTCCGATTCATCGACCTGTTCCAATGCATCGACCCTTTCCAATATGTCGCCCCGTTCTAATCTATCAACCTCTTCTATTCCGTAGACCCTTTCGAATCCGTCGACTTGTTCGGATTTGTAGAGCCGAACTGATTCAACAACTTGTTAGGATTCGTCATCCGGTTCGGATCTTTCAACCTGTTCGGATCCATCGATCCGTTCGAATTCGTCTACCCGTAATAGATCCGTAGACTCTTTCAGATTCATCGACCTGTTCCAGTGCCTTTACCCGTTTCCCTATTCTATTCCGTGGACCCTTTCGGATCCGTCGACCCGTTCGGATTCGTAGAGCCGAACCAATTTAACAACTCGTTAGGATCCGTCAACCGGTTCGGATCCTTCGACCTGTTTAAATCTGTCGACCCGTTCGAATTCGTCTACCCGTAATAGATCCGTAGACTCTTTCCGATTCATCGACCCGTTCCAGTGCCTTTACCCGTTTCCCTATTCTATTCCGTTGACCCTTTCGAATCCCTCGACTTGTTCGGATTTGTAGAGCCGAACTGATTCAACAACTTGTTAGGATCCGTCATCCGGTTCGGATCTTTCAACCTGTTCGGATCCATCGATCCGTTCGAATTCGTCTACCCGTAATAGATCCGTAGACTCTTTCAGATTCATCGACCTGTTCCAGTGCCTTTACCCGTTTCCCTATTCTATTCCGTGGACCCTTTCGGATCCGTCGACCCGTTCGGATTCGTAGAGCCGAACCAATTTAACAACTCGTTAGGATCCGTCAACCGGTTCGGATCCTTCGACCTGTTTAAATCTGTCGACCCGTTCGAATTCGTCTACCCGTAATAGATCCGTAGACTCTTTCCGATTCATCGACCCGTTCCAGTGCCTTTACCCGTTTCCCTATTCTATTCCGTTGACCCTTTCGAATCCCTCGACTTGTTCGGATTTGTAGAGCCGAACTGATTCAACAACTTTTAGGATCCGTCATTCGGTTCGGATCTTTCAACCTGTTCGGATCCATCGATCCGTTCGAATTCGTCTACCAGTAATAGATCCGTAGACTCTTTCAGATTCATCGACCTGTTCCAGTGCCTTTACCCGTTTCCCTATTCTATTCCGTGGACCCTTTCGGATCCGTCGACCCGTTCGGATTCGTAGAGCCGAACCGATTTAACAACTCGTTAGGATCCGTCAACCGGTTCGGATCCTTCGACCTGTTTAAATCTGTCGACCCGTTCGAATTCGTCTACCCGTAATAGATCCGTAGACTCTTTCAGATTCATCGACCTGTTCCAGTGCCTTTACCCGTTTCCCTATTCTATTCCGTGGACCCTTTCGGATCCGTCGACCCGTTCGGATTCGTAGAGCCGAACCAATTTAACAACTCGTTAGGATCCGTCAACCGGTTCGGATCCTTCGACCTGTTTAAATCTGTCGACCCGTTCGAATTCGTCTACCCGTAATAGATCCGTAGACTCTTTCCGATTCATCGACCCGTTCTAGTGCCTTTACCCGTTTCCCTATTCTATTCCGTTGACCCTTTCGAATCCCTCGACTTGTTCGGATTTGTAGAGCCGAACTGATTCAACAACTTGTTAGGATCCGTCATTCGGTTCCGATCTTTCAACCTGTTCGGATCCATCGATCCGTTCGAATTCGTCTACCCGTAATAGATCCGTAGACTCTTTCAGATTCATCGACCTGTTCCAGTGCCTTTACCCGTTTCCCTATTCTATTCCGTGGACCCTTTCGGATCCGTCGACCCGTTCGGATTTGTAGAGCCGAACCAATTTAATAACTCGTTAGGATCCGTCAACCGGTTCGGATCCTTCGACCTGTTTAAATCTGTCGACCCGTTCGAATTCGTCTACCCGTAATATAGATCCGTAGACTCTTTCCGATTCATCGACCCGTTCCAGTGCCTTTACCCGTTTCCCTATTCTATTCCGTTGACCCTTTCGAATCCCTCGACTTGTTCAGATTTGTAGAGCCGAACTGATTCAACAACTTGTTAGGATCCGTCATCCGGTTCGGATCTTTCAACCTGTTCGGATCCATCGATCCGTTCGAATTCGTCTACCCGTAATAGATCCGTAGACTCTTTCAGATTCATCGACCTGTTCCAGTGCCTTTACCCGTTTTCCTATTCTATTCCGTGGACCCTTTCCGATCCGTCGACCCGTTCGGATTCGTAGAGCCGAACCAATTTAACAACTCGTTAGGATCCGTCAACCGGTTCGGATCCTTCGACCTGTTTAAATCTGTCGACCCGTTCGAATTCGTCTACCCGTAATAGATCCGTAGACTCTTTCCGATTCATCGACCCGTTCCAGTGCCTTTACCCGTTTCCCTATTCTATTCCGTTGACCCTTTCGAATCCCTCGACTTGTTCAGATTTGTAGAGCCGAACTGATTCAACAACTTGTTAGGATCCGTCATTCGGTTCGGATCTTTCAACCTGTTCGGATCCATCGATCCGTTCGAATTCGTCTACCCGTAATAGATCCGTAGACTGTTTCAGATTCATCGACCTGTTCCAGTGCCTTTACCCGTTTCCCTATTCTATTCCGTGGACCCTTTCGGATCCGTCGACCCGTTCGGATTTGTAGAGCCGAACCAATTTAATAACTCGTTAGGATCCGTCAACCGGTTCGGATCCTTCGACCTGTTTAAATCTGTCGACCCGTTCGAATTCGTCTACCCGTAATATAGATCCGTAGACTCTTTCCGATTCATCGACCCGTTCCAGTGCCTTTACCCGTTTCCCTATTCTATTCCGTTGACCCTTTCGAATCCCTCGACTTGTTCGGATTTGTAGAGCCGAACTGATTCAACAACTTGTTAGGATCCGTCATTCGGTTCGGATCTTTCAACCTGTTCGGATCCATCGATCCGTTCGAATTCGTCTACCCGTAATAGATCCGTAGACTCTTTCAGATTCATCGACCTGTTCCAGTGCCTTTACCCGTTTCCCTATTCTATTTCGTGGACCCTTTCGGATCCGTCGACCCGTTCGGATTCGTAGAGCCGAACCGATTTAACAACTCGTTAGGATCCGTCAACCGGTTCGGATCCTTCGACCTGTTTAAATCTGTCGACCCGTTCGAATTCGTCTACCCGTAATAGATCCGTAGACTCTTTCAGATTCATCGACCTGTTCCAGTGCCTTTACCCGTTTCCCTATTCTATTCCGTGGACCCTTTCGGATCCGTCGACCCGTTCGGATTCGTAGAGCCGAACCAATTTAACAACTCGTTAGGATCCGTCAACCGGTTCGGATCCTTCGACCTGTTTAAATCTGTCGACCCGTTCGAATTCGTCTACCCGTTATAGATCCGTAGACTCTTTCCGATTCATCGACCCGTTCCAGTGCCTTTACCCGTTTCCCTATTCTATTCCGTTGACCCTTTCGAATCCCTCGACTTGTTCGGATTTGTAGAGCCGAACTGATTCAACAACTTGTTAGGATCCGTCATCCGGTTCGGATCTTTCAACCTGTTCGGATCCATCGATCCGTTCGAATTCGTCTACCCGTAATAGATCCGTAGACTCTTTCAGATTCATCGACCTGTTCCAGTGCCTTTACCCGTTTCCCTATTCTATTCCGTGGACCCTTTCGGATCCGTCGACCCGTTCGGATTCGTAGAGCCGAACCGATTTAACAACTCGTTAGGATCCGTCAACCGGTTCGGATCCTTCGACCTGTTTAAATCCGTCGACCCGTTCGAATTCGTCGACTCGTTCAGATCCGTCGACTGTTTCCGATCCATCGAATCGTTTTAATGATCGTTCCGATCCGTTGGCCCATTCTAATGCTTAAACCTATTCTAATCCGTAGACGCATTCTTATCCGTAAACCCTTTCAGATACGTCGACACGTTCCGATCCGTCAACTGCTTTAAGTAACAGACATTCAAAAAAGGGTCAAGTAGACTTTGGATGCAACAGTTTTGCAGGAGCGTTTAAACCTACTTGATCGGTTTTTGAACGCTTGTTAATAGCATTTAACTTGTATACGATTTGGGTTTTTGCAGTCAGTATGATAACACAGACATTGATATATGATGCGTTTAAACGGGCTAACTTGTTCTGTGTCGTCATGATTTCATCATATACAATAACCCTTTTAAGTCCGTTTATCCGTTAGCATATGTATACTTTTTTAATCGTTAACTCTTTTTCACCTGCTCACCATTTTTACCCCGTTGGCCCGTTTTGCACTCATCGAGACCAGGCAATCCGTAATGACCCGGTAACTAGAGTTGGCCCAAGTACTTGTTTGAACCCACTCACCCGTTTTAACCCACAAATCCTTTTTTGGTTGTCGTGACGCTGCAAGTCCCTTATGCCAAGTTGTATCCGTAGAATCGTTGTTACCACGTAATTAGTTAATTAATATAATTGTGATCTTGACTCGTATTATTTGCTAACGTGTCGGCCTGTATTCCGCACAGGTCCGGGTTGGGTCGGTACGGATAACGGGTCAGGGTGGAAATCCGCATCTCTAACAGGAACGTTAACGAAAATCTGGTGATAATTGTTTAAGTACAGCATAGTCCACCTGTACTGCTTTGCCTATTTTTTTGAAAATGAATTTTTGAAATTGATTATTAATAGTTCAAATTTAACGCAAAATTTTTGAATTAAAATCAAAATTAATGCAGTTTGAAGATCATCATTTTATACCATCATCAATATTTAAAAAGTAACATAAAGATCCAATTTTTAAAACATTGATCTTTAAAGAAATACATACAACATTTACACAATTCTGTATCTAAAGGCTAAAACGTTAAAATTTGATTTATAAATGAAATATCATAGCTACAACGTTTAGTACTAGTGGTAGTAATTTATTATAGATAACGTTATCAGGCATGTAAAATGAGAAACTGTAAAATTGATTTATGGTTCACCATATTTAAATAATTCAAATTCAGAAAATCCAATTAGCCTAAGTTTTCCAGAAAAAACAGCTGTACTAACTACATTGTAAAAGTTTTCTTATGCAAAAATAAATAAAAACATTTAAAACTTCGACTATAGTAAGTAATTTTGCATAAATTAATTACAAATTTTAAATTTGTTGTATTTGCGTTATTAATTTTTTTTCCGCTTCTACTCTTTAAGCAGGAATTTGTTCTACAAAGTTCCTTTAAACGCCCTTTTCTTGTAGCACAAATGATTAAAATGCACTTCAAGTATCAAATCTTAAGTCATGCTCCCTTACGCATTTAATTAAACTGCCATTTATGCCCTTATCTACTAAATGCAACTTAGACAACGTATCCAAGCTCTTGCAGGAAGTTGGAATAGGGTTGCAGGACCGAAGGGTTGAACCACTGAATACAGTTACTTATTAAAAGGGAATCATGGCGATGACGTGGCTATCGATGGGGTCTTGCCGCAGGTTACCAAGGAATCACTAGGGGTTCAAATAAATTCTTTTATTCCACGAGCTTTCCAAAAGAGATCATTAACAGCCCTCTCAATGCACCGTCTGGGTTTGTATAGCTAAATGCGGGCAGATCTCTAATTAGTGGGGAATTAGCGATAGGTAATAGGGTCTGCGTTTGACGGGTTCGTTTTTATGTAAAAATCACCCCAAAGTCGAATTAATACGGATGATATTTTTCGAGTTTTTTCTATCTCGCGTTTTACAGGCTAATCAAGACAAATTATTCAGTGCGCCGCAAACAGTGCCAAGGGAAAACAAAAACCGGTTAACGTTTGTTGATACACATAAATTAAAAAACGGTGCAGTGCCAACATAAAAATTTGAAAAAGCTATTATCAATAAATTAATCCCCAAGGCCCAATATCGTTTTATTATGTCGCTGCAGCCGTGTGCAATATTTCACATGTTGACTGTAATATTTTTGATGTTCAATATTCAAAAGTCTACGGTGATCTCGTGGGGGACGGCAGAAAAATGGTTCCCTCACTTTACAGCTAAGCAGAATAAATCACTACATGCACCAGACTTTAAATAAAACCAAGACTGCAGCCCTAATGCACGTGAACATGCGAAATAAAGAAGATGCATGCATCCTTTGAACTATCCAGAGTTTAAAATTTATGTTGCGGTTTTAAATCTTAGCATTAACTTATTTTCACAAAACCTCTAAAATTTACAATTTTGTATGCGATTTTGGAGTAAGCTCAAAAAGATCTAATTTATAATTTAATCTCTCAAAGAGGGTTGCTATGGAAAGGGTGAACTTATGACAGGGGGCTTTCTGATTCCTGGAAGGTCGCTATGGGAGTTGCAGTCATTCTTTGATTCTGGGATTATTAAGATGCCATTAAGATCTCTGGTTGCATTATGTTTGCAGTATGATGCGAGCAAATGGGGCGATCGGTAATTAGTAAGGGTTTACTTAGGGTCTTTAAGATGCCGAATTGATGGATCTAATTAAGAGGGAAATGAAATTTGTTCAAGAAGGGATTAGGCGGAAAATGTTAACTAGCTGTCGCACCAACATCACGAGACCTTAGTCAAAAACGCCTTTTGTGTTTGTTGAATAATTTCTTCATCAAAATATCAAATTTAATTATTTATTTCTCATCAGCTGTCGTTTGTTGATGATTTTTTGATTGACCTGTTCAGATAATTGATCAAAATTAAACCCCACATAAGTTTTATTATTAAAAGGTCGATTTATAAGCGCTAACAGTGTTGCCAGGTGTGTTTTTCCTATTGTAGCAGGGAAATATATCTGGCAACAATGTTATTGCATATAATTCTGGTCTTTATTTATCAGAATGATATTCTATTTCTACTAGGGTGAGATAGCCGGTTTTAGGACCACCAGGGTAACCAACTGTTAAAGCTAATTACATAATATTCTGTGCAGAGCGAGCGAAAAAGGTGAAGAACCACGTGACCATTGACTAATTTAAATGTAGTGAATTTTATTTTCTAATGTTGCCTGCCGTGCTGATTTCGTTTTGCAATGTCATTGTGTTTCATTGGCGTTTGTGCACTCATTTTGAGCAGTTATTGTAATTTATAATCAAATATGTTTTTCTACAGTAATATTATTAAATAAATCCTATCATTTACTTTTGCTTTATTAAATATTTTTACAGCGTTGTTGACTTGTGTTTTTTATGAAAATATATTTTCTGTGCCCTAATTTCTACGTGCAACGCCAATGGTAATTGCCACAACTGTCAGATTTAGTTTCCTGAAACAGGGTGGCCACTTTTGTAGAATGGGTTGCCTATGTTACGTGGTCACGTGGTTCTTCACCTTCCTTGATAGTTCTGTACAATCTGGTAACATTTATAGTAAACACTATAAAATCCGGTGACAAAAATTCTCTTAGAGTCTAGTGACATTTATAGTAACACTCTGGAATGTAGTGACAAAACATCACCTACAACCTAGTGACATTATCAGTGTCAAGGCTGCTGTGTTTAACCTCTTTTGCTTTCAGCTGCTTACAACGTCAAACATGAGATTTTTTATTTAATAATATCGTCTGCACTTGAACTGCACCAACTTACTTTAAAAACAGTGTAGTAATAAAACTTTGATTATTAATATGTCTCAGGTTTTGCGGATTTGGGTAAAAAATTTGATCTAAGGTCTTTACAGAAATATTACTAGATTGTCATCAGATTCTACAGTGTTACTAGAAATGTCACTAGATCTTAGAGAATGTTTTGTCACTTTAGTCTAGTGGGTTACTAAGATTGTCACCAAAGTCTAGAGAATTTTTCTGTGACTAGATTTTAAATGTCAACAAATTCTGGTGTGTTACTAGAAATTTCTAGGGAAATTCCTTGTCACCAGATTCTAGAGTGTTATCTAGGAGATTTTTTGTCACTAGAGTCTAGTTTGTTGCTAACAATACCAGATTCTGGAGAATTTTTTCTGTGACTAGATTTTAAAGTCTTAACTGAAAATTCAACAAATTCTAGGGGAATTTTTGATCACCAGATTTTAGAGTGCCATTTAGGAGATTTTTGTCACTAGATTTTAGTGTGTTACTAAAAATGTCACTAATTTTAGGGATTTTTTGATTAGATCTTAAAGTGTTAATTAGAAATATCACTAAATTAAATGCAAACTTTTGTCACCAGATTCTAGAGTGTTTTCTAGGGGATTTTTGTTATTACCTTCTAGTTTGTTACTAAGCATGTCACTAGATTCTAAGAGATTCTTTGTGACTAGGTCACTAAATTAAAGTGTGTTACTAGGAATGTAACTACATTTTAAGGAAATTTTTTGTAAATAAACACTAAAGTGTCTTAAAAATGCACCCAATTCTAGGGAAATTTTTTGTGGCCATGTACTAAAAAGTTATGTAAGAAATTTTTTGTCACTACATTCTAGAGTGTTGCCTAGAAATGTCGCTAGATGAACGGAGGAGTGTTTAGTTATCAGGTTTGGCAGATAGCAACCCTGGTGGGCGTAGCTATCCTACCGCACTATTTCTGTTGTAATGCTAAACCTTCATGTTTAGTTTGAATCTGAAAATTCCAGATTTCAAAAATAAGCGAAAAATTGACAGTGGAACTACATGGAGGATGCTAAGAAACGCTAATATTTAAGTATCTACCTCTCACATTCTGGCGGCCCAACTTCGCTTCGTGTGAGTGCAATTAATCTATATTTTACGCCTAGATTAATTTTTCCAAATAGGTGGTTTATATTCGGGGGTGTCTTTGGGTTACTTCTGAATTTTCATTAATAGACTTGACCTTTACAACTCTTGCACGCGACAATTACCTATCGGCTCGGAATAACTAAACCGCGAATAATCAAATCAAATCACTTTTACGGCATTGTCCTCCGTGTTTGCTTGGCGAAGAACGCAAACGTTATGCATTCGGATTCCGCGAATTCTGTTTATATTGGTAATTGCTAATTCAACTAATACTTTCATTCGAAATGTTCCAGCCCTAATTAGAAATAAGTAGTTTTATGTCAATTTTTGTAACGAATGGGCTAGAAAGGTAGAAAACAAACTATTTTTCATCGAATTTTAAATAAGCGAAGATGGCATTTTTAATCGCTATGTACATACTATGATTAATAAAGAAATTTTGTAATGCTTTTGATTATGCCTTAACATGTGGGTTCCCGTGCATATAAAACAAGGATTTAAAATAAAATTCATCACATGTCACATGAACAGAAAGCAATTACAGACACGTCAGTACCTGTCTGAATTAAGAGTAGTTGTCTCAATCGGGAACGAAGGTCGCAAAGTTCATTTATAATTTAAGTTTTCAATTGGTGAAGTATAAAACTTAAATTTAACTGAGGAAACTAAATTCGTCCATTAAGATGTAAAGGTAAATTACTAATTACTCTGAATATAAATTCATTATGACGTATAGGTAACACATTTTTGCAACAAGCTTGACTAGCATTTTAGTAGAATGTCTTACAAGAGGACTTAATTTGTTTTTTCTAAAGGAGAAAGAGATTTAAAAAAAATTGATGAAAATTTCAAATGTGTGAGGAGCAATTTTTTAATTCGACTTATTTTAAATAAACGAAAATCAACTCAAAAAATATTAAACAGTTTTAATCATTTCCCTAACATCGTTCTAAGGAGCTCACAGTATTTAAAAAAACGCCTTCAAGAGCTTGAATATTCTAAATTAATTGCATTTTCTACTACGTTTCCTGCATACAACTCCGGACATTATTATTGACTATATTCAACAATAATACTCATAATTTTAAGACCGTCGAAAGGATGTTAAAAAACCGTAATTAACTTTGAACCTAAATGGTATCATCATGAAATGCACAAACCAACGTAATTTACAGGCACGTAGGACAACTAGCACACTCGCAATACTCAATTTCAAGAGCAGGGGTTCGATGGCTGACAGATAAAGCGATTGGCTCGTAGTGCACTCGATTTGCTGGCCCGGGGCACCCCTAGTTCTCCCTAGGGACTTGTGGACATATCTACACCGATGATCCATCCTGCTCGCCTCAGGATACATCAATAATAGCCACCGTCACTGGGGGATACCCATGTTATGTGCAAAAAGGTGACAATCGTGTTCGGGATTAGTAAAAGTCTACAAAATAGATTTCGAGGGCCTTTTTCCTTAACAGAATATCCGGGACAGGCCAAGGAATTTTCCTATAGGTGTTGAAAAATGACAACGTACGGGAGTCGGTTGAAAAGTAAGGTTGCTGCAAGCTTACAAACGTATTCATTAAGGACAAGATCACATAAAATGATTAAATGAATTTAAAAAAAAAGGTAAAAAGAGACTTTTGCTCGAAAAATTCAAACTCTTACAGTTGCTAGAAAATGACGATGTGCGAGGGGTGGTTAGAAAATTCAGAATTAACAAATTTGGTTTTAAAACTATTATCGCTAAAAAAATTATCGAATAAATCGTTGAACCGTAACGAAATGTTCTCTTAAAAGACTAACATAACGATACTTTAGGTGCTATAGGTATGTCTACAGATGCTGAAATAAAACAACAAACAGGGGTTGATTGAAAAATAATGTGTGAAAACGGCGTTGGTTAGAAAATAATCAAACAAAATCTTTAAACTCAATGAACCGCTTTAGAAAAGGAATATTAGTAGAAATATTTATACCTAAATATTTTATATTTGTTAACGGCTGCTGAAAAATAACAACGTACAGGAAATGTTAGGAAATTAAAATTGCTACATATTTAACAACGTTAAAACTAAAACATTATTAAATAAATCGCTTTGACATAATAACCTAGATAGCATAGGATATCCCACAGACATCCATTTTAGGTCTAGTACACGTCCGAACGTCCATGAATGTAAGACCGATGTACATAGGATATCCAGAATTGGATGTCCAGAAGATACCCTACAAAGACGCTGCTGTGGGACTCCATTTTACGTCCGTGTGCAACATATTTACGTGTTTTTTCCGGTAGTAAATAAGCAATGTAAATGTAAATAAAAAATTACAAATGTAATTTAGCTTAAAAGTGTACGTAGGACAGATTTGTATAAAAATCCTCAAAAATGTAATTATTTATGCCCGATCACACACAAAACACATATCTACCAAGGAACTAATACTGTTTGGCAATATGTGATTGAGGTTTCCACGTGCGATGGTGTCGATATGTCGACGCGTCGCATCGTTTGATTCATCGTCTAGCTTTAGTCTTGCGTGTGTTTTGTTGTGGTGCTTGTTTGAGGTGTTTAAACAGGTCTATGTCACAACGGCTACCTAGTATTTTCGTCGATATGGCTATAATCATAACGGCCACCCATAATCTGTAGTCACAACGACCACTTAAGCCACCGATCATAACGGCCACCATAGTCACAACGATCACCGTGGTTACAATGGCCACAAACACTGGTCACAGCGGCCACCTGTGTCTACAGGTGTCATAACGACCATCTTGGTCATAATGGCCTCTCCACTATGCTGGGCATAACGGACACCCACGTTTTGTAAAATATATTATTTAGTAATCAATGCAAAAATAATTGTTTGAGAGCAAAACATGAGCAGCCCTTATGACCAAGATAGGCTAGTGGTCATTGTGACCAAGATTGCCCTTGTGATACCAGCAGAGGCTGGTGGCGGTTGTGACTAGCAGAGACCAGTGACCGTTGAGACCAGAGTGGCTGTTGTGACCAGCAGAAGCAAGAGGCAGTTGTCACCAGTGTTGGTGACTGTTATGATCAAATTTGAAAATGGGTGTTTTGACCGGTGGCTTGCTTGGCCATTGTCACCAATGTATCCAATGTGACCAAAGTTTGTGGATGGCCGTTGTGACCAGGGTAGCCGTTATGACGATAGCCATAACGGCGAAACTACTACGTGGCCGCTGTGAAAAATTAAAAAAAAGCATAAGGTATAGTGTTTGCAGCGTTCCAAGGAAAGAGCCGATTTAAAAGCAAGAAGAAATACTCCATCAAATTAATTTGATTTTTTTATTAATAAATAAAAAATATGACAAATACTTAACATATTATTTATGTTCTAAAAAAACTGAACCTGAAATTATAAGGTCCACATTATAAGGTAACAGAAAAGAGCTGAAATTTATTTCAACGTTTAAGTTTTATGTTGAAATTAAAGAATTCATTTTTGTATAATAGTGCACAATATAAAAGTAATTCAGAACAATCTATAAATTTATATGAATGGCATCCGTGCAGGATATTTTATGTACATTCATATAGAACGTCTTATGGACATCGATTAAAGATGGCCAAGGAAAACCCGTAGTTGTGCCAGATGAACTACATATGAACGTCTATAAGATGTCCCCTGGATCTATATAAATGGCCCATGGACGTCCACAACATCCATAAAGGATGTCCATAAAACATGTTATGGATATTCTTGTGATATAAAGTGCTGTTCAAAAAAGAGTAATAACAGCCCAAACTCCTTAGCAATTTCTATAGCTGGTATACAATGACAGCGTACAGGGGCTGTTCAGAAATTAAAGTTTGACAACGTTTCCAACGAAAAAATTTCTAAATGAAACCTCTAGACTTAATCAAGCGCTTCCCAAAATGAGTAACGACAGGAACCTTTTCTTCCCAAGCTCGCTAGCAATTTTACACCTGCTCAAAAATAACAGCGTACAAAAGCTGTCCAGAAATTAATATTCCTGTATACTTGACAACATTATTAGTCGAAAAACTCTTAAATAAATCTTTTAGGCCTAATGAAGTGTTTCGCAAAAAGAACAACAATAAGAAACTATTTCCCTTAACTCCCAAATAAATTTTTTAGCAGCTAAATAATAAGAGCTACAGTGGCTGTTTGGAAATAAAAGTTTCTCACTGTTTTAAAATGCTTTCAACTAGCAACAATAAAATAAAGCGTTTAGACTTAATAAAGTGCTTCCTATATAAAATAACAATATGACCATTTTTACCTGTACCCTCTACAAACAATTTACAGCTGTTTCAACATAGCAGCATACAGGGGTAGTTCGGAAATTAAAGTTCCTACATTTTGAAAACGTTTCCAACCAAGAAATAATCAAATAAATCGTTTAGCCTTAATGAGAACCTCCTTAAAAGGAAGCACAATAAAAAGAGAAAAATGTGTTACTGAGAAATAGTGGGCGAGCAAGTGCATTGCATTTCAGCGTTATCATCGCCGCATTACCTATACGAGACTCTGCGGGTGTCACCACTGCAGTGTGGCCACTACAAGCAATTTGAGGACTTCTCACACACCATTCTTGAAGCAGATATTGTATTATGTTTACATGACAGTTACTGCATCGTTGCAGGACTTAGTTGAAAATTAATGAATGCTTCAAGAAATACAAATTGCCAGTTATACGGGATTGTACTTGAGAGTGTGAAGTAAATCCTTTCGGAAAGGAACGACCACATTTGTTTATTTGGTACAAAGATGTATCAGACATGAAGTCCTGTTACCATAACGATGTTTTTATCACCGGTTATAATTTATTGTGCCCTCGTGCACGCCGCTTTTCCCCAATGTGCTAAATACACTTCTAGTACAAGTTTAAATAGTTAGCCGAGCTTCAATGTTATGCAACACTTAACATTTACGATTGTTTGAACAAAATTGTGTACGAGTTCGAAAACTCTTTTAAGCTATTACACGATGAAAATTACAATAGTAAAGTCGTTCTGAGCCTGCAATGTAATCTAAATAATCGATAGGGTGGCGTGGAGTCCATTATTCCCAGTGGCACCAAGCCGGGCCCTCATGCATATGGAGGACATCCCGTGTACGTTTCATTATGTATATGAGAGGTGTAGGTGTTTGAAGAGGTTATCCCCAAGTTGGAACAAACCTGGGAACCTGTAATTAGAATTACAGCCCATTATATTCTAAGCAAACAATGATTTAATTGCTGTTTTATCGACGACCAGGAACCCGAACACTGGATTAGAGTTATGAAGAACCCGGCGCGGCGCGGAAATATATGTGAGGGGGCTAAAAGTTATAAAACGCTGCAAATTTATAGACAAGGAGTGATTGCAACAAGGGCATGAAATTTATAATGGCGCGGTCGTTATTAGGCGGAAACCGCAATATTTTGAAAAGCCCCTTCCGTAATTCAATCTGACGCCGCCGTAATTTCCAAGTAATGCGTTTTAAGATTGATTATCCTTGCACTGGGTGCGGTGCACTGTCGAATGCAGCGCTGATGAAACTTGGGCGATTTCGGCTCGCCCTTCATGTTTATGTCCGCTATTAATGCATCAAAAGTTCAGATCCGCATTTTATGAGTTCGGGAAACTTGATGCGTTTTTTATGTGCATTTTAATATTTGATGGCCCGATACGCTGGCTTAAGGACTTTATTATTCGGTTTAACGATTTTGCTCCTCGATCAGATATCTATTTATTAAGCACCGAAAAATGAACGACTTTCATCAAAAAGATTATAATACGGTTCGTGACGAGACTCTTAAATCACATTTTAAAACTTTGATAGGCAGTAAACTTTAAAGACATAACCATTTTTTAAGGAACATCACAACTAAGATTAATATAGTCTATTCCATCTCCAACAAAAACGGGAAAGTACTTTGCATGATTTTTCTCTACTTAAAAAAAGAAATGTGTGCCGAACACGCAAGTTCTAAGTGAAACTTCTTAGCGTGTCTTCACTAAACGGGAATTTTAAATTATATGATTTAACGGAAAACGAAAACAGTTATGTCATGTTTTAGTTAGTTGTAAGAGCATTGCTATAAAAACGGCATTTCGGATAATTTTATCAAATAATTTTGTTATAATCAATCCGCCTTCTTGAGCTTCACTGGGCGAAGGGTTTCTCTAATAGAATTACACTTTGTAGGTGAAGCTTTTCTCCAATTTGACTACACTTTTGAGGAAGGCTATTTCCTAGTTTGACTATACTTTTGAGGAACGATTTTCCCCACCGTTTTCTAGTTGGAGACCTGGGCAACTGCAGTGAAGATGACGGTCTCCAAGGGTCTAAATAGGTTTACTTGCCAAACCTATTTGTGCTCATACAATGTTAATAAGCAAAACAACTAGAGCATTAAACAATGCATTGTTAACTAAATCAAAAGGTTAAGCTAGAAACTATTTACAAAAATAATTGTCATACTAAAACGCAAGGTATTACATGCCATTCAGACCAAAATACGGAAATGGTACGGTAGCAAACGGTAGCAGACAAAATACGGAAGCCTACAGTAGCAATTTAGATACAGTGGTCTACGGTAGCAAACGGTAGCAAATAACTAATCAGGCAACAATGAGACGTTCTGATGCAAACGTTACTAGATTTATAGTCAATGGGTAAGGAAGGTACAGCGGATACGGGAGTGTGACAGATATAAGAGAAAAAAAAAGTACTGCCTCGTATCTAACGTCCGGGACAGTCTGAAAACAAGAGAGAAGAAATCTGCCCCTTTTCAAACGGTCGCGATAGACTAGCATAAAAAACAGAAAAGGAAAAGTTTCGTAAAAACACTTATGATTAATAAAACGACATATCATGCCATCTGTTTATTGATATTTTTTTTAAGATCTAGTTTTAGAAGAAATTTCATTGCCCACCTCATAGTATACAACCCTCTCAGTGCTGTATGATATTCGGAGTTGTATGATTTGACTGGAGTATTGTAATTCCTGGAAGGCAGTGTTTGGGATGCTTGTTACAATTTAATTTACGATTGGAGGTTTGTGAAGACTGTAAGGTGTTGGTAGTCAAACTTATAAACTCAGGGTTGCGTATTATTGCTGTAATTTCTTGTTTTAAAATTCAAATAATGTGGTTATCTTTACATCATTTATATTTTCATATTTGTGAAGTTTTGTTTACTCTGAAAGAAAGAAGAACACAATCAAATTGATACGATTATTGTTTATGTTAATTTTAATTATAATTTAGTTCAGAATTGTTTTAAAAGGTTTAATTTATAAGAAGTTTTAGACTTACTTGTTTGTGCATCGTTAAATGTCATTTGTGGGGTTATGGATGTGAATGTCTTCTTCTTCTTCTTCTTCTACTTAGTTTAGGACTTAGTCCTGTTTTATCCAATGATTCTCTAAGCGTTGTCATTTTCCTGGGATGCAGATGTCCAACTTTCGCGCCATCGCTTTGGTGGACGTCCTGGCGGCCTTCTGTTTAAGGGTTTATGTATGTTCACTATCTTCGCCATTCTGTTCTCGTCCATCCTATCCACGTGATCTCTCCACTGCCTACGTCTTCCTCTCACCCATCGTACTATATCCTCGATCCTACATGTCTCTCTTATGTTGCTACTCCTTACTCTATCTCTTAGTGTTACTCCAGCTATGCTACGCAGGGTTTTCATTTCGGTGCTTCTTATTATTTGTTTTGTTTTAGAGGTTTCAGCCCGTGTTTCAGCGGCGTAGGTCAAAATTGGCCTGACACACGATTTATACATGCGTGTTTTACTGTCAGTTGTCATAAATTTGTTCCTCCATACAATATCTCGCAAGCAACCCGACACGGATGATGCTTTCGTAGCTTGAGTACGTACTTCCTGTTTAATATCTCTACTGCTGGATATATGTGCGCCGAGATAATTGAAATTCATCACCTGAGTGATTATTTGGTCGTCTATTGCTAGTTTACAGCGTAACGGTTCTTTAGATATTGTCATTGATTGCGTTTTGCTGGTAGATATTTCCATGTTATACTTTTCCGATGTTGTCTTGAATTTGAGTAGAAGACGTTGCAAATCGTCTTCATTTTCTGCCATGATTACGGCATCATCAGCGTAACACATTATCTTTAAGATCTTGTTTCCTATTCTATATCCGGCATTGACCGTTTTCACACCTTCAATGATTTTGTCCATGACAATATTAAACAGCGTAGGGCTTAGACTGTCCCCTTGCCTTATTCCAGAGGAGACTGGTACCTCGTCAGTTAATCTTCCCATTGCTTTTATCCTGGTAATACAGTTACAGTTTAGTTCTTTAATAACTTTAATTATTTTTGGATGGATATGGTTTTGTTCCAGTATGTTAAGAGGATCCTCTAGTTTGACCCGATCAAATGCTTGCGTTAAGTCAATAAAACAAAGATATATTGGCTTATCGTATTCGATGGATTTTTCTATAAGCTGGCGTAAAATGTATATAGCATCTATAGTTGATCTGTTTTGGCGAAAGCCTTGCTGCTCCTCGCTCCCTTTTAATATCGAAACTACCTTTTCTGATAATATTTTTGTTAGTAATTTTGGAATGCTGCTTAGTAGACATATACCTCTGTAATTTTGTGGATTGATTTTCGTTCCTTTTTTGAAAATTGGTATGGTAATGCTCGAGCGCCATTGGTTTGGTATAGTCCCTGTGTCAAATATTTTGTTATAAAAGATGGTTAATTGGAGGGTAAGTGCGTTTCCTCCGTGCTTGATCATTTCGTTTGTGATTTGATCGAGACCGGGGGATTTTCGATTTTTTAGTTTTCTAATCGCTGATGCTATTTCATCTCCAGTAATTTCAAATGGGTCATCCATCTCGTCGTCATGGTTCAATATAACTTCTTCTTCTGCATTTATAGGGTGAGTCTTGTATAGATTTTTGAAGTGGTTGGTCCATTGCTCAGGTGTTATACTTTTTGTTTCTATGTATTCGTTAATTGGTTTTTTTCTGTTTCGTAGCATGTTCCATACTTTTTTTTGTCCGCCATACAAATCATATTCCATATCCTTAGAGAATTTTTCCCAGAACTCCTTTTTTATTTCTCGAATTCTTTCATTTACTTGATTTCTCTTTTGTATATATGCATTACGTTCTTCTGGTGTTTTATTACTTCTAAATTTTAAATATGCCTGTCGCTTTTCTGTAGCTAGCGTTTTGATTTCTTCGGTAAACCAGGGCTTAGTATTACGTCTGTTGTTTATATTTACTTTTCTGCTACCTAGAGCTTCCTCTGCACTTTTTATTATATTTGTACATAACTTATCCCATGATTGTTCAACATCATCACTGACTATAATTGGATTCTTGGCAATTCTCTCTTTTAATCTTTGTTGGTATAGAAACTGGGTACTATCATTTTCTATTGATTCAATATTAAGTTTTTTAATATATTCCGGTTCCTTTCTTTTTTCGAGTGTTACTATAGTTCTGTACTTGCAAAGCACTAGGATGTGAATGTCAATTTGACAAATGTATAAAAAGAACTCTCATTGGAAATCAAGGAGGAAGACAAAAGCAAGGGAAAACTTATTAGTTAGGTACGGCTCGTCCTGAAAACAAAGACACAGGATTTTTATTCTCTGATAGAAAAAGAGAAAGAAAACGAGTTATTCATATCCATACATATATAAAAGCACAAAGGGTTTTTTCTCCGGTTCCTCCAGCGGCTACCGCTTCACCAATTTGGACCATTTTTTTTTTAATGAAAGGTCTCTATCCACAGATGGAACATGAAACATTTTTCTATTTTTATTCTACGTCGATTTTTTATTAATAATTATTTTAATTTTTAGTATATATGAAGGTCGGCTAGACGCGCGTCACTTGGGGCGCCATCTACAATAACGTCGGGTGGGATTGTTGGAACTAATGCATCACGTGACTTGAGATTCCGCCGGTTCTGTCAACGCTGTCTGTCAGTGCATTGTGCGCTGAGGTAACACTAGTAAGAAATAAAAACTGATTTTGAATTGAATAGAAGCTATAATAAAACGGATACAAGTGTTTCTCAACAAATTTTGGAAATATCCAAAAGAATAATAATACAGTTATCATGGTAGAAAAAGCCAAGTATTAGTAAACATAAAAGCAGTCCAGTAGATATTGGTACTACAAAGGAGGAAGATTCTTACTAAAGGCGAGTGCTGTGGTTTTTGTCGAAACTGCAAACCAGAGAAGAGGGAGTTTATCATTCAACGATTGTCGAGTTAAAGATATCGTTATAAAGAAGAAACAAAGATAAGTGTTCAGTTTTAAGATTAGTAGAAATAAAAGAAATTTCTTGATTTTTCACAAATGAAACCTCAAATTGACTTCTAAATAAAAAAAAAACTGTTGTAACGTTGATATTGATTTGTGTATTTTTTTTGTTTGAGTCTTATTTATTAATACCATTTCTTCCCATGCTTAATAACGACACTGAGAAATTTTATAAAAGAGTCTCATATAAAATATAATTAGTTATTGCGTAAATTGCAGGCATTTAGAGAATTGTTTTTCTGGTAAGTACATAGCCTCATATCATAGCAATAAATATCTAAAATGTATGTCAATTTTCTAAGTCAATTTTAAGTAAGTAAAATTCAAATACAACATTTCAAAAAATTATCAACGCTGCTATTTTAACGCTAGATAGTCTAGAAGTAAAAGTAATCTACCAAATTTTTTTGCAAAAACAATAATACCATTAACGAATGCCTTTCTTTTACTTATGGTTTTCGATTTTTCAAGAAGCTTATTTGTTTCACGAATTTTTAAATCTCCTCCCAAATTTTATCAAAATCTGAGATAAGAGAAAATAAACTTCTGTCTCTTCGAGATTCAAAATGTATTTTCCGTTAGGTTATCTACTATTTTTTCTTCCTATACCTACAAGAAGTATGAAAAAAAAATTAAACATTAATATCAATTCAAACGTCAATTTATTTCACAATCTAATCAAAACTTTTAAAATAGAAGACCCTACAACGACAGCAACACAATGAAAATATATACAAGAAGTAGATGCACAGATCCATCAGATAATCGAAGGTAAACGACACATCGGCCCACACGAACAACCTGCCATTACACGGAATCAGACAATTCATTATATGACCATCTAATATAAATTTAATCAACGGTGTCCTCTCGTAAGTGGACCTCGCCCTGGTCTTAACCGATCCTAACTTCCAAGTCGATAACATTACGCTAACCAATGACAACCTCACTGAATAAGGAATAATGGTTTAATCAAGTTGTGCTAGCCTTCAATGAATTTATAATCACGTTTATACTACCCAAGGAAAGGTGTAATTGAAATTGAAACTTTTGTAATTTTGAGGTTTATTTAAAAAAATTATTATAGCGTAAAAACAATTAGAGATGCATAAAAACGAATTTGGTATTTGAACTAAACTTGAATGATATCACATATAAAAGTGAATAGGTGTTAGATACCTCAAAAGAAGGAATCTCTTAGAGGGCACGTTTCGGCTCACCGCACGCGTTCTCGAGTCCGGAATCAACGTCTGGAGGGCCCAAATCAATGAGCCCGTGTGATGTACGATAGACCTTTAATAGCGCCCTTAGTCTTGGCATTTTGGAAGAATTGAAAAGGTCTCCGAAGACTCTAAACCAATTTCTTAAATATCATGCGTTGTATATTTTATGGAACGATTTCCTATATTCAGTAATAAACTTTGAACTTGTAATTTACGTAGTAGGAAGTAACGTTGGTGTTAAGGGAAAGCTATGAAAAATACCGATTTTGAGTGGATTTCTTATATTACGAGAGCGGGAGAAATTGAGAAAATGTATTTTTTTTCAAATATGGGTTCGAGAAAGCTTCACAAATTTTAATCAACTGATCTTTTTGACCTTTCTACTTACTTAAACGTTTTCAATTTTTAACACCGGTCGACAGACATCACGATCCATTATTAAACAAATAAAACAAATTAGGCTGCTCTGTACATTCCATATATGGAATGTACAGAGTTATATACAGCGCTCGTGTTACATTTTGCAAATATGATTTGTTGTTTTCTTTTTGATATCGATTAATTTGTGAGGTAAGAATGACCCCATTTTTTATTTAAAGTTTCGCTTTTTAAGTAAACTGCTGCTAAGCATGAAAAATTAAAGCTGACTAATACCCTTTGCATTTCGGCCCCATAATATGCGACCTTGACTCTTCACGTGAACGTTTGTCGATACCACAACTGAAACATTATGGACTCTCTCTCTCTCGCTTTCTCGTGCACAAACTTCCAATTTTGAATTTTTAATAACTGTTGTATATCTTTTTCTATGTTATCAGTTTTAATCTTTGTCTTGGTTAACCTCTTGTTTTTCGGCCCACGATTTGTCCTTGGTATATTTTCTTGATATTGTGTTGGCCTCCATCCTCGTTCCACATGTTCAGCCCATTTTAACCGTAATAATTTTGCAAACGCATTCTCTAAAGTCTATTGTCTTGTATCGGTCCGAAGATATCTGCATTATTCGCCGTTTGAACCATAATTCTATTTCTTCTGCCTCTTAAATGATTGTCTATGTGTGGTATTCAAATACTACCACCGGCTTAATTACAACTCTATATATCTTTAGTTTTCAAGGGTCCGAGTGGTTCAGTGGTAAAAAGATCAGGCTCACTACAGTTCGAATACCGGAAGAAGCACATCTTTTCTGTAATTCTGTAGATTGGTATCAAGCTTGGTAACCTTCGACGTTGGGTTACAATCAACGGAGCTTGCCTTGATTACTGGCTGACTAAGACAAGTACCAAAGCCACACACAACATTATAACATACAAATAAACTCACGTATGAATGACATTAAATGAATGTGCTTGTACGAAGGCATAAGCTCTAGGAACGTAGCGGCTTAAACACCAAGGTCCCACTACCGCCTAGTACATAGCGAAGAACTGTCCTAATTTGCCGTCAGGCCGACGACTAGCTGGGACGTCAAGGAAAGGGAAATCCCGTCTATGAAGGTATCATCGACGTATCTGAACCAACATTTAGGTTTTAAAAGTGCGGATTCTTGGGCTTCCTGTTTGAATGCTTCCATAAAGATGTTAGCAACGATAGGAGAAAGTAAAGAACCCATGGCAGCACCTGACACTTGTTCGTAATACTGTCCAGGGAACAGAAAATAGGTGGAAGCTAGGCTGATTGCGACGATGAGCAACAGAAGTCAGTGTTTGTGTACTCGCGTTCTGCTGTATTTTTTATTTAATTTTACTCCTTTGTAACGAAATTTGGTATACTAATTCTTACAATTTAGGTAGTAAATTGACAAACGTGGCTTAAAAGGAAAACTGGAAAATTCACTTTATTGTTGGAAAAGTAGCAATACATGCATGCGCACAGACACCACCCCTAATTTAACGAACTCGTTACCTGGGTTATTTTACCTGAAAATACGAACACATATAGACTACAGCACCCAATCTGAAAATTTAAAAGAGCAATCTTTTACGAAAGCATTTTAAAAATCGTAAAATGTATAGAAGTGAAAGTTAGTAAAGATGTTGTCAATTTACATAATCTCTTTCAAGGGTTTATGAAAATGTTTCTTATTAATATTCAATTCGGTAACTTGTAAGTACTCGGAACAAATTTTGGGGTTCGAGCAAATGAATTAAACACCCTAATGATTTGAGAACAATTTTAACCGGATCGCCGATCGCATTGTTAACGCGCTTAGCAAAACTTTCTTCCCAAATCTACTTTGCTTCGCTTTGTTCAAATCCCAAAACGAAACTTTCAGACCACAGTCAATAAACTTTGAAGGCGCAACTTTTTAATTCGAACATATGGCGGAGGAAATTGCGAACGCTTAAGAGAGTTGGATATCTGAAAAGTTGGGTAAATTGCTTTACATGAGTTCTCTTATGGTTTGACCCACATTCTATCTATAAAAGTGAGGCGGGAAAGTGTACGTCGAGGACTTTGTGGACCTGAAATCTTTTTTTAATACATTAAGAGTGCGCGAAAAAACAGAATGTGCTTTTAAAAGCTCTTCACGGCGCTCCAGATATAGCTACATTACAACAGTTAGAAATGAAAAGATGTAAGAAAAAAATATATAAGACACGAATTTTGTTTGAACTTTCTCATACTTTAATCTGTTCAAATTTTTATTTTAGAAAACTGTTTAACATTGCAGCGTTTTACAACCGATGTTTATTAGAAAATCTACGGTAAGCACAAAATTACCTTTCGTGGCTCAGAGTGGTAAGGAAATACTTTTTAAGTTAGAAACTCGTGCAAAACTAATACAAAACCAATTTTGAAATTTTCATTAAAAAAAGAAAACAAACAACTAAAAATTAAAGTTGATCTTAACAAAGTGTGGGCATAAACTTCAAAAATTCATAGAGGACGTTATAGAGAAACTAGAGCATTTAGAAAAAATCAATTAGTAGCCTTTGCCTGCTTCTAGCAGACATCAAAATTTCAAAAAAGGTTGTTGTGTCAGTTTTTGATAAATATTGTTTTGGAAATTTTAAAAATTTTGAAATCTTTCATTTAGAAAGATTATTTTTATTTTTATATATAATTTACTAAAACAATTATTGACATTAAATAATAATTCTTCACATAACAAAATTCATCTTTGTCGTCAGAAAATATGTTTTTACGCAAATAAATGATTCTTTGACGTCAAGAATTATTTTCTAACGTCAGAAAAACATTTTTTGACGTCATAAAACTAATGATTGGCGTCACATAATAAACTTGAACGTCAGAACATAAATGTTGATTAAAATGGCGTTTTCTAACAAGTTGGGAAGTCGTTTTTAATTATTTGCGCATTAAAGTCGAAATTTAAGAAAAATTATAGAAACCACAATGTTGAACTGAGAAAAGTTTTCAATTCGTCTTCACGTTTGCCGTTTGTTTTTCCTTACATATCATCTCCACAAAACTGTTGTAGTATGAGAAAGTAACAATATATGACGGTCTTATTAATTCTGAACGAAAGAAAATCTTTGTGGCTCTTCCTACGCCCACAGTAATCAAATCCTACTGACGAATGACCTCGGCGCTCGAGTAAGTAACTTGATGCTCGAGATTTCGTCGGTGGAAGTGACAGGTAATTGATATTTGGAACAGAATAATGGTGTCACCGTAATAATACGAGTAAATCCTCACGTAGTAACACGATATTTCAAAGCACGCAGCGTTGTGATAGGTTTTTGATTACTTTGTCGAGTTTCAATTTCGCACTGGCTGAATCGGCTTATATCTCCACAAAGCAGACACATGCTCTATTAGGAACAGCTAAATGTTATCAAATAACTCACGTGCAATACTAAATTTTCTACTCCGAAGTTATGAAACTGTCATTGCGCGAAAACTCGATTCGAGTTCTGCATTTAGATGCGACGTGAAGCTTGAAATTGCTCTGATTTTCTCGGAAGTTTCTCTTGAAGTTAGCGTTTTTTTGCTACAACTATTTCGAACAAAGCAAGCTGACTAAAACTTATGCTTATAATTTCAGAGAAACGTAAAGTTAATAGTTGGACCATATTAAAGTGCAACGTGCGTGAATAAATTATAACTTCTTGAAATTAAATTTTAAACACTAAAACTGTATACAACTTTATTCAAAACAATAATTAATAACTACATCATTTCCTCCTTTTTCTTTTTTCTATTTCTCATTATGTTTTGTACATGAGAACTCCTAGAAATGTTATAAGAGGTTCTGTTTACCACACGTAAAAGTAGGTGCAGCAAGATGAGGAACAGTACGTTAGCGGTGATTAACGGGTAGTCACCTACGAATATGTACAGTGGCCAGCACGATCTTCTGGCTTAACGCCTCTCGATTATTATTTAAGGGTTTATCTTAACTTAAATTTTGTATTAGGCTTCTGAGGGTAACAATAATAAGTCTCGCTCGGCTGCTTGAGCAAATGGGATTGGTCTCGATGATAAAATTAGACCATAAAAATAGGTGATACTAAATTTTAAAATGGGCGCCAAGATCCTTTCGATAACCTAGCAATGACCGAATTTCTACAACTTCCTCGGATCTGCATGAAGTTATTAATTTTATCAGACTCTACAACTACAACAATAACAAACAGCGTTAAGAGATGTATTAGATAATCGAATAGATTGCATAAATATTCCATAAAATCAAATAGCACAAACAAAACTCCGTAGCCAAATCAAATATAATATAACAAAACTATTGCTAAATAAATGGAATTAAAAGCACATCAATAATAATTAAAGATTATGTAGATATCATACCGTAAAACTGTAAAATAATAATGTCGATAATTTAGTGTAATTATAATAGGTAAGTTAAATTGTATCATCAAATATATGCAAGCAAAATGTAGTTAAAAACCAAATAATCAAATCTATTTGCTTTATCCCTAAATAGGAAAGTGCTACCAAATCGTAAAAGAATATTGTAATACTCAATTAAATTGATTAGTATCAAAACATGTCGTTTAAATAAATCAAAGTTTTGTAGGAATTCAAAACAGAATAATGACCTACGACACTGTATTAATACGTAATGAATATATCAAATTGTTTGCAAGTCTTGTAACTGCTTAAAGAAAAAAAAATCTCAAACGTTCAATTGAATATTAATTAGAAATTTTAAATAAATCACTGAATTGTTTCGATAACAGCTTTGAAGCAATGTAAAAATTATGTAAATTGATAATTTTGTAATGTAATGCAACAAACTAAATGTACGGTGTACATTACGTCAGTTGCGCTATGATGTAAACGTTGCAAATTTTCAAACAATGTCGAGTATACAACAAGACAGTTTCATACAACAACATAAATTTTGTTTTAACTGTAAAATGGCTTGAGGTTAACTAACACAGTATAAATAATAGTTATTTAAACAATCCAAATCGTGGGTAATCAAATTAATTAAATAAATAAGCCTTCAAGACGTGATAACCTAAAAAATCATATAATAATAAATCTTTCAAGTGAAAATAGTGAATAAATATAACAACTAAATTTATGAAAAATCGGCTACAGGCAACTAGCAAATATAAAGAATTCAAATACATATTGCTATGATATTTGGAGGTGTATGTTTTTACTGGGGTATTGTAGTTCCTGGAAGGCAATTTTTGGGATGCTTGCTACAATTCAATTTGAGATTGGAGGTTTGTGAGAACTTTAAGATTTTGATTTTCTAACTTTTAAACTCAGGGTTGCGTATTTTTGCTATAATTTCTTGTTATAAATTCTAATAATTTACATTTTTCATATTTGTGAGGTTTGTTTTTACTGAAAGAAAAGAAAAACACAATCAGATTGATACGATTTTTATTTATGTTAGTTTTAATTATAATTTAGTTCAGAATTGTTCAAAAGGTTTAATTTATAAGAAGTTTTAGACTTACTTGTTTTGTGCATCGATTAATGTCATTATGGATGTCAGTGTCAATGTCACAAACGTATAAAAGAATACTCATTGTCATGAGATTTATTTGTTTGTTCAAAAAAACGGGAATCAAGAAGGAAGACAAAAGAATGGAAAATTTATTTAGTTAGTACGACTCGTCTTTATAAACAAAAACAGAGAATTTTATATCCTCTGAATGAATAAAAAGAAAAAACGAGTTTAAAAGTAGTGTAAAACTGATTGTGAATCTAAAAGAAGATAATTAACTTTAAAAAAAAAAGAAAACCGACTTCAAATAAAAACACAAAAGTGACATAAGTTAACTAAAAAGCAAAAAATAAATGTTTTTTATACAACAGTTTAATACTTATTTGTTGTTCCGTTTAATGTAATTAAGAAATTGTTGTTTATTATATAATCATTAATTGTTTTGTAATTTTTAAGTCGGTGCCAAGTAAAACATAAAAATTCGAATCTAATTTGTTATTGCAGCAAGGTATATAATTTTTATGTTTTACTTGGCACCGACTTCAAAATTATAAAACAATTAATAATTATATAATAAACAATAATTTCTTAATTACATTAAACGGACATACAACCAAAATAATGAAAGATGTACAACGGGTCACCTAACTACCAGGAGTAAAATTAGCTAAAAATTCAACTGTAACAGAATCTCTTGCTTATGTTAAAGCCTTAAAAAAAACATAGCAATCGTGTAACATCTTTGCCAAAGCACCCGGTATATTTCACGAATTACTTGAGCATGCTGAAGCCTGAAAGTAGATCATCATTTTTGATTTGAATTTCTTATATATAAATATTGCACAAAGCCCTCTGTATTTTCCGAGTTTAAATATAGTCATTTTTTTGCAGATTGCTAATAATTTATTAACGAAGGCATCGAGAAGAGCAAAGCTTCGGATAGTGGCGAGTGAATTTTTCATTAAACGCCCTCGTTTTGTTCTCTTTGTGCCCTTCGAAGTTTTCCTGTGTAAACGCTAACCTCTTTATAGGAAGTTTTGGTTAATCAGCCGGGTTGAAATTGCACGTATACGTGGTAAATTCTTTTCATATTACCCCGGTCTTATCTTAAGCACACTCTAAGTACTTCGTACTAGAAAATCTTGCCTTGCAGTGTTAATTACGGGACGTTCATGAACCGTACCTTGATTAACCGTCTGTGTATATACAAGACGGTGGGTGCAGTGCTAGTAATATTAATCACGAGACATATTAAACTGGTTGTTAGTTAAAATAAACGTGAACTTTGCGAATAGTGGAGTTCGCTGCTTCTGAAGGATATGACGTTTAAACTCATAACGCTACTTTCGAACAAAAATCCACCTTTCAGAAACAAGAAGCAAGGAGTAATTAGTATTTAGAATAATTAATTAAAGTTGCTTCCGGAGAGAACTTTCGGTAAACGGCAGTGAACGTCTAGTTAATTAATTGTAAAAGTTGTTTCGGAACATCATAGTTTCTTGATTTTGATTCTTCGAAAATACGGGATGTTATTCAAAGTTTTGTTGACGTTCACGGAACTACAACGTAAGCTACTTAGCGAAAGTTGAGTCGACAAGATTTTGCAGTTCAATAATTAAATACATTAAACTAGGGAAGAAGTTTACCTTTTAAAGAATTAGAGTTTTTTGATGAAATCCTTCAAATAAGTCGCAAGTAAGTCTGAATTTTGATATATTTCTTACTTATGTAGAATTTTGTAAATACAAAATCATATACGTGTTAAGAAAAAATGAGCAACTGTGAGAAAAGTATAACAATAATGAGGAAAACCCTTTTTCCTCATTATTGTCATATACATATTCATAAAGGGCTTTAAGACGGATTGGACGTTTTCCCCCCAAACTTTATAGCTTCAAAATAGCAGCTCATATAATTTTATTTAAACAATTTTGACTTAAACCTTTTCGCTCTGTAGGGACATATGCGTCCCGGCTAGTGATTGGTAAATTGTAAATTCCGAAAATTTTCAAGATGTTGATGAATATTTTCAAAACAGAAGAATATTAGAAGAATTTATTTTTTAAACATTATATTTGAGAACTAATTGCATTCTACACACACATTTATAATTTTTTACGTTTTAAAATTGCTAACCGCAACAGCAACCAGTAACTAAGGTACATCTATAAGTAATTACGGACGACGCGGGGCAAGCATAAATAGGAACTAGTGTTACCTCGCCGAAATTCGACGGCAGACTAAGCGTTGACCGACCCGGCGAAATGCTAAGTAACGTGATGCATTAGTTCCAATAATGAGACGCGGCGTTAGTGTAGATGTTGCCTCAAGTGAAACGCGTCTAGCAGACTTTCATATATATTATAAATTAAAATACTTACTATTGAAAAATCGACGTAGAATAAAAACATAAAAATGTTTCATGTTCCATCTGAGAATAGAGATCTTTCATTGAAAAAAGAAATGTTCCAAATTGGTGAAGCGGTAGCCGCTGGAGGAACCGGAGAAAAATACCGTTTGAGCTTTTATATATGTATGGATTATACTTTTAGCTTAGTATTGATTTCATGAAAATTTTCGAAATCGAGATTTTAACGGAAATACACGTTTCGGACCTCCAAGAATCCAAAAAAATGTTTTTTCAAAAATGTCTGTTTGTAGCTATGTGGGTGTGTGGTGCGATATAACTATCGAACGGATGGTCGGATTTCGATGAGCTTTGAAATCTGGGCGTATATAAAAAATTCACTCACTAAATAAGCCTTTAAAAACAATCCGAAACCGGAAACAAAAGACATATTTTTTTGTAGCATTTTTACCTAAAGCAAATTTTATAAATTTGAAAACAGAATTTACTAGAAAACTTTAAGGCAAATCCAACGTACTTTATTCTCAAACTTTCTAGCTTCAAAATGGTGGCCGCTACAATTTTTTGAAAATATAGCCGGACCTAATTCCCGTAAATTTTCTTTTTTTCCTTAACAGTACGGTATTTTGCAATGGGTACCTTCAGCACAACCTTGTATATTTTATAATTTGTATTTGATTCCCTTTATGACCTCCAAGGTAGCCAAACTTTTTCTTAAAGACGCACTATTTTAGGATATGCCTTTTACATTGTATAACTTCAGCATAACCCTCTGTAATTGATTATTTACAACCAATTCCCTTCATGGCTACTAAGATCGAAAGATTTAACTATTTTAAAATTTTTTTTTTTTTAATAACGCACTGTTTTATAGAATACTTTCTATACATATTGCATAAATTCAGCACAACCCGGTATATTATTACAATTTAAACTTAATTTCCAGCATGACAGCTAAGAATGTCATACCTAATCCTGTAAAAGCCAGTGCGAAATACTACACATTTTTATTTTATTTATCAAGAACAGTATATTAATATTTTTTTCTAATTTCGTATGTGTATAGTAGAAATTTATTATAAAAATTCCGATAGTCATTGCCAGTCTTAATGAGTACTAGTAAGACAAGACCCTTGTATGGTTTACGTCTAAGAAAAAAACGAGAACGGTTACTGATTAAGTATGCCTTTTAAGAACAAGTTGAAGTTGATAATCTAATTAATCTTATTAATTAAAACGTTGCTTTTTAGACTATTAAAGTGCTGAGATGTAGAATGTGCATACCAAGGAGACCACCTTCCGAGTCAATTTCGACAGGTTTCGAGCCACCTCCTGGATGGCATGACCCAAAGGGTCCATTCGAACGGCGAAATTTATCGGCGTTGTTTATGAATATCTATATCGAATGCAACATGAATATTTACTACACATAAATTACGCATATATCAGCGTATCCCGTCCGGTATCGTTTTATTAAGTGCCATAATTACACTGCTATCAACATGGGGCCGTGTTGCGATACGAAATGAAATGTTTTTAAAGTCATGTTGTATCGAATTTATGGTTTGATATGAAACAATCGCACCGCCTTATTTATGTGCTTGTCTTCTACACACAATTACAGGTGTTCCTTTCTTATAATACATTTTCAATTCGACTATAACTGGAAATGATATTATACCTGTTGTTACAACGATAAGATCTCATAGAATGATGTATTAATTGACTTATTCCGTAGAATTAAAGGCCCCGTTTGTTTCTATGTAATTGTACCCACTCATCTTGTCTCTTCGCTTTATTTTGATGTCATAATTTAGACAACCGGTTAGGATTTTTAACGCTTTCGTTTTAATTTTCCTTTTCTTTTCTAGTTCATAACAGTTACTTTATTAATTTGGAGATTGACATAAAGGAACGCCGTTTTACTTTTTATCCTGAATTATAAAAACCAAATTACATTTTCCTCCAGCGGCTAAATAATTTCTGATGTCAGAAATAAAATTTTAGACGTTTAAAAGTTTTTTCAATGTCACTAAATAAATTTTTCATGGTCGAACAATACTGCCATCTAACGGGATACTTGTTGTAGTAGTACGTACTAAAACCATACAGGATTATCGACTTATGACCCAGCCTGCCAAAAGAGAGCGCGCGTACGTCTGCACAAATATAGTATACTACACCAACTACACAATTAGATGGCAGCATTCTCCGACAGTAAATGCAAATTATAAAACGTACATACATATATTGCCTCGACGTTGTGCAATAGAGAAAGAAAGCATACGATACAGTACGCGTTTAAGAACAAAGCGGAAATTCCTTTTGTTACGTGACAATCTTGAAGGCCAGGGTGGAAACTAAGTGTAAATTATAAATGCACAGAATTGTGCTAAATTAAAGAAGTACTTATATAGAACGCATATCAGAAAACTGTGTATTAAAAAAAAATAAAACTCTCTGGCGATCTTGGAGGCCATTGAAGAAGTTGCGCGTAAACAGTAAAATATATAGGGTTGTGCTGAATGTAAATGTCATATCATACAATATGGTGTTTTAAAAAAAATGTGTAGTAGTTAGGTACAGAGATCTCGTACACAATAAATTGAACGCAAAAACAAAATATACAAGATTTTCTTGAAGTTATGTCATCTAGCAACCATATCAAATTACATACCATACCATTAGGAAAGAAGGGGAATATTTGAGTTAAGTAGGTCTGGTTATCTTGAAGGCTATGGACGGCATTAAATACAAATTAAAAAGTATATAGAGTTGAGCTGAAGTTACGCATCAGATAATGTGGTACCATTAAAAACATAGAACGTTCCCGGAAAAACGAAAATATTCCCTGGGATTTCCACAATTATTTTTTTCTCGGTATATCCTTTAATTCACTGTATGTGAACAACCCTGTATATTTAAAATTAATTTCTCTTGTTTGGCAAGTCGTTATTAAGTTAATTTACGAAACAATAGCCCAACGAAAAATGAAAGAGTAAATTAAAAAAAAACAATAAAAAAAAAGAAGTGTAACAAAAGGCTGCTTGAACGAAAAAGAAATGAGCAATTAGCAAATAAGAAAGCGTTCTATTGTCTTTGATTAGTTCTTTTGTGAAAATGGCAATTTAGAATATTAAGTTAAAACTTGGATGACAGGGCGGTATCCTCCCAGTCTTCGCAGCGCTAAATTGGCTCCTAATTATCTTGAAGTGTGTCACAGTTTCAAGCGAAGACCAATTCGAGACTTTGTTTAAAATTAAACTAACTTTAACTCGCTTATTTAGCTTGATCCAGTCGACGAGTTCCCGAATCGATTCTTGAATGAAGTGGATTAACAAGGACTTTCTTAAAACATCTCTTCTTAAGTTGCACAAACCGTGACCAAAGTGCTTTAATAAGATTGGCTGTTGGCGAACATATTTTCACCGAAATTGAAATTTGAGTAAATCTGAAATCCCGATGGTTTATAATAAAAGAAGTCCCCACGGTCTCATAGCTTGTTGGCGCATCCATTTAACGGGTGATAAAAGATGGATAGGCCATCTCCGGTAATCCGCGCCTGCCAGATTTTTTCCAAGGATGTGCTTTCGAAGGTTGACTCATTCTATATTGAAAGGGATAAAAAGTTGGTTTTTTGATTGACACGAGCTAGAAAAAGTAGAGTGATTGTTTTTAACTAAATCGTACATCATTAACGTACGAAATAACTTTTATAAAAAGTTAAATTAATAGCTCTTAAATTTATATGTTAACAAAACTTAAAAAAAATGAATTTGGTATTTTTGTTTTTAAAATTAGGTAAACCAAAATCACAGAAAATAACTAAACGTTTGATTTTTGTCAAAAAGAAGAACAGTTTTCCACGGAAGGGCAGAGGGAAAAGGTCTACTAATGTTATTTTTTTATTTTTTAACATTCATTACAAAATTTTTTAATTTAACATAGATGCTTGCAAGTTTATTCTTAAAATTTTCGATTTTGTTCTTGTACCGGATTTTTCAACTTTAATGCTGGATTCAAAATCGTAGTTCCCACAAGCAGAAATTTTAGATTTTATTCTCAGAACTTAACGGCAAAATTTGCAATTTTCTTTTAGGAACGTTTTCATTTCATCCTTAGATTTTAGGACTTTAGTGTCAGAATTTATGGCGTTAAAGTGGTATATTTCCTATTTTTCTCAAAATTACTTCACTCTTGGATTTTCTCACATACGTGTCAAAATTTTCAAATTTTGACTAAATTTTAGACTTTATACTTGGATTTTCGAACTTTAATGTTAGGATTTTCGAATTTAAACTGGAATTTGTACACATAATTTTTGAGGAATTTAATCTCAAAATTTTTCATATGTAATCTACTAAGTGCTGGTTTTAACTGTCGAGCTGTTTCTGTTACGAAACTCACCACTCGCCTTCGGCTCGTTGTGATTAGCATGTTATGTTTGGAATCCATCCATATCCATACATATTGCTATGATATTTGGAGGTGTATGTTTTGACTGGGGTATTGTAGCTCCTGGAAGGCAATTTTTGGGTTGCTTGCTATAATTCAATTTGCGATTGGAGGTTTGTGAGAACTTTAAGATTTTGATTTTCTAACTTTTAAAATCAGGGTTGCGTATTTTTGCTATAATTTCTTGTTATAAATTCTAATAATTTATATTTTTTATATTTGTGAGGTTTGTTTTTACTGAAAGAAAAGAAAAACACAATCTGATTGATACGATTTTTATTTATGTTAATTTTAATTATAATTTAGTTCAGAATTGTTCAAAAGGTTTAATTTATAAGAAAGTTTTAGTCTTACTTGTATGTGCATCGATAAATGTCATTATGGATGTCAGTGTCAATGTCACAAACGTATTAAAGAATACTCATGGTCATGAGATTTACTTGTTTGTTCAAAAAATGGGAATCAAAGAAGGAAGACAAAAGAAATGGAAATTTGTTTAGTGAGCTACGACTCGTCTTTGTAAACAAAGACAGAAAAATTTATATCCTCTGGGTGAATAAAGAGGAAAAACGAGTTTAAAAGTAACGTAACAGTAATTGTGAATATAAAGGAAGAAAATACAACCAATTATCTACGAATTGTGAAAAGTCCCAGAAGAATAACAAATAAAAACAATCTAGAAAGTTTTTTCAGTTGTGATGGAGGTAAAACCAAGTCTAAAATAATAAAAAACACACCAGAGCAAGATTCAAACCAAAGGCGAGTGTTTGTGGTTACTTGAGGAACCAGCAAACTAGTGAAGTAGAAGTTGGACATTCATCGTTTGCTCCAGTGAAAGATATCCCAATAAGGAGACGTTAAGACCAGTGTTCTCTTTTTAAAGGACGATAGTAGTGAGCAGAATTTACTTGATTTTTCGAAAACTTCATTCAAAAATTGATTTATTAAATAAAACCTTTTTTATGTAACGTTGATATTGTTTTGTGTTGATTCTATTTCAAATTTATTTATTAATAACCTATCTTACAAGCTATATAACGACCCTGAGAAAGTTAACAAAGAGTTTCATAGAAAACAATTTAGGATTGCGTGAATTGCGGGCATTTAGGGAATTGGTTTCTAGTAAGTACATGCACACGCATATCATTGCAATATATAAAAGCTCAAAGGGTTTTTTTCTCCGGTTCCTCCAGCGGCTACCGCTTCACCAATTTGGACCAATTTTTTTTCAATGAAAGGTCTCTATCCTCAGATGGAACATGAAACATTTTTTATATTTTTATTCTACGTTGATTTTTCGATAATAATTATTTTAATTTATAATATATATGAAAGTCTGCTAAACGCGCTTTACTTGAGGCGACATCTACACCAACGTCGCGTCTCCCTTATGGAACTAATGCATCACGTGACTTATCATTTAACCGGTTATGTCAACGCTCAGTCTGTCAGTGCATTGTGCGCTGGGGTAACACTAGTTTAAATTTAATAAATGACAATTATTTATTTGCTTTGTGCGTAACTAAGGAAACAAAACGAAAACGTGAGAAAAATTAAATTCACGGTGGTAATTTTCGGAAATCATCATGGCGAGATGAGTTTCCGTGAAATCAACGTAAGATTGGCAGATAAGTTAAAAATATTCAAATCTGATTGGATAAAAAAAATAAAATGAGATTTTCACATGATGTCCTGGAATTTTCGTCTTCTTGTCTGGAAATTTCCGACCTCTCGTAATTTCGTAATTTTTCAGAACAAAAATGTATGACTTTAAGATCAGAACAAAGTTTCTTTTGAATTTACGGCTTTTAAGTCCTGATTCCTATAACATGTAAATAATTAAATATTTCCCCCCTTAATTTTGAAATTTTCAACTTTAATGTTGAATCTTTTGCCTTCATTTCCGAATTTTCCGACTTGAATGTCGTAAGTTCTAACTTCGTGATAATTTATAAAACTAAAACTTTCGATATAAATTTCGCAAATATCCAATTTTATCTCGAACGTTTCAACTTCATTCTCCGATTTTATAATGTTTTTCTGGAAGTTTCAGTTTTTATTTTTTCTCGGATTTTCCCACTTTACTGTTGGAAATTTTCGACTTTATAAACCGTAATTCCTAAAAGTAAAGTTTCTCGAGTTTAACCTCGGGATTTTCGACATTGATTCCAAATTTGAGAATACTTCTCGTGTTTTTCCAACTTTAATGTAGGATTTCAAAGCCTTAATTTCTAAAATTAAAAATATTCGTCTGCAATTTCGGAATTTCCAAATCTTTACTCAAAATACAATTTTTATTTTAGTTTTGGTATTTTCAACTTTAATTCCGAAATGTGCAACTTTTTTTCTTTTAATTATAGAATTCTCGACCATAATCTCAAAATTTTTAGATTTTTCTTGAAATTTACCATAAAAATGTCCTAACTTTTCTATTAAAAATTTCAAGTTTTAGTTTTTAGTGTGAGAAATACTGAGTGTTTGAAATTTCTACCATCAAAGTAGCAAATTCTTACGTTTTTGTATTACACGTTTTGAGTAGAAAATTCAGTCCGACATTAAAATTAGAAATTTAAACATTATAGTCAAAATAAAGAAAAATGGGTCGTTATTCTAGGTTTACGTGCTTTAAGGTATAAATTTGTATAAATTTGCTGTAAAAAAATTACTTTTACGGTTTTTGACTAAAGTTTTCTGATGATTTTATTAATGAATTTCTAAAATATGGCATTGCATTTGGTTAACCGTGCAAGTGTTACGCATTTTTTATGTTGAAATCTTTGTAAGCACAAGACGTGGTCTTGTCGCAAAATTCAGTACCTAACAAATTATTTTCTTTTTTAGTAATTTACATAAAAATTATTGATAGGAAAGGCGTTAACGCGTAAATTGCACTTTTACTGTTTTTGGTGTTTTCTGTAATTAGTATTGATCTTCCATTTCTTTTTGTTTTGTAGAAATTTAAATATATTTCTACTTGTTTAAGTAAACTAACGGAGCAGAATTAATAAATTTATTATGAAAAACAAAACTACCCAAAGGAATTTCAGGATTTACCTAAAATTACAATTACCAACTAGTAATTTTGGTTGTAAAAACTTCAACACCCTAAGGGTTTATTTTCTTCGTTTCCTTTATTAACATTATCTTATTCGTGATAGTTACTAACAAGAATAAAGAAATTAATAAGTAATCAATCATTAGGTCTAGCAAGTAATATCTACACGATTTAGTTGTTAAGTCCCGCATGTAGTTTGTTTCTTAGAAATAGCCAGAGGGTGGGCTGTATAAAAGCGCAGCCGAGAATTCTTCGAAGCTCTTGTAAATAAGATGTCAATATATGAATAAATGTATTGTATGATATTAACAAATGGTCTTTGTTCTTGAAGCGATTTACATGGGCGGTGATGTGTCTTACACGCGTTTTTGCGAGTAGTAAATATCTGTGTGTGTGGCCACTCTCGGGTATTCGATGTAGGTAAGATAAAAATCTTTATTTATGGTCTCGTAACGCGTGAATATTTTTCGCTTCATAAACCCTAAAACCCCCTAATATTATACAAATTATTCTAAATTATTAAATAGCCGCTACCAGGACAGATGTGGGCAATGTGGCGGCCCATTTTGGGCAACTGAAACCTCCATTAAATTGAGTTATTATTTCCTCACCTGTCTTCAAAATTTCTAATAACAGTCCCTGTGTCTAGCCTAGAGGAACAACAAAATTTAACAAATATAACGCCATTAGCGAAACTGCAGTTTGTATTTAAACAACGGAATGGTAGATTAATGAAAGGGCTAGGACATATAAAAAAACTAGACTTATAAAAACTCGATGTGGTAAAAGACGGTTAAGAAGTCTGTTGCATCCTTTGATTTGGCGCCAGTGGCGTCCTCTTTTTAATTTATTATGAAAAAATTGTGGGTTATAAAAATAATTAAACCGAGAGACCGATTTTAGAAAAAATATCACCTAAAGCGTACAACGTCAAGTTTTATGCTTTTTTTTGCTTATTAGTTTCATTTTCAAAAACCATGTTGGTTATTGCGACAATTTGGCACTGTATTTGGTTTCTATATGAGCTATGAATTTCAATAGGTAGCGGATTATTTCGACAACCCCGGATAATGGATGTTCTGAAAAATCGTATAATAGATTGTGTACTTGAACGAACTGAAATTCGAATGTTTCAAATGATTCCGGAAATCAGAATTGTCGAATAAACCTGGACAACGATATGCTTAGAAATATCCGGTTAGTGTCTGGTATGACATATCTGGATAACATCGGATTAAAAAAATCCACTAAACAACGGATTATCAGACGAATACGGGTTATTTTTCCAGTCAATCCAAAAATGCAATTTGTTTGTTAAACCCGGATAACAGTATTTTAGACGAATCTGGAAAGTTATTATACATCGCACTGTTTAAAATCATCTCGACAGAAAAGATTTACAGACAAACCAGGATACGGTCTTCCAAATAAATCCGGAAATCAGATTAATCCGGATGCGTTTACATTTAGACTAATCCAGATATCGGATTATCTGAAATAATCCAGACAACATCAGATTTTCAAGCAAACCACGATGAGGATTTTCCGAATAAATACGGAAGTTAGATAAATCAGCACACCTTAGCGTTTATACGAAATCGGATAGTAGCCGTTTTGAAGCACCCGATAGATTATTTTAAAGAATACAGACAATGACAGATTTTCACGCATCTGATTTCAGATTTTTCAAATAATTTGATATATCCGAATGGTTTTACATGTAGGCTAATACAGATATAAGCTGTCCTAAAGGATCTAGATGGAGCGATGATGTACGAAGAATAGCAGGCAACTGGATAAACAAAGCACAAGACAGAAAAAAGTGGAAGGATCTAGAGGAGGCCTATATCCTACAGTGGATGCAAGTGGCTGAGGGATGATGATGATGATGAAAGGATCCATGCAACGGATCGTTTTAAGTAATCTAGACAACAGCAGATTTCTCGATAAACCAGGATGCGAATTTTCAGAATAATTTCGAAAACTAGATAAATCCGGATACCTTACCGTTTAGACGAATCTAGCTAGTAGCCTTTATAAAAGAACAGTACGAAAGATTATTTTAAAGAATCCAGACAACAACAAATTTTCACACAACCAATTTTATATTGTTAAAATTATTCCGAAAATAGAATTAATCCAGATTTAGACTACTACGGATATAAGCTATTTTAAAAACTCCATGCAACGGATTGTTTTAAATAATCTAGACAGCAACAGATTTTCGGACAAACCAGGATACTGAATTTCCGAATGAATCCGGAAATTAGACAAATCCGATAACCTTACCGTTTAGACGTATCCAGACAGTATCCGTTCTAATAAATCCCTACGACCGATTATTCAGACAGCAGCGGATTTTGCGACAAACCAGGATGCGCAATTTCGAAATAAATCCTAAAATTAAATAAGTCTGGATACCTTACCTTTTAGACGAATACAAATGGTAGCTATTATGAAGAAACCGTACGAGACACATCCATATAGTAACTGTTTCGAAGAATTCTTACGACAAATTATTTTAAACAATCTAAACAACACTGGTTTTTCAGAATCTCCCAGATACGGATACTTTTACGCTAGTAAATTGCGGATAGTAGCTTTTCGGAAGAATCCGATGACGGATTATTTTAAATAATACAGACAACAACCGATTTTCATACGAAACTGAATACGGATTTTTTGAATAAATCTAAAAATCAGATAAATCCGAATACCTTTCCGTTGAGACGAATTCAAATAGTTGCTGTTCTGCCCGACGGATTAATTTAAGTAAGCCAAATAACAACCGATATTCAGACAAAATCGGATACAGATTTTTATGAATAAATCCGAAAATTGGATAAATCTAGCTTTCTTTCCGTTTAGACGAATACTGATAGTAACTGTTCTGAAACATCTGTACGGCAGATTTGTTAAATAAAATAGACACACAAAAACGGTTACGAATTTTTCGAATAATATTAGAAAAGCGGATAAATCCGGATATTTTTATGGTATATTTAGTAGCTGTTCTGGAGAATCTGAATAACACATTATTTAAAAGAAATCGCAAATCAACGAATCAAACTGATCTTTTTAATTATTCCAGAAAAATTTTGGATTGGTCCGGATCAATACGTTTAAACGAATCCGTATAATTTGCCATTTTGAAAAACGAATTTTAAAAAAAATCAGAATTTAACGAATATCAGACAAATCCGGATATGATTTCTTTTTAGATAACTCCGGAAATCGCATTTCTCACATAAATGCACATTGTGGTGTGTTTAACAAAATTTAGGGAAAATTTGCAATTATTTGAAATAGTCTAAATAGCTGTGGAGGAGATGCAATTGCATTAAAAATACCATACGGATAACCCGGGTAATACAAATTCGATATCGAAATTTCATATTATTACGAATTTTCTATCACTAGAAATAGAAATGTCCATTATAGCAGCAAATGTAAATAAAAAATTGTCGTTAAAATAAGGATTAATAAAATACTAAATAGACCAAAAGCAATAATATACCTACGTAAAATGTAACTACCAAAAAATGATGGTATAATGACGTAGTTACAAACAAGAAAGAAAAAGACAACAAAGAACTGCAGATGTGTTGGGCAACAACAACAGAAAATGTACTACACGTAGGCATGATAAGAAAATAAATATTTGGAGAAGTAGTTGGTGCCGGCAATAATAGTAAAGATATAAGTATAACAAGAAAGAAAAGAACAAGGAAGTAAACAACAACAGGAAGAGCAATGAAAAAGTAGTTTTTCTGACGTAAATTTGTGTTCTATTTTCAACATGTAATTCATTATATTTTTAAAAGCGCTTGAGTTGGTAGAGTAAATTTGAACCTATTTAACATTCTGGATGCAAATCAGCACTTATGTAAGACTTAATCAAAAACTTACAGGTGGTTGTCGTCCTCACGAAGCCCTTCAAATCACGTAGGTTTTCCTTCACCTACGTGTCTCGAGTACTACATGACAAGTAAATTGATTCACTGGATTATGTGAACGATCATTATGTAAAGGTGCGGCCATGCTTCTTTATCTAAGGTCCATAAACTGGGAATATTAATTACGATATTTGAAATTAATTGGTAGAATAGATTAGTGGTAACAAAATCCGGGTCCTTATCTTCAACTGTGACACTTTCAATTCATTCTAATCCCGTTTGCGTCGTGGAATATTTAGATATAACGAGTTGATTAATAAATAATTTAAATTGGTTTTCGGAATGCTAACCAACATCCGTTATTTCATAGCTCTCGGTTATAACAAATACGTGTGCGAAACTCGTCTAGTTATTCAATAATTTAATATTTCCGTGAAATAAATGTTACGGGGTTTATTTGTAGTGCTTGTTTTGTCCGGCGTTCAGAAATTCATGCAAAACAAACACACGAACATTTCTTTATGCAAGCTCTCATATATGCATACACAAATTGAAATCCTCGCAGGTGGTTGGTATAACTTCAATATGCAGATTTGGATGCATTTTGAGATAAACATGAATATTTAAACAAAGAGATCTGCTTTGTTGCAATAAATAACATACAACCTTAACTCCATTTATCAAATTCTTTAACTTTTTCAAACTTAAAATTTTGTTTTGAAAAATGATTACATAAAATTTGCATTGAAACACGACGTCGACGTCTTAGTCGTGTTTTAAAATTTTTAACGTAATACTGAAGAATCGTAAACCGTGGGAAATTTGATATTTTAAAACAGCGAAGACACTAAGCAAGTCTGAGTCAAAGACTTAGAGCTAAGATATTAAACTAGCTTAAAAATATAGCAATATTTTTGCTTGTTTGAGCAAGTAGTTTGAATTTTTCAAAATTGAAACATAAATTTGTGAAAATGAGAAAAAATAAACACAGAGAGTCTGATTCCGGTGTAATCTTAGGGTTACACACTATTAGACGCCCCCTTCAAGTTCTAGGCAAGTTTGCGAGGTATCCTTAACGGCCCAAAAGCTTTCTGAAAATTAAAGTTCCAGTGGTTTGGAACTCATTCAAAACCAGTAAGTCCCCTCTGTCTGGAACAAGGTACCCACAGAGATCAGCTGTACTATGTACGTCCAAAGTCAAACTGGTAGCCTGTGCGCTCGCGGGCAGACGCGCTGATTGAGCGTATTTTAATCCCGGACCCAATGGCGGTCGTGACGTATTAAGCCGTACGAGGAGTGTCGCCATGTTAATATGCAAAAGGGAAGACCTGTGCTCTCTGTCTATCTGGAACAAGGTTGAATAGACCAAGATAAGATATAGAAAGCACAATTTTCTAGAATATGTTTGAGATATTAGTGACATTTCGGAAATTTCAAGTATTTTTCTACAATTCAAAAAATACAAATTTGTTCTCTCTTCCTTGTCATTTTTTCTGCCAAAGTAAATATTTAAAAAAATGAGATAACGCCATGTCAGTTCTCATCTGCTATTTCACGTATAACACCGTAACCCTAAACCGTTTTCTGCCAAGTATTTCTTCTTACACAATATATGTATACATTCGTTCTTTTCTTACATTATTTATTACTACGTCATTCGATTTTCCGTCACTCAAATAATTTTCTTACGGAATGTTAAAACAAGTTTGTGTTTTCCATTTTACCTTTTTCCGTTGGACCGACAGGTAATGTAAGATACATTTTGAAAGACAGTAGAGTATGTTAAACTTTTGAAGTATCGTAAGTTATTTTGTTATGTATATTTTAATTTCCAAGTTTCATAAGGTTGAAGGTCTTTAGGGAATCGAAAAATACGTGTAGCTACCCCAATCATTGGAATATCAGGGGTTTATTCGACAAGACAATTCATGAAGCGTCAGCTCGATAAAAAAATTAACCCGGTTTGCTAGGTGTATTGTTTGGTTTGTATATTTCGCAGCCTTCAAGGTGTACTGTAGTAGGTACAGCAAACAAATTTTTTTTTTAATTTTTTAAGAAATTATGCTACACTTTTTTTATATTTAGTGATATGATATTAGATATTTTAGTATAAGAATTTTTATTTTTACCATAATTATCATTTCACCTAATATTTCTATTTTCAGCAAAATTTTATTTATCATAACGATTTTTTCGCTAAAAAAATTGTTTAATATAACTTTACTTATAGCAGCGGAATTTGTTTTTATTTTGACAGAAACGGCTTCTCATAGAGACACTCTGCACGCCACCGTCCCTAAACGGCCACCACCAACAGTGGCTATAACGTCCATCATGTACACAACGCCCACTCATGTGTGGTCGCCACAACAACCAACGAACACCCAGCAGTTTGAGTTCTGCTTACCTCAAATAATGACCGTTGTGACCCGTTGCGGTAGTGGCTGTTATGGTCTCGGTGGCCGTTGTGTCCCTGATGAGCAATATTAGACCTACAAACTACGTGGTGGGCTTTGTGTCCTGTACCTTTGTTTTGGGCATCTTTTTAGCTTTAAGGGCCAGAGCTCTGGTCACGTAAAAAAGCTGTATCGGTGATACAATATCATCACTAATTTTTTTGCAATGATCACCTAGTTGGGATTGTATAATATTTTTTCTTTATTATTATCCCCATGCGGTAGTATTTTACAAAATTTTAAACCTTATATACAGGGTGTTAATGAATTGTAGGGACAAACTTCTAGGACTTGCAAAACACAACAAAGCAAACAACTTTTGTTAATAAATGTGTGGTCAAAAGTGTTTCCTTTAGAAAATAGAGCCTCTTAAAGATTCTTTAAGAAGTACCTGAAAATAGGCAACCCAAATTGCATTTTCAATTATTTTGCAGAGGTCACACGGAATTTTGAAAAAAAAACGATCTAGACATACATGCATTCAAATAACGTCAATTTTGACACAATTCGATATTTTTGTGATATTTTTTGACTTTTTTTGCATTCGTTTCTTTCTGTGCCTTTTATATTTCGTTTTTTTTTCGTTCTGTGGTTTTTTTGATAATTATTTTCTTCGTTATTTTCGTTCTGTGTTTCGTATTTTTGTGTTATGACGAATTATACTTTTGCCAAACAGCATGAAATGATGTTCATGTATGAAGCTGCTTGGGATAACGCATGCGAAGCTGCTCGCCTGTACCAAGAACATTTTCCGAATAGGAATCATTCATCGCACAAGGCCTTTCGTGTAATTTCACGTCGTCGGCGGGAGGAAGGTGCATTCGTTGTTAACAGACACAACTGTGGAGCTACCAGAACAAGGCGAACGGTGGATTTTGAGGAAGACGTTTTGGAGAGAGTGACTGAAAATCCTTCTACTAGTTCAAGACACATCGCTCATGAAATGGGAATGAACCATGTGTCAGTATGGGAGGTACTACATGAGCAGCAGCTACATCCGTACCATCCACAGAATGTACAAGCCATGGTTCAAGCAGACTTTCCCAGAAGGGTAGAATTTTGCCAGGAATTTCTGCGGCGGTGTAATGAGGATCCAGAGTAAACGTTCCGTTTAGTGACGAGGCATCTTTTACGAAAGAAGGAATATTCAACAGTAGAAACAGCCACAGTTGGGACGATGAAAATCCCCATGCTGTGGTTCAAAAAATATACCGGCAAAGATTTTCAGTGAACATTTGGGCCGCGATTGTTGGCGATAGACTCATTGCACCATATCTGCTACCCCAAAGGTTAACAGGAGCAATTTATTTAAATTTCTTGCGCCATGTCCTGCCTGAACTTTTGGAAGATGTTCCACCTCAAATGTGGCTGCAGCACGATGGTGCACCTGCTCATTTTTCGGCGGAAGTCAGAAAAATTTTAAATAACACTTTTTCTAACAGGTGGATCGGTCGAGGAGGGCATGTGGCGTGGCGTCCACGTTCTCCTGATTTGACCCCATTTGATTTCTTTTTGTGGGGTCATGTTGAAACGTTAATGTATGCTACCCCAGTTGAAACTGTAGAAGAACTTACTTTTCTTGCTGCATGTGAAGAAGTTCAACAGACTCCTGGTACATTTGGAGCGGTGCCCAGGAATTTACTTTGTAGATGTGCTTCGTGTGTAGAAGCTGGGGGGCGACATTTTGAACATTTACTATAATTTTGTTAATTTTTGAATTAGTTATTGTAAATTTTTCAAATAGTTGATTTTTGCTTTGTAATTTTGGTTTTTTCTATTGCTTAGTTTTGAAACATTTTGTTAATTAATTTATTTTAAATTTAATTTGAATTTAAAAAGTGGGAAAAAGGGCTTTATTTATCCTGTATTAATTTCCGTCGTTATGGAAACAAATAGTAGGTAGTAAATTGAGTTGCCTACATTTAGGCGCATCTTAAAGAATCTTTAAGAAGCTCTATCCCTGAAAGGAAACACTTTTGACCACACATTTATTAACAAAAGTTGTTTGCTTTGTTGTGTTTTGCAAGCCCTGGAAGTTTGTCCCTACAATTCATTAACACCCTGTATAAAATATATTTATTGAGAAAAGAAGAAAAAATAACTAAATTGCAAAATCTTGTTTTTAATAATTAATTCAAAAAAATATTTTGTTTTATTTATCTTTAACTTTAACTTTAACTACGTCTTGCCATCCAAACTCGGAACCCTTTGCCGCCCTTTAGATTCGCCACTGGCCCATTTTTTTTAATTAGCACCAAAATATACTTTTCTTTTTTAATGGATTATAAATTCAAAATTTTATAATAATGACCATTCTATATTATTTATATTCAACATGTTGACAGAAATAACACAAATCAGCCCTTTTGCACTTTATAAACAACTAAGCACCTAAATATAAAATCAGTGCACAAATACAGAAAGGAACGCCACTGATCGTCCAAAACTAATAAATGCAAGGTGATGGGCGGCCAGCGGCCTGCATTGATTGTATTGAGAAAACAAGCACAGGGGCAAGGGGGCTTTCACATCGCCGCTGATGAAGTCATTAAGTCCGGCCGCGGGCCGCCGGTCGGGCGACAGGTGCCTCGCCGTGCGTGCGTGCGGCCGCCAATCTTGCAGAACCGAACACCCCCTGGCCCTTTGTAAAACCAATTTATACCCATCCAGTTGCAGAAACCACGAACGATGTATTTGTTTTATTTATGCTCGCGAAACTTAACGTAAAAGACCTCAAGGCAGACGCCTATTGTTTATTGCTTCGTATACAGGGTGTGTAGAAATACTTGCTTGAACAACAATAGCGAAATAACCAAGTGAAAAAATTTATATATAAGTAATACAGAAAAATGATTACGAGCCGAAACGTTCAAGAAAATTATTTTTTTTCGTTGATAACAAAAACATTTTTAATTGCGCAAAAAAAAACAATTTTAATGACGAAGACGCAAATTGGACTTAATGAACTCGGTGTGCGTAATCTCATCAACTGTAAAGTTTCTACACTAAAGAATAAAACGTGCCGCTAGTTATTAAAAAAAAACCTAATAATATTCAATATAATTAATTTTATGCATAAGCACTACCAAATGTGGCAAAATCATGTTAGTTATCAGCACATCGCTAACCAAAACATAGCAGACCAGGTTGCTCGCTGAATCACACGTTGAAGTCTCCACACGTTCTTTCTTCGTTGCGCTCTGTACTTCATTTTCTCATGACCAAATTTGAATTTTGGCGGAAATATTAATTATTTTGAACAAGGCTTAGATGTATTATGTGAAATAATTATAATTATTTTATTAGTTTCATTAAAAATGTATACGTAATAGGATTAAGATCTGCGAAAAATAATATTTTTTTTAAATTTTAATTTAAAATTGGTAGACTGCGTTATTTTTTTTCATAATTGCCTCCATATTTTGCTGTTGTAACATTTATCCTTATTATTATAACCATAAATTTTGATACAAATCTGTATTATTTTTTCAAGTTACCTGCTATGTGAATTTTTAAGTCGTTTGTTTGAATGGTTCACCTGACGTAGCCGGAAAGCAATCAAACCGAAGTTAAACCTGCAGTCTAGTTTATGTTTTAGGTTTTACGACGTTATAAAACCTAATAAGCCGGCCCCCGAAGCTAATATTTGTTAACCACAGTTTAACATGCATGAGGTGTTTATTTGGAATGTTGTTCTTTTAAATTTTGGTCTTTTTTGTCCAAGCGTTGGTGAAAAGAAGCGTGTGTACGTGGGTTCTTTATCAGCAACAACTCTACTACTAATAATTAATTCGTATATGATAGATACGTCCACTGATAAATAAACTGTAATTTATTTCTGGCTTGATTAGTGACACCACTTAACCTGTTACTGCTACCGCTTTTTGACTTCTGTTTTACGACCACGCACTGTACTTTTATCACTGAAAATCAATCAGCGAGGAGCAACGAACTTGTTACGTAACAACCTTTCGGAAATATTTAGGAAATTTTAATTAGAGCCCAAGCACAAGAATGTCTATTAAACTAAATCAAGTGAGATTGTTATAACTCGAGTTCGTGTAATTATAAGAGCCGACGAAAAATCGCTTACAAATCTCGCGAATTAAATAAAATTACAGACACTTCGAACTATGCCAAGTTGAGAAATAATCTGTGAAAAGATTCGTGATTCACGATTCATGCAAATTGGCAATCGAATGAGATCGCTGTGTATACGTATAACATGAGACTAGGTTTGTGAAAATTTATTGGAATTTGGTTGGAATAAATTAGACTAGCCGATATTAGATTTTAATGAAAGTTGTGGTTTAGTGTTTATATACACCAGAATTGACAACATCTGCCTTTAAATATTGCTTTGATAAAATCAAGAAAATAAGTTAATCTGGTAAAAAATTGTGAGAAATATCGGCCTTGCCAAACCGGTTTAATCATTCCAAACACTTGTCTACATTATTACTGTGTTGTTAGGTTTAAAAAAAACTAATACCGTGTGCTAACAGCAATATTTTAATAAATGTCACCAAAAAAACCTTCATTAAATAGAATAAATATTAAATGCAGTGTATATCTTTCATACAGAGTGAGTACAAAGTAACGTTTAATGTACACAACTTCATACATTTTTTCTCGTGTTGGGATTCAGAAATTATCTCTCTTTCTGGTACGATAAGGTTTCTATAGTTTTATATAACAAAATTTTTGAAAAAAATACTTTCCAAGTTCAAAAATTTCCTAGTTACCATAGCAACCAAATAAAGTAACGTACGCAAAATTAAACATCGATAAAATATGTTCTAAAATTTAACAAACAAGGCTATTTTTTAAAAAACTGATATTACGAAGGGTGTTTTTACATAATCCTGTATATTTATCTAGCGCGGCCATTTAATGAAGAGTACTGTATTTCCTGGTCCAAAACACACCCGAAAGTTTGCAAAAGGCACTAAAACTTACAAGCTTACGCAAAAATTGTGATGAAAACAGGCTCTACCGCTCAGCAACCGTCACGGGTCAAAAAAAGTCCCATCTTTTCGTTCAAAATCAATTTGTATAAACCAAACAAATATTTTCTTTTAATGGAGCCACAACAACTAACACAAATATGTTAAACTCTAAACACAAGGGACTGTATGAATTCTTTATATAAATTTCGCTTACTAAGATTGTTACAGTTCTTCCCGCTTTATTTTCCTGTTTTTGATTTCCTGATTTAGTAAGAATACTTGGAAAATTTTTGGTAATGCTTCTACTTCCGCTTTGGTTTTGAATCTTGAAGTGTTCAGTTGGATTGTTAAAGTTTTCTGAATTTACCTGAAACTATTTAATTAAGCATCGAGTTTTGATGGAATAATTCAGAAAATTTATTTACGAGTCGAAACATTGTTGGAGATATAAATTTTTGGTAAATCTTGTCTCAGAGACCTTTTTGGAATTTGTGAACTTCGAACACCGCATTGTTTTTGGAATTTTGAAAATTAAATTCCTGTAATTTAAAGCCGATTATTATCTATTTGAAGCTTTTATTCATCATGGTACATGGTTTGTGCACGTTTAATTGTATGTACCTAATTATCTACTTAAATTGAGGTCCGTTACCTCGAAATTTCTGTTTTGTACGCAAAATATTACACGTTCTGGGTCCTATGTGTTAACCTTAAGAGGTTTTTAGTATCTAAGTACTTGGTTGTTTGGTATAATATTTTTTTAGATGCGGTGCTGCGGCCGTCGTGTTTTGTAAATAAACGTAGTTTTACATAAAATTTTAAATTTTTTGGAGATGTTTTGATGACCAGGAGAAGCTCTATAATACTTACGCCTGCTTCAGAGCTCTTCTAACACAGAAAAAAGTACTACACGTACTTTCTAATAAGCACATCCTGCCAACATGGTTCAAAAATTCCTACAAACTTGCATTGCAATTTTTATTTTGACCAATTTTAAGATGTTTCGAATATAGGAGGCGCTCGTACCAAGAAAAATATATATAGGTAAACTATCGTCTTCTTTAAACTTTAATAATTGATGCGTAAAAATTTGCTTTTACGACCTCAAATATTGATTTCTTTGATGTCTGTTGATGATTTCTTAACGTCAAAAGATCTATCAAAAAATTTTTTTCAAACATCTAGAAATTCGTCAAAAATTCGTTTACAAAGTTACAAAAATTTATCCAAAATTCGATGTTTTGTACTTAAGTTTTGACGTCAAAATATCAATTTCCGTCTGAAATCAAATTGGTGACATCTAAAATTCAATTTTTGGCGTCAAAACTTTATTTGGCGATTTGAGCAAAATGTGTTTTTGTGTTCCAAAATTCAGGATATAAAGTTAAGCTGTGTTACATATTAACTTTACAATTTAGTGAAGTGTACTTCTGCATACGTAAAGAAAGAAACCTAAAATATTGGAAATTCAGCTGGAAAATGTACGCGTAAAAATGACGTCCTGCTGTTGTCATATCAGTCCTTTAGGCTACAATATTGCCTTTTAAATGGTGTCAAAAAATGGAAAAAAGATAGGAAAACAGAGAAAAAAGTTTAAACTGTAAATTATACAGAAGTCATTAGAAGTTAGGTATTAGTCAATATAGAAAAATCGTATAAAACTGGAGTGAATTCTACTTCCAACCCACGCCTTCAGGTAAAAACTTTGCTAAATCCTAAAAATTGTTTACTGTATATAATTAAAAAAAACTAGAACTAAAAATACAATTTTTTTCACTTCTAAGGTAACTGAAATGTAGCTTTTTCAATTAAAAAAGAGATGGTCTTTTTCTAACTTTTTAAGTTTAAGAAAAGAACAATCAGACTTTTCAATAAACGCCCTTTAAAAACTCGGAGTAAACCCTGTCAGAAAGAAATAACATTAAGATGCAGACGTTTTAAAGTAATAAAACTTTAATCAGAATTTAATTACTTCCTGAAAAAGCTTAAGTTTTTATAGATAATTTGAAGCGTCCATTGCAAGACAACTCGGCTTTCCTTCGTACACTTTCTATTAAAAAAACATTTTGCTTAATTCTCGGAGCGCTCTGCAAAATCACGTATAATTACAAAAGAAAACGAAACAAGATAAAATTTAAATTTGTTGAGGATTATTCTGTAAATTTATTTGAAAAATTAGATGTTTTTCTGTATCTACAAAAATTCCAAGTTTCTGACATAATTAAAAAAAATTTAAGAGTTACATTGTAATTGTTTTTTAAATCCCCCTAGAGAAGGTTAGTGAGTTGCCTTTTTTGCTACACTGGACATGACACCTTTTAGTAGTTCAAAGCAGTGCGTAAATGTTTACCGTAATAAGACCTTCATTAAAAACCCTCGCTCTTTAGTTTTTTATATCAGTTACATAAAGGAAGTCCTAGCTTTGAAGTCGAGAGGGGATAGTTTGCCTTTTCTAGTCGATAACAGCCTTTGTCAGTAAACACTCCCAAAACAGCTATCACAAACGATTTTGTAAACAAAGCTGTATAATGATCGGCATGTTCCAGGGCCTTTATAATCATTTACCGACTGAAAGCATCCACCAAGGCACAGTTCCCTCAGCTTTCAACTTCTTAATTGGCTAACATTTTCGGATAGCGATGGAAGCGATAGAATTTATGTTAGACGATAAGCCGAAGTTATACATCAATTTTATCTTTTCCCCTTTGTATTTAGATCTAGCCAGATTATTAAAAACTTTCGGCGTTTACAGATATTCTATCTGACTTAGTATTAATTTAGGGACCAAAATACCGATTGGCCCTACGATAGGTCTTGTTGAATTACACGAAATCAGTTAGCAGGACAAACTTGCTAGAAATATAATTCTTGGTGTTTTACTACTGCGGCGTTGAAGCTTCAGAATTGCAAAGGGACGACCCAGAGCATGCAATAAATGCTGCACAAATAGTGGCATTATTTTCTCCCAACAAGCTAAAATAATTACAGGCTACCCTCGTTTATTATCACGTAAAAATGAAGGTACGTTGGCTTGCACTCTGTATATTGTCACGCCATGCTACTTCATTAGTTGGAAATAAGTTTAGATATTTTATTTAACATGCATATAGGTATTAGAAAATTTGATTTTTTCAAAAAATTTGCTTTTTAAATTAACAATGGAGAGAAAAGCTCACACAATTTCAATAAATATGAGTTTCATAAAAATTGTTATTTAAATTTGGCGCCATACTATGACGTCGCCAGTTAGTAATTGTGACGTCATCGCACCATCTCAACCAATCACACGAGGCACCTCATTATGCTTAACCAATGAGAGCTTAAACAAATGTCCTCCTTATGTTTAAACATTTATCATGCATCTTTTACTATTTCTCCATTTTAAAACCAACAATAAAATAAAATTTAATATTATTGCAGGTTTTATTAAAATAAATTTGCTTCTACATTTTCTTTCTCCAAATAAGCACATTAAACTCCACTAAATTTAATTAGGTGATAGACATGAGAACTGGCTTGCATGTGAGTGAATGTTCGCGAAAATGAGTTTTCCCAAAATTAACTTCTGGACTGCGGCAAAATGTTGGACTGACAGATGGACAGCAACAAATATGATTAAGTCATTAGTTTCTGTCATGCGATGCGGCCGCTCGGATTTGCACATTATACTGGCTCGTGTAGTGCTCCGGAAAATAAAAAAAAACGCGGAAAATGAGAAGAAATAAAGTGAATAATGCCAGGTCCCTCACGTTAAGTAAATTTGTCTGCATCCATGGGGAAATACAGGAAGCCTTGACTGCAATACATTGTTTTGGCAGACACGTGGTCAAGACAAAAATATGATGTAAGAAAGTAATTTAATTTTTTTTTGAGTTATGGCTTATGAGTTGCCATAACTTTAAATGTGGAAGTGTTGCATAAATTTTGAAAAATACGTTAAAATCGAAACAAAGAATTTTATTTTAAAAGCGGTAAAATCATTGAAATTCGCAACAGAAATTCTATCGTGAATTGGATTAATATTTCTATTACAAATTTTCAGTAAATTTTTGTTTACATATTTACCAAAAATAATTTATTAGCTAAAATAAAAATAGCAAAATAGAAATTAAGATTTCATATAACAATTTTATATTCCGATTCGGAAATAGCGATTTTTGATTTGCATCCGGATTTGAGATATTTAAGCCAATACAAAATGCTGCAGATTTCATGTACGAATTTTATATTCGGATCCGGATTTTTTAAATTGATTTGAATTTCGGATTTTTGTATGTCGATGCAGAATGCCGATTTTATGTACGAATTTTATATACGGATTTTATAATTTGGATTTCGATTTCGGATGCTTATGTCAATCGGTATTTTGGATTTTATATTCCAATCCAGATGTCGAATTCATATCCGGTTTTCGGATTTCTATATTAATCCGATTATTCCAAAATTTATATTATTTTCGGATCCGAATTTCCGATTTTCGTGTTCATCCAGACGTTTAATTTTTTTTTATGTCAGCCGTATTTAGGATTTCATATTCAGTTCTAGATTTTGGATTAACATAGATTTAAATTTAGATTAGATATGGAATTTTTAGCTTGATCTGGTTTCTGATACATTTTTGTCAACCGTATTTACAATTTTATTTTCAACCTTAAATTTTGGAATTTATATTAATTTGGATTCGGTTTTTGAATTTTATATTCAGATTTGAATTTCTTCATGTCGGCCCAGATTTCGGCTGTTATTTCCGAATACGGACGAGTAATTTTATTTTCAGATCCGAAATTCGGATTATTATGTTGATTCAAATTTTGGCTTGCTTTGCGTCAGCCGTATTTATGATTTTATTTTCAGAGCCGGAATTTGGATGTTATATTTGGATTCGAATCTTCAATTTTATATTCAGATTTGAATTTTTTTATGCCAACTTGGACTTCACATTTTTGTATCGAATTCGAATATGTAAATCCATCCATATCCATCCATACATATATAAAACCTCAAAGGTTTTTTTTCTCCGGTTCCTCCAGCGGCTACGCTTCACCAATTTGAATCATTTGTTTTTCAATGAAAGGTCTCTATCCTCAGATGGAACATGAAACATTTTTATATTTTTATTCTACGTCGATTTTTCAATACTAATTATTTTAATTTATAATATATATGAAAGTCTGCTAGACGCGCTTCACTTGAGGCGACATCTATACTAACGTCGCGTCTCCCTTATAGAACTAACGCATCACGTGACTTATCATTTAGCCGGTTCTGTCAACGCTGTCTGTCAGTGCATTGTACGCTGGGGGAACACTAGTTTCTTTTTAATTCGGATTTCTGATTTTTATGTTAATCAGAATTATGAATTTTTTTACGTCAGCCGTATTTAGAGTTTCATGTTCAGACTTAGATTTTGGATTTTATTTTCAGATTTAAATTTCTTCATGTCGACCTAGAGTTTTGATTTTATTTCCGAATCCGAATGTGTAATGTCATTTTCGGATCCGGATATCGAATTTCCAGGCGCAATTATTGATGATATTGTGGTACTTAAATACAAAAAAATCCAAATATTCAGAGTTTTTAAGTAAGGCCGGGAGAAACTCGAAGATATACTGGAATGTAATTAATGAGCACCGTGTTGCTGGACATTGCACTGACAAGAACAATTTTGATAATAACGAACTTAACGAATTCTTCGTTAATATACCTAATGGAATCTCTAAGAACATGCTGGAAAAATCTCCCAATTTCTTAGACCAAATGGTGCTCTTCCGATCTTTACCATTCGACAAGTATCTTATAACGAAGTCAGAGATGCTGTATCAACCCTAAAGAGTAAACATTCTTGCGATCACTACGGATTAAATACTATTCTAATTAAAAGCATTGTTAATCTCATATTTGTTCCTTTAACAAACTTAATTAATAGTTGCGTATCCCATGGGGTATTCCCAGATGTTCTTAAAATATCCCGAGTGGTCGCAATATACAAATCAGGCGACAAGAGTGTTATGAACAATTATCGACCTATATCTTTAGTGCCCATTCTGTCCAAAGTTCTAGAAAATCTTATTAAGACTCAAATCGTTAATCATTTTAACAGAAATAAATTGTTTTTTCTAAACCAATTTGGTTTTAGAGCTAAAAAATCTACTACAGATGCGATAAATAACCTAATCGACTTCGTGATAAGCGGTACTGAAGATGGCCGATATGTTGGCGCAACATTCTTTGACCTTCAAGAAGCAATTGATTGCGTACCTACTGATCTCTTGCTTGAAAAACTAAAATATTACAATTTCGACATGCAAAGCCTTAGCTTAATTGAATCTTTTCTTAAACAGAGAAAACAATATACCTTTGCGGATGGCGTATGTTCCAGTGAAAGAGATGTGGGTCTGTGGTGTGCCTCAGGGCTCCGTCTTAGGACCACTCCTCTTTCTCATTTATGTAAATGATTTGCAACACGCCCTTCAGGATGATCACCTGTTGCTGTTCGCGGATGATACTACTCTTGGTCATAGCAACTTTGATGAAAAATGCCTTCATCCAGATATGAACGTCGGAGAAGCTAAAGCTAGCGAGTGGTTTAACATTAACCGTCTTAGCTTAAATATAAATAAAACAGCCAAATTAATTTTCACACGCCGAGATATTTGCCACTATGATAATCCTGAAGCGGCGAAGTTCCTAGGTGTAATGATGGACTCCACTCTCACTTGGCGCCATCACATAGACTATTTATCTAACAAACTTGCTAAGACATTATTTATTCTTAGAAATTTAAGCACTATAGTTAACTTGGATGTAATTAAACAAGTATATCATGCCTTATTTGTCTGTCATATGACGTATGCTGTTATATGCTGGGGACATTCGTGTCATACAACAAGGGTATTTAAACTTCAAAGAAGGGCTGTACGTATCTTGTCAGGCAAGGGCTTTAGGGATGATGTGCGATCGGATTTTACTAGACTAAAATTATTAACATTTCCATGCTTGTTTGTATATTATTCTCTGTTGCATGTAAAACACAATTTGCATGCTTACTATAAAAATAGTGATGCACATGATCATGGGACTAGAAATACTCATCGATTACGACCCCCGTATCTTAGACTACAATCTAGTCGTAACACTACTAATTATTACGGTCCTACGTTCCTAAACAAATTGCCTCTAGATATAGTGGAATTACCCGTAAATCGCTTTAAAATCCTGTTAACAAACTTTTTAATAAAACATGCTTTTTATAGCATAAACGAATTCTTAGATTTTCACATTAACGCTACCGACTTTGTTTAGCTTAGGTTTGTTAGCTTAAGTACAATTATTTTATTGTTATTGTTATATAATTATCCCCTGACATGTGTAAACATCATGTATGTATTAACACATATAAATATTGATTGATTGATTGATTGATCTAATGTCATTGTCATTGTCAAGTACTCCGTAAAATTTGAAATTTATTAGAAATTATGTTTAGGAAAGGATAGAAAAGAACAGTTTCTAGAGATAATATATGCACAAGACAGTAGCGTGCAAAATTACGAGAAAAAATCATAATCCTTGATTTATGCATGTTTAAAGTGTGAAACTTTTAGTTAATAAGTAGAATTTCACAGATTTTAATATAAATCTGGGTTGTCATAATTCACCAAAGCATAGCATATTTTATTCTTGTGAATATTTGTATAATAATTTGAACGCATTAACGTGCTAATTTATTCGAACGATGTGGTTTTGTGGCCTTTATGTTTGGTTTTGCCCAAGCGGAATCAACCTATAAATTTTCCCATCAGCTAAAGAGTTTCTGAAGTGGGTGTAACTAAATACTGGCTTCAGCGTTTAAATCGCTATTTAATTATGTATCAGCTCGTGGAATGTATTAACGAGTCTTTCACCACATAAAAACAAAGGCTCATCGTTAAAATGGGACATTAAAATTAAGGAAGATTTAAAAAGGCACTTTTCAGGCCGTATAAAATTTGAAATTTCAATATTTAACTAATGTTATACGGCGTAAGTTGTGAGTACCTAGTTAACTTTAAGATCAAATGCCATCACTTTATGATCTGCCGTAAAACTGAAAGCCGAAATAAACTGTTTTTATTAGTCCTGAAAACGAATATGTTTGAGAAGATACGGATGCCAACCTACTTTGTGTCATATAAAAAAGTTACTTATTACTCACATTACATAAAATCGTTGATGCAAGAGATTGGACGCAAAATAACCATCATTAACGGTAACGCCACTGAATTTTACCGATCCGAAGCACCGTGGAGCCGCTAATAAGTGTGAGAACCGACCGAGCTATTTCGTAATGAAAAATTGTGTTAGTGGTTAATTATTAAAGCTGCTTCTCTTCTGTTCCTTACCTTGCTTTCTTTAGAAGACGCCGACTTAATATAAAGTCGTGTGTCATTCTTCACTTGGCCGTGTTAAATAAAATTACAGGTTAAGTTATTTAACAGTCTTCAGGTTATTCTGCCATTTTATGTGAAAGTCGATTCTGTAATTTTATGAAATTGCTTTGGTCTTGTTACTTTACTCTTTTGATGCTGTAACTTTCATTCTAACGAAGATTGCGTCCCAGGTATTAATTAATTTTTGTTCAGTTTGACTGTTTCGAATTGATTTCAAATAAAATTTAGTAAAAAACCTTTTTGGTAAAATAAAAAAAATGTCGTTTCTGGAGAAGACTCTTGAAAGTAAATTTTGATTTCAAATTTTTATCCGATGTCAGGTTTTCAGTTACGGTCCCAATTTTAGATTATCCAAAGAATATTTTATTTCACGTTTCTTAGGTAAAACACAAAATCTCAGTTGCGCGAATTCCTATTCTAAAATCCAAATTTTTAAAATTTGGTTTATATTTTCATTCGAATTATAAGGTGGTAACGTTAAATTTAAGTTTTGCAGTATCTTTAACAGCGATTTTATTGAAACATGCGTATACAATTTACTGTAATAATTATCTGAATTAACTATATAATATTCATCGAAGTGGAAGATGAATATGAACTGTAGCTTTGCGCACTTATTTGTACGTCAAATTTTATGAAGTAAATCTGCGAAATAGTTTTTTGGGTTAAATCTTTATATCGAATGTTGCAGATGAATTCAGAGAACGATTTTTTCGGATAAATTTGGAGAACGGGTTTTTAAGATAAATCCGGGAATAGATTTTTCGGATAAATCCAGAGTACGAATTTTTCGGATAAATCACAAGAACAGATTTTTCGGATAAACCTATAAAACTAATTTTTTAGATAAATCCTAAGGAAGAAATATTCAGATAAATCAAGAGAAAGGATTTGGATAAATACAAAAAACTAATTTTTAGATAAATTCGAACAACGAAATTTTCGGAAAAATCGAAACAACGAACATTTCGAATATATTTGGAAAACGGATTTTTAAGATAAATCCAAAGAATAAAGTTTTTGGATAAATCCAGAGAACGAGTTTCTAGGATAAATTTTGAGAACGGATTTTTCAGACAAATCTGGAGAACAGATTTTTCGGATAAATCTGGGAACGGAATTCCGGGATAAATTCGGAGAACGGATTTTTTAGATTAATCCGAAAAACGGATTTTTTAGATTAATCCGAAAAACGGATTTTTAAATAAATCCGGAGAGCAGATTATTCAGTTAAATTCGGGGAAGGTTATTTTTGGGTAAATACAAAGAACGAGTTTTTTCGATTAATCCACAGAACAGATTTTTCGGATAAATCAGAAGAACAGATTTTATACATAAATCTGGAAATGGAATTTCTAGATAAATCCGGAGAACGGATTTCTTTAGAAAAATCCAAAGAACGGATTTTCAGATAAATCCGGAAAACGAATTTTTTAGATAACTCCGGAGAACGTGTTTTTTGGATAAATCCGAAGACGAAGATTTCACATAAATCCGTAGAACAGATTTTTCACATAAATCTGGAGAACGGAATTTTCAGATAAATCCGGAGAACAAGTTTCTTCAATCTATAGAACGATTTTTCTGACATATCCGGGGAACGGATTTTTTAAATAAATCAGGAAAACGGATTTTTCAATTAAATCCGGATTTTTTTGATAAAATCAAATATCAAATTTGGTTTTTCGAAGTTGATGCAAAACATATACTGGAGTAAAATCATTTAATTTGTCCCACAGTGTACAGCAAGACTATAAACTTAGTTTTTATGTATAGTAATAAATAGGGAGGAGTGATTATTTTTTGGTTTGTGGTATTTTTCAAAGCCAAACCCATCGTTTTCTTAAAAACTCAGTTTTGTGTCTTTATTTCGCAACAGACAGATGAAAAGACATTGTTGAAATACGGAAAAAACAAAACATTACGCTCATTTTTTTCTGCTCAGAAAATATACAAAATCTATGAATAATACGAAAATTTATAATTTTTAAATAGTCTGGTTTATAAAACAAAATGTCAAATCCTAAGTCTGTATGAATTAATAAATTGTTTTTAACCAGTCTGAATATACATTTTGTAATTAACCGTTGCGTATTTTCCGAAACCGTCCAAGTCTTTTGGGGTTAGTTGTACGAATTAATTAATTTGACAAGAAACAAAAATAAGTAATACAAGAAAACCTATTTGTTTCTGCCAACTTGCGAACAAACCACTTAATAGCTAATAAGATCCGATCTGACCACCCTCTTCGATTCTTTGCAGCTGCTCTTGATTTATTTTCTTTACCTTTCATACATCTTACAGACTTTATCGTTGCTTATGTATCAAACAAATTGATTTTCGAACCAACATCGTCTCTACAACATTACAGTAACATATTGCTCTATATAACAGAATAATGGGATAATGCAAGCTGAAAGGACCAATATATAAACCTGTCCTGATTTTTAATTATTTGTGAAAAGTCATTCTTTGCTGAAAAATTGTCTTCTTTAACACAATCGATCTTGCTCTTATCTTAAACACTGAAATTGCTTTCGCTTGTGTTTGGTCTAATTTTTAACGTTTCGTGTAATTTATGTTTCCGAACAAAAGCAAACAAATTTGTACATTAAAATGACAAGCGTAGAAGAGTTTTTATGCCGTTTGATCTTTAATTGGTTATATTTCTTTGTTAAACGAGCCGCTGCCGCCGTTCGTATTTGTACAAAATGATCTGCATTAATGGTGTTCTTAACAGCCTTCGCATCTACTTAAGCGTATATTAATTATTTTTTTATTTCCGTGTCAAGAATGCGTATTAAATTACAAGGAAGGGTCCAACGTAATGAAGTAATTCTAATGCTCTTCATGATTACGGTTGGCAGCCATGCGTGTTGCTATTGAGATATCAAGTGCAGATGTAATTATCTTAACAATCTCTAATTAAAAGTATCGCTCCTTTGAAATACTCCGGATATTCGTGTGATGCTTACTCTTTAGACCAAATGACGCTTCCTTTACAACTTAATTACTATCGAGGATCTACAGAACCAACCGTTTTGTTCTAATACCTAAAGGTTTCGAACTTCCACTTCAAAGAAAACCGCAAATTATAAAAAAACGTGCAAGTTTGTAAATGGAAATTAAATTATGATTTGTTTGATTATTTACCATTTGCGCTTTTCCTGTTTTAGTTTGTACATATTTAATTACCCCACCACTTTGTTCCGAATACGGGGCGTGTCAAAACTACATTAATTTTGTTTGCTCGGGCCGTTGTTTCATGAAGTGTTTGAATTTCATATTTATTTAAATTTGATTTATTCCAATTAATATTGCGTTGTGTTTAACGTGCCTTATTAATTTATGTGAGATTAGGGTATACTAATTGGAGCAGTATGATTAATTAACTGGCACTTATTTTCTGTGAAATAGTTACGAAACACGCTAACAATAAAAATTTCTTTACTATTCTTCGTTTCCGACTTTGATAAGATCAAGTAAAGTTAATGCGTTTTCTAATGCAATTAAACGTGGTTCTTAAGAGTAGAGTGTAGCATCGTCGCTTAAAAAGTTAGGAGAACTAGTGTCCGTATAAAAATAATATTATTTGCAAGAGAAATTCAAAAAAATCTAAGAAAAAATTCAAAAATTCTTGTAATCAGAGAAACTCTTCGAAATCGATAAAAAGTTGCGGAAAATTCTTGGGATAAATCTTTTGAAAATAAGGTATTCAAACAATGAAAATTTTTCACGAGATAACGCAAATGTATTTGATTTCGCTGAAAAAAGTTTCGTGGAAATCAGTTACCGAAAGGTTTTTAAAAAAGTTTTGTTTATACACTCTTTCCAAAAAATAGCTCATCTAGAAATTGTAGAAAATCCCTAACAAAAATTGTCTTTGAATAAAATCTATCTAACAGTTCAAACAAACTTTCATAACATCATACGTAATTCTATTAAAAATTCCTGCAATGACAATACTTCAACCGTGTTTTTGTGGAAACTTTCCAGAAATTGATATCTTTTCAAACAATTGCCATAAAAGCTCTTAAAAGAGAACAAGAACCCCTTCTAATTTTAGTTTTATTGCCATGGGCGCCCAAAAAAAGGACCAAGAGCTCCCCCCCCCTTAAAACATAAATTCAAAAAGAAATGCACACGAAAACTTTTCCTGCTTTAGTAACTTTTAACTACCCTGATCAGGGTTTCCAAAACTGGGGGGCCATACCAACCCAGGAGGTGGCGTAAATACACTTCAAGAAAGGCGTGAATATACGAAATTTCCATTTAAAAATTGGTTCTTCCGTGTTCTAAATTATGTTTCGGTGTAACCGTACTTTCTTGATCAGCGGAGATGCAAAATGTAGAAAGCGATGCGACATTCGCGACTATTCTAATGCGCATGCGTATTGCTTGAAACAATCTGGTCGAGTAACCAGGTATAAAATCATAAAAAAATGTTTCGTTACCTGATGGCACGAAAAGGCGTTAAGAAATATCGAAAAGTCGCAATGTTTGAGAACCCCTGACCTACATGGTACTCAATGGCGTATTTATTCGGCTCAGAGAAGGATGTTACCTATGGGTTGAGAAATGGACAACTGATTTAAGCTAGGCAATTTCTTCTCATTCTAAAATTCCTTATTTTACTTGAGGTTTTAAAATTTTTTTTGAAAAGGAACATTTCCTTCCATGGGGGTGCTTTCTATCCTCCAAACCCAATAGTCAAACTTACTATTTTGGCTTCGTAAAAAAATCACTGGGTGCCCATACATTTTTTCACATGACTTAAAGGCAATTTTTATGTAAATGTAGTACAAATACAAAAGGTTATGAGTTCAAATCTATGGAGTCTAATTTTATTTTTGTCTTTTTATTTACAGTAAAACAATAATTATGTTTATATTATTTTATTTAATATGTATAATTAATATTTTTACTGCTACATAACTTCAGTTTCTAACCAATCGTAGTTTTACAAAATTATTCTGGTTAAACATAAAAATTTACTATTCACTTTTTCTACAGTTGAAGAAAATAAGTGAACACAAATAAATTGCAATGCTAGTTAAAAAAATACTAAAAGTAAATATTTAATTTAAATCGACACCAAAATGATTAATTTTATTGAAAAAAATTTTTATACAAAAAAAAGTAAAACCTCGTTAAGTTTTGAGCTCATAACCTCTTGTTTACGAAGCAAATATTCTACCTGCGCGCTACAGAAAAATTTAAATATCGACTTCGCAACTAATTTTAGCGATGCACAAGTGGCTTGACTATTATTAAATAACTTATTTAAAGTATTATGCGTCCTTAAAATTCAAATAAATTGCCAATAAGCAATATATAAGAAATATTATCTTTTCAATTAAGTGCGAGTAGCAAAATTCTTCTAGATAGATAAAATACAATGGTTTCATTGTATGCGTGTTAATCTGCCATGTTTCACCTAAGTTGGAATTTACTGCGTATACTAAAATATAATAACTGCCGTCGCAGTTTTGTTGAAAAACCACTGTGTCTTTTAAAAACAACCGTGCCCGGTTGAAACACGCATATCTGAAATTTTGTTAGTGCTTAATATTTTAAAAAACACAAATTTATTTGAATTCGTACGAAACCGTAAAGGCTAGAACTTAAAAATCATTTTTGAAGCTTCATGTTCGTCATAAAATTAAAAATAGCCAAAAAATGTTTCTTAGAGCAACCATAGCGTATGGCACTTATAAGACTCATTTTGTTAGGGATTGGCCGTTTATTTTTTGGGTCAAACTCTAGTATCATATTACATTCTCTTTTTTCATATTAATATTGTAATAATTACATTTACTACAACTATTACAACAACAAAAAAACGATTCAAATTTTGCAAAAAACAAAATATTTTCACATAAACACTGCAACAAGAAAACCCCTTTTTTCTCTCTTTATATCCCCATTAATACTGGGGGTGTATACGAGTATGTATGCGCAAAAAGGTCTTTTCGACTGCATTACAATTATAACGATGATACATGACAGGCCACAAAAACATAACGCATATCACGCGAGGGGTGCAAATAGACCTTCATAACGTATATCTATCTCCATTGTCCAATGGACACACTTAAATGATTGATTAACAGATCCATTTGTAATACTCTCTCCCTGTTTGCGCGTTTAGATGTTAAAACCACCTAATTTAATATGGTCGAGTTAGTTTAAAACAGAATAAGGGTGTGTGCATTTAAATAGATTAGTCTGGAATTGAGCAGGTGTAGTTTGTAATCGAGCGAGATACTTTTTTTTAACCGGTCCGTATCAAATTGTGACTGCCCAAAGCAGCCTTTTGTTATATAAGCTTGGATGCGCTTCATATATTACTATTTGCTCCGACAATGGGATCGGTTTATCTATTTTTTTTCATACTGTTACGCTTTGGATTAAGGCTTCACCTGTCTAGAGCTTTGAGCGTTGAATTTAATTGTAGGTATTATACGGGTAGAAATATAGCATGATAGCGAAGACGTGTTGTGTATTGATTCAGACAAACTGAAGGAATTTTAAACGAATTTATTAACTGGTGTTAAAAGTAATGCCGATGACTTCAAAATTATTTTAATCGATTTACTACAAAACATTCAAACGATTTGAAGCGGGTTCAAAATTGCATACTCCTCGTTGCAAAAGTTTAATGATAATCTCTGAAATTCCCTTCAAGCTAGAAATTTTAGTTAAAAATAGGTGCAAATATTCGCAAAATGAAGCTTTAAAGTATGCTGACAGTTTTATCTAAAATATGTCAACCTTCCTCTTGACTTTCGCAGGTAAATGTTATTTTGCAAAAGCCATTTCACAAAAATTAAACGTCAGTTGTTAATAGAAAGGATGTTTATGCATCTGCTAAGGTGGTAGCGTTGGTATAAATCGCAACCACTCACAAAGGTAGTAGAGACTTTGCCAAGACAAGTTTATTATAAATACAATAACGTATGTTTTCAACGCAGCTGTGACTTCTAATAAAGACGTAAATGTCACCATATTAAATAATTTATGGATTTTATTATTTGAGAAATAATTGCTGTTAGTTGTTAATTTAAATAGAAATATTATTTAAAAAAGTTGTTTAATTAGCAGGCTGGTATAAAAGTATATATTTTAAAGCTTAGAACAGGTCTAACAAATTGGTAGAAATTCCTTCCTGATATGTTTTAGGAAGATTTACAATGATTACTATTACACTTCTTCGCGTAGTGATTTTCAATCAGCACTGCTTTAGCATACACAATTGTTTTATAAAATGCTACATACTTACATTGCTTCGAACTGGCTACATTATGTACTGCTAGTGGCACGTCTTTCTACTAAATTCTCCAGAAGATTTTGTATTATTCCTTCTCAAGGCTTCAAAATTTTTAATAATGTAATTAGAGGTATTAGTCTTTAGAACGCCCCACAAAAAAAAACCAAACCGGAAATAAATCCGGTGACTTAGCTGGATTTTCTAAATCTGACAAAATTTGATAAAAGACCTTAGCGCAAATCCAATGCTTTTGTTCCGAATTTTTTAGCTTAACATGACGCCGCTAGGGGTTTTTGACAATTTTGACTTATTACTCAAAAGCGAATTGGTAGATCGGAATAAAATTTGGTATAGTAGTAACTGTAGAGAGACAAAATATTACATGTACAACAATTTTTAAGCGCATGAAAACGTTAAAGTAAGTATTATTTAAAATTGTACAAAAGCGTTGGCGACCTGTCTCCTATGTATGTATTTGGTGCACGGAGATAAATAATTTGGACAGACAGACATAAAAGACCTACAGTATAAAGTGGGCCCCGAACCACAAGAAGTGCATGTACTTTTTTTCCAGAGAGGTTTCCCTAAGGAAAAATACACCTCGCTGGTTTCCCGTTGCCTTGCGAGGGAGAACGACCGGGCCGGGAATCGAAGCCGGATCCGCTGCATTGGTAGCCCGCGCGCTTACCACCGAGCGACGGCTAATCATAATTTACATTTAACCCATAATGATGTTTGCATGTCGGGAACTTTGTGTTTGTGTTGTCAAAAATTTTGTATTGTAAAAGATTTGCTTAGCAACGAAATCGTATATAAACAGCACGTTTACACAGTTTGTTTCCAAACAATAGCTTCCGGTACCGGGAAAGCCAACTACTGAACCTCTGTAGCCGCTATCCTCCAGTGGGATTTACTGCACATCTGAAATGGAATCACGCCGCCCCTCTTAAATAAGCCCTTCATTCACCAAGCACGATAGTTTTAGATCCGTACGCTACCAAGTTTGCAGTATAATGAGATGCTTTGCCTACTGATTCTGCTTACAGCCAATTAGCAACCAGGAAGGCGTGGTCTTACACTACTACGGGTTATACTTCATGAATAGGCAAGATACCGCTTTTTCTCACTCTCACCGCACCACGACCGTAGTCTGTCTCACTTTCTCCTACCACACTCTAACAATGACGTAATAAAGAAAAAAAAATTTACCATGAGATTTATAAAAAAAAAGAACCTTGTGTTTGTGTTGTACTGGAGTTGGTTAGCAATAAAGTCGTATATAAGCAGTACGTTTACACAGTTTGTTTTTAAGCAAAAGCTTCCGGTACCAGAAAACACAACCACTTCACCAGCTCTTCTCTGACCGTCTGAAGCCGCTATCCTCCGGTTGGATTCACTGCACTCGGTATGCAGCCCACTGGAATGAAACCCCGCCAAACTTGTAAATAATCCATTCGTTTAACAAGAGAAACCAATTCCTCCACCCACGTCTTCAGAGCCCTTCAGATAAAGCCGCAGCGGAGTCAACCATTCTTCTCCGGGAAAAAGAATCAATTCAAGGTTCAGCAAGCCGGCATGCTACCGTTCTGACGCAAATGGTAATCGCAGATTCCGGACACTCTTTGAGAGTGATCACCAACCGTGTCCTGACCGTAGCTCTGAGGTACACGCATAAGCTTAGGATGAATCTATTCCAGTTTGAACCCGAAGCCCTGGTCCTCATAAGTCCGGAAGCCTCTCGATAATTCTGGTATCCGAACTTCTTAAGCGCGCTTCCCTCGCCCGGTGGAGAAAATGGATGACATCACCACTGGAACCTATGTAGCGGCTCCCAGCCCAACGCGAACTCCGATCTCATGGAACTACATCCAGAACGTCAAGAGTACTAGGAATTCGTGGCAAAGTGGTTTCTTGGGCTTATTTCGCCAAGCAGAGTGGCCTAACCGGCCGACCTCTGCCGTAGTTACTGTGTACTGTTGCCGTTTGCGGCGCAGCGATGCAAACTTTCTGTAAAACTTATTTTGTTTATTGTTATTTTAATAAATATTACTCTTTTGTCTCTCTACAGTAAATACATTCTAGCAAACTTCAAAGGTGTTATGAAGTTATAAAAAAATAATTGAAGCTGTTATTCGTTCAGGAGTAATACAGTTCGCAAAATCCTTGTAAATTGCGAGCTTATTGTGTAACATTTCACTTTTTATTAAGTTAGAAATCCCTGTCTGTGATTTAAGACCATGTCCTTGCAATATATAAATTTTCAAGCGCAAAAAATTCCTTCCAACATAGTCTAGACATACCCGTCAACTTTTTCAGCAGCTTTTCCTTTTAATATTACTTCATCTTCCTCGGGGTTGTGCTATCCTTGATTTGGGATTTAAGCAAATCTGTCGCGACCCATTTTATGTGACGGTGAGAGACGAGAGCACAATTTTGTTACAGCTAATATTTTTTTCTGTTAAGGCCTAAAAAGCTTCTTTCAACAATGTTAAGTGAAACTCATGACACGTTTTACACGAAAAAGGATAAAAGGCCGCGAAATAAGAAAACTGAATATCAAGGGTGAACGTAAAAGGTCCCCGAGAATGTTCTGAATAGAAAAAAAATTCATCTCGGTTAAATTTTAACTAAATTCTAGATTCTTGGTTTGTTGAAGCGTTGTTAATGCAATTTCTATAAATTGTGTTCTTAAATTTATTTAAAATTTTGCATAAATTTGAAGAGGATCATTAGAATTTCGTGTATTTTTTTTACATTTTCAAAGGTTTGCAGTCAAGTTTAATGCACCACCTTTGGTTACTTTCCACCTTGTGTGCGAATTGAATGAAGTGTCTGTGTTAACAATGCGGCCAGCTAGGACTTAAATAACGTCTGAATAGCACAAAGCTTTAACATTATATACGACATACAATGTGTGCCTTACTGGAAATGAGAAAACACGAAAAAACCTGTTTTCACTTGCATCAAAAATAAAATGTGAGTTTCTTTAAAGTTCAAAATAATAATTTTAAAAGCTCTAACATTTCTCCTAATAAATAATGTAGACGATTCAATTCAAACTCAAGGCTAGCGGATTACTAGTCAAACATGCAAAGTTTGCTAAATTTCAGGCCATTATAGCATTGCTTGTCTTAGGGGTTTAACTTCCTGGCAGAAATTATTGTACAAGACGTGCATTTGAGATAGTCGTACGTAGATTGCATTATTCAAGGAAGGGAATAGTTTGTTTCACAATTCCAAGCGCTGTTGCATTAGCAATATTATTCCCGAAGAAGCTGATGGTGTATGAGCTTCTTTGTATGTATGTTCGTGTTCCAACCACAAACCTTGGTAAGAATACAATGATACGGTAGGTCGGACGTGAGAAGGGTCGCAATGCGCTGCACCAAATACATATAAGATGCTGCATCTGCAATCGAATCTTGAAGTCGCCGCACAGGTCTTTGCTTTCGACGTCCGCCCAGAAGCACTTCTTTATATTCTGAATAGAAATTACAATGAAACTGCAACATTCGTTTTATGTTTTGTCAGTGGGTTGCGATACTGTTTGCAAACATTGCAATAAAATATTAAACAAGTCAAGCTCGTTTACAGTTATTTTCTGAATAACCCCTGTATGTAAACATCCTTGTACTTTTCAAGTCATTAATAAATTTAATTTTAATTAATTTTAATTACCGACTCCTTTACGACTCGTTTTATGTTAAAAAATACAATTTTATCTCACGTTTGCTAGGTTGAAATATCGCAAAGGTACTTAACGCTGGTCGTTTTGATTATTGGCTCAATAAAAAGGGTGACACGGTTGAAGAAGTAAACGGTTATCCTCAATTTACCTATCATTAGGCAGGCCAATCAAATTCGGGGCAGCCATTAATGAAAAAGGACGTGTTGACTCGCTTTGATGATAACAGTTAATGGTTCGTTTGCAGTGCAGACATAACGGCCATTTTGTTGTGTGCTTCCTGTAAATTGAAACTGCTCCACTGCAATTACAGGCATCGGAGCGGTTAAAGTCTAATTTGCTAGTTTGTAACTGAATTTTGTAATCAGTTGACAGACTCGTTAAAACAAACGTTTCGGATGCTGGTGCAAACTAAACAAAAGTAAAATAACATCAAGTTTGTTTCTAGAAGAAAAGTTTTAGTGCACTCAAAAAAACTGAGTATGTGTTCAATTAGTTTCTCCACACACTAAGACAAAATCAGTTTCCACAGTTATCGAACATTGGTACTTCTTATACTTTCCTAAATATAGTTTGTATCATAACATTACAGTAGGGCTGATTTATCAAAAAGTAAGACAAATGCACAAAAAGCCAAAACATGGAGTTGCGTGCATCGCTGCAGTAAAATTTACTAAAAAATTATTATAGTTTACTATTAATAATAAATAATCACTATCAAACACGTAAAGTAAATGTGCCAATATGCCACGATGAAAAAATGTTATTAAATTCTAAACAAAAGTTGGTGCATCAAAAAACACGCACCCCATACAACAATGTACTACTTGCGCCATCTATGTATACAGGCCGCGCAGTACACCACGACCGAAACGAGTCACCGCTAGAGGGTGGCAGCGGCGTATAACGCTAAGGAAGTTAATGTTAATGTTCGTTGATATAGACCAAGAATTAACTGTTAACTGTTAACTGCAAGCAAAATCAGACCGTCTTGTAAAAGAATATCTTTTGTTGCAGAAATATCTGACCAGGCTCGACTACTACGCTTGCAGCTTATTGTTTTATTGTGCTTTGTTGTTTATACCTATACGGTATGTTTAAATAAAAAATGCATAAGGGTTGGCCAAGAAAAATAAAATTACTGTCACCACTCTGTCACTGTCACTACAAATGGCAAATTAGACGCTTAACCTAATAGATTTAAGTGACATTATGCTTTGTTTAAATTCTAAAGCATGCAGAGACAGTAGTTTTATTTTCCATGGCCAACCCTTATGTGTTTTTTATTTGAACACGCGGTATTTTCTGTATATTTGTGTGTTCGTCAAACTCTAATAAAAGTTTAATTCATTTTATCCGTTTGAAATTTTTACTTGGAAGTTTGTTTGCAACTACGTTACTTTCAACTTCTAACAAAATGAAATTTAATTAAGTGTATTTCATCTAAACTTCTCCTAGGGATATGATAAACAAGGATATTAATTTGGAAAGGCGGAATTCTAGGTTGTGGAAGGGTATGAAAACAAGTGCCCCAGATAGTCGCCTCTTACGACAGGCAGGGGATTCCCTGGGCCTATTCTTCATCCGGAATCCAAGCGGGGTATCTTCTAACGTTACATAACCATTTGTAATCTTACCTCTCAAAAAAATTACTTTATTTTAAAAAGAATATTACGAAACAAAATTCAAAGTCGCTTTACCAAATAACTCGTAACGAAACCACAATTTTCAAAAAATTGTAGCACTTTTCATGTTAAAGCTAGCAAGTTCGGAAGAACAACATTTGATTTGTCTCAGCGTGTTTTATCAAGTTTGCAAAATTCTTTTTGTGAAACGAATTATACCGAAACATATATACACACCCCTATGTACCTATGTACCACCCCTAATCACGCACAAGTATGAAAATTATCAAAAATAACAAACAAATTCTTTTTTTATTTTGTAAACCATTTCATGCTTTGTTAATGTAAGAAGTTTAAAATTAACCCTGACATTTTTATTTGTATTTTTTTTTAAATTTTGGGTATTTATAGCAATTGTAATTGCAAGGGATATTACATTATCTTAAAAATTTATTTGTTTGAATAATTTATTTGCACAGGGTGTTTAGAAATACTCACCCAACACTTAAAAGGTTTTAATAAAATTTTAGCAGTTTTAAATTAAAAAAATTGTAACCGATGCAAAATCCATTTCTTTTAACAAAAAATATCTGGTACATTTTTTGAAACAGATATTTGTTAATAAAAAAATGTAAGCCCAAAATGCATGAGCTTTTAGAGTTTCAACTACACCCTAAGTTACACCAGTGAAATGTGATGTTCCATATCATGTATTTTTAGTTGTAATTTATGTGTGACAGGTGCTCATTTATATACGTCAGTAAATTAATTTTTTCCCAAAAATAACATTTGTTTTATGTTTTGTATGAACACGGAAAATGTTTCCATATCGATTACAAATAAAGAGCGTAAGCAAAACAAACACAATTTTCTTTTTTTATTTACTGAAACATTAGCACTTTGAGACTGAAACATTTTTATTTAAACAGCGGAAATTAACTTTAAAATCAACAACAATTCATTAATTTCGAAACTGTCCCGGTTTCCAATTTCACAAAAAATAGGTCATGTTACAAATACAAATTTGAACTTTAATTTAAACCCTTTCAGCTGAAATTTCATATTTATTGGCTCATAATGTCGGCGGTTGCGATTTAATCAAAATGCAATTTGGAGAGATAGCACCGAACAAATAATTTCACAAATGGAAACATAGATAATTAACATCCGGGGGAAATGAGTGAACAATCATAGGCACGACAGTAGCAATCAACTTCATTCCACACCTACCCTCCCAACCTAATTTTATTCTACACCCTTTCCGTGACGCACCCTTAAGGTATCTTAATTTAGCAGATAAGATTCTAAAAGATACATTTTACTTTGCTTAAACCTATACCCCCAAATCCGATTATTAGTTTGAGTTCCAAAGACCAGAATTTCCGAGAATTATTTTCAATTAAATTCATTATGTGGTGCCTGAACGTCAACTAACCATGAATTTTTGCGGGCAAAAAGTTAAAAATTCCTGGGAATTGTAATTTCGGTGTTTTTGAACAAAAACGTGTGTGAAACAGTTAATGATGATTAAAGCAAACACCAAGCATCGCATTTTAATAATTATTACATTAATTCTAGAGGTCGGCCGAAAAGTACACGGACCTTTGTTATAATTGGTCGAACTTGGTGGTTCCTACATACCGGATGTTATTAAACGGTGTGGCTAACAACCGAACCGGAAAGATACGCCTACTGAGTATTAACATTTAAATTTTTTGTGCTGCCAGCCGCTGCCAGTTATTATGACGTTATGACGTGCGTTGTTATTGTAACATCGAAATAAAGCTTTAAGTGTTGAACAGCGGCGGATTATAAAGTTTTTTTTCGGCCTCTCTTTTTTGTATATTACATGCTACCTAGTTTGTGCTTTCCGGTTTCAAATATAGCAACTAAGCATTTTAATGAAGTATTATAGTGTATTTTGTACACGGAATATCCTGCAATTGTTGCTATTTAGACAAAGCTGTAATTTATAAATAATAAACAATTTAAAAAAATTATTTTAAATACGTACATTATATATTGCAATGATATGCTTGGTCTTGTAACTGCTAGAAAACAATCCCTAAACTGTCTGCAATTCACGCAATTAAATTTAAACTTGCTATGAGACTCTTTTAACTTTCTCAGGGTCGTTATTTTGCTTGTAAAATAAATTGTTTAAATTAATTTTTAAATAGAAATAAACACACAACGATATCAACTTTACAAAATAATAATTTTATTAAATAACTGAATTTCTAAATGTGGTTTCCGAAAAATCAATAAATTTTACTAACTACTATCGTCTTTTTTTAACAAATAAACACTTATCTTAGCGTCTTCTTATTCCTCGCTCTAGCAAAACGCTCTGCTGGCCTCTCGAGCAACAACAAATACTCTCTCTTAATCTGAATCTTCTTCTTGTGTGTTTTATATTATTACCAATTTGGTTTTACTACCATCACAAACGTACAAACTTCCTCGGTCACTTTTTATTTATAATTCTTCTGAATTTTTCTTTAATTCGTTGTTACTTCTTGTATTTTCCTCTTTTATACACGTAATTACTTTTATCTAGCTTCTAGACTCGTTTTTCCTCTTTTCTTCTTCCAGAGAATCTCAATTCCCTGTCTTTTTCAAAGACGAGCCGTAACTAATTAAACAAATTTCTTTTTTTTTATATCTTTTTTCTTCCTCCTTTGATTTTCATTTTTATTACAAACAACTAAATCTCATGTCCATCAGTATCCTTTTGAATTCGTTTGTCATTTTGACACTGACATCCTAACTGACATTTATCGACGCACAAATCAAGTAACTCTAAAACTTCTTATAAACTAAACCTTTTTAACAGTTCTAATTTAAATTATAATTACAAATAACATAAATAGTCTTCGTATCAATCTGTTGTGTTTTTCTTTTCTTTCAGTACCATACGAAAAATAACAATTATTAGAATTTATAACAGGAATTCTAGCAAAAATACGCGACCCTGAGTTTATAAGTCAGAACATTAAAATCTTACAAGTCTTCATAAATCTCCAAAAGTAAATTGAACTGCAACAAACATTCCAAAAATTGCTTTCCAGCAACCACAATACCCCAGTCAAATCAAACACCTCTAAATATCATAGCAATATATATAGTAGCTAAAAAAAATTTAAATCATTTAATTTTATTTAAAAAGTTTTGAATTTTTCATCGATTTTTACATTTCAATTTTCAATTGAATATTATTATACTGCTACTGATAAGGAGCTTTTTACCAAAACCACACTTTTATATGCACGATATTAAATTCTCCATTGATCAATAAAATTAATCCTTTAAATTCATTCCATTCGTTTTAAATTAAAACAAACCTGTAGGTTTCACTAAAACTTGAATAACAAACGACAGTTTTGTATGATAATATTTTCCTGTTTATTTATTTCCAGAATTAAGTAGTTATTACTAGCACATATACTGCTCAGAATAGTTATAGAAGCTCAACAATAAAAATAAGGCTGGCAACCGGATTTGTATTTTAAGATATCCGAATTTTCGATAGGCACATATCCGAAAATAATGTAAGCCAAAAATCCGGTATTCCTATTTATCCTGATTTTCTGTCATTTTGGATTTTATATTTAGATAAGTATTTCTAATTTCACATAAAGATCCGGAGATCGCAATTCTATGTCAGTCCTGATTTTGGATTTGTGCTGGCGACCGTTGTTTATTCGCTACGACAGCTTCTAGCATGAAGTCGATTGCTGTTTTTCTTTTTTTGCTAAGTTTTTATTAACCTTTATTCGGTATTACCCCTTTACAAGTAGATACATGCTTGCATGGATAATGTTGCCTTTTCGCTAGCGGCCGTTGCCTTTTCGTTGGCAACTTCTGCTTTTTTTATACTAATCTACAAGTGAATACACTATCTCGCATGGGTAACGTTGTCCTCTCGTGGGCGACTGTTATTTATTCGCTGATAGCTCTATCATGAAATAAATTGCCGTTTTGCTGTTTATCCTTTATTCTATGTTACTCCTTTACAAGTAAATACATTTTTGCACAGGCAACGTTACTCTTCCGATAACGGTCGTTGTCTTTTCGCTGAGCTTTTTTAGCCTTTATTCGACATTACTCTTTCACAAGTAAATATATTCTTTCATATGGGCAACGTTGTCTTCTCGCTGGCAATCGTTGCATATTCGCTGACAGCTTCTAGCATGAAATCGATTGTCGTTCTTTTGCTAAGTTTTTTACCCTTTATTCTACTTACTTCCTTACAAGCAGAAATATTCTTGCATGGATAACGTTGATCTTTCGCTGACGACCGTTGCCTTTTCACTAAGCTTTTATAGCCTTTACTCAATATTACTAAATAATACACTTTTTCACATAGGTAATGTCGCTTTCTCGCTAGCGGGCGTTGCCTTTTCGCTGGCAGCCGTTGGTTTTTCGCTGCAGTTTCTAGCGTTTAGTCGATTAGTATTTTTTTCTTTTGCCAATAGTTTTCAATCTTTAATCTATAACATTTTTCTACAGGTAAAACACTTTCCAGCATAGGCAACGTTTTCTTTTCGCTGACGGAAGTTGTCTTTTCGCTAATAATAAGTCGATTGATGTTTCCTTTTTTCGTTTACCTTTCTTTAGCTTCTAATCGATATTACTCTACCACAAGTAAAAACATTCTTGCATGAGCAACGTTGCCCGGCCCCTGAAGGCCGTTGCCTTTTCGCCGACAGCTTCTCGTCATTTTTTTCTGAGCGCCTTTTAGCCACTTTCACGAGTAAATACATTTGTTATTGGGCAACGTTGCGACGACTGCTTTCAGTTTTCCACCGACGATTATTACTACTTTAATAATAATTCGTTATATACATTCAAAGACGACGACTGCCTTTCTGTTGGCTTCTACTTAATTGTGTCATTCACTATAGCCGTTTTGCTGAAATACATTATGCTTTTGCCGGCAATTTCTGTTCTATCCCAGTATTTTTCAGCAACATTCAATAAGAAGCTTTCAGTGTATTTAAGTTTTTATTAATCAGTTACTCGGCGTTAAAATAGTATCTATAATTTAAGTTTCAAGATAAATTGACAGTTACGACTGAAAATTTTAGTTTTGGAAGTAAAATATCATAATTTTTAGTTTTAAGACAAAAACTTTTGTTTTCAAAAATTAGCCTTTAAATGATTTTAAATTTCATACATATAATAAACCACCAATTTTCTGTTTTAAAGAGAGATAAACCCACCAAAAATATTTTTTTAAAAGCAGAAATGTAACGCCTTTTCATTGAAACTGCAGAACCATATTTAAGGAAAAAATTAATAATACAATTTCACAAAATCGATTAGACAACATCAATTAACTAATTTTTGTTTCCGGATTTTTAAGACAGCCGTTTCTGATTACGGAAACAAATTAACATTCGAATCTCACAAATTTTTAATTCAGAAACGAAATCGAATTTCCTGAAAACGCACACCCAATCTTTTAGAATAAATACTCAAATCCGCAGCGCGTTACTCGCCGACGTGTAAATTTTTTAGCGGATTTCAAGGTGCACAAATTGGTTCAACTCCGACGCAATCAAACACTTGGCAGAACTCTATAATTAAGTTACCAGAGAGACACAATCACTTTTCCTGGTAAAAATATAAAAAAACCTCAAGAAATCTTTGCTCAGTTTACGATTCCTATAAGAGATTTTATGTTTTGTGTTTTTTAGAGGAAGGTATTGTGATCGTCATGTAGGATTTGCAGCAAATACGATCATTCAGCAAGGTTTTTTTAGATTTACTTCCTTACTGGTCAATATGCTATGAGGTTTGCCTAAAAGAAAAGTCCGCAAAAAAAGGGGAGGGCTACAGTATAAATGCATCTAGGCTTCCGGATTGCAGCCGCGTCATCGGTGCATGAACTGCCGACGTTTCGTCCTCGGTTGCACGGGACATCTTCAGGGCTGTGGTCGCTTTGGGATCTGCAACACAACTGTTCAAGGAACCCAAAAGAGTTGTTTTTAAAAAATGTCTGTCTGTAAGTGGGTGCGTGGGTGGGTGAGTGCGTAGTGCATCTAGAGACAAATCGAATGCGGTATCTTAAAAACGAAAGCTGCTACGAATTTAGGAAAATGTTAACTTTTATGCTCGATTACTCGAAAAGTAAATATCTAACCGATAAAAATTATCGTATAATTTAATAGGTATAAATATGTGATGTAAAAATAGTTGTGTAAATATGGAAATTGTAAAAAATGCACGCTTTCAAAATTTTCTTAAAACTTAGTAAACCGATAGAGCTTGCAGTGAACTACATAATTTGATTTCGTAGTTATTTTCCAATTTTTTTTCTCTGACGTCATCCAGAAATTTTTGAAAAATTTAAAATCAATTAGTGTATTATTCCAAAACACAAACGCCATTCGTTATAAATTTGAAGCAGTTCAATAGATTATTTAAAGTAGGTTCATATCATTTTAAAAATTAAGAAAATATTTGATATTTTTAAATATCAACAACGAGATTTCCGGAAGTTACAATTTTAATCACGCCCATCAATGAGCTCTAGTTAAAAAAATATTTTTCATTCTTTGCATATTTTTTAAAACTCTTCAAATAAACTTTTTATAACGATTTTTGGTCCGAAGCCCAACATCTAATTTAACCTTTAGCCTCAGCACGGTTATTTTGCCTTCGCACGGTTTAGCGAAAATTATAGACGCTATGTTTACATTCGATATTTTAGCGTTTCCTGGCTAACCCGTCGTAGTAACACAGTGTTGGGGAGCATTGAAACGGCACCCTATTTCACAGGATATCACACGTTCAAATCGCCGCTGGGGCGTTAACTTTGTTTTTAATTCTTTTGGTTTTGTTAAAGCAATGTTTAGTCGTTTACCGGCGCGAGCATATTTGAAATGTAAAAAGTTAAAGAACGTACTGGTGACGTGTTTCGCCCGTTTTTTGCAAATTTGTGAATGATAAATTTATTGAACTGTTACGTTGTGTTAATATTTTATTCAAACTAAAAGGGACACGGTTTGAAAGCTTTTCTGAAGATTAGTGGAAACTCCTGGCTGCAGTCGAGCGTTACCTTCACTTTGCAGTTGAGCTTCAGCTTTACCTAAAGCTCCAAGAGTAGGTCGAATAGTTGCCAGCTTTAGTCCTAATCTTAGTAAAAGCTTTTTCCTAAGATTTCCGAGTTTTATTTAAAACTAAAGTTTAATTTTAGGCTTAACTCAAAATTGTTCTTATTTGCCGAGAAGTTTTTGAAAAATAAATATTAAAATTTAAGAGGAGAAAAAGCTCAAGCTCGAGACCTATTTTAATTCCATTTTTGGGAGTTCCCAAGGGAATAAATAAAAATTAATTTCTCACGTCTAGTGCTTTCTGTTTTGCGAAAATTACACATTTGCAAGAAGAAAGCGATTTATAAACATTTCACTGTTTCAGACTTTGCAACTGTTGTAAAGACAATGAAATATAAATCAAAGTTGCGAAGCAATCTAGAATAGGATGCAGCCTCCTTCAGTATAAAGTTACAAGTTTGCCTGAACCTCGATGTATTATGATAATGGGGAGATTGTTTCAAGTCTTGTTTCAGACTTTCGCGCTTTCCGGGTTTCCTCTGAATACAAAGTGTAAAATGAGACGGTGCTGTCTTTTATGTCTGCATCTTGTGATATTATTAAGCAAGAGAAGTTCTAAAACTCGCCAATAAATATTGCGGCTTGGTTGCATACCGAGCTTAATTCTTTTAAGAAAAATTTCAAAAATCATCCATGTTTCGTGTTCTATCTCTTGGAGAAGAAATATTTTACATGTTTACGACGAGCGACGCTTGCAAGTTTCATAAATATTTAAGAGCTTTGATAAAAAAGCAATTGCGTACCGAGTGGAGTTATTATTTCTAAGCATTCGCGTGCAAAAACTTAAGAGTCGTAAGCGGATTCGATTTGCGCGAAATGTAATTAAAAATTACGTGAGCAGAGGGAGCGAAAACAAAATTTCATGCTTCGCTTTTATATGCACAAAGAATGTTGCTCATCTTAACGATGCTCTACATAAGCAGAAAGTATTTTCGGTTCTTTGTGTTAAAGGCTGCAAAGAACTTTTAATTAAAATTATCTCCTATGGCATAAATTACTAACACGCTGTTGATAAAATTATTGTAAGAATTCGTGTTTCAAAATGCTTCAAGAATCTCCGCGCTTACGTTGATTGTCCTATTTTATATTCCTTTAAAAGTGGAAAAAGCTTTAGGAATTTTTTAACAAAGAATTCGGCCTTTGAACACCAACACCTGGTGCTACTTTTTTTATTATTATGCGTGTTCTCGCATCATTAACAAATATTTCAAACAAATGTTCAACACATTTTTTTTTGAAAAATCGTTTGGCGTTAGGAAGCAATTATTTATTAAAATGAGGTATAATTTTCTGCTTTCCTCTTCCTTGTTATTTTTAATGCTCTTAATGGTAGTGCGGTATCTTAGATCCAAAACTGTTATTTTTTTGCTTGTTAATGTGCACGTTGCAGGCGATATTTATGACAAATTAATAAGCAGCTGTTTTTGCTACGAAGTCTTCATTATCGAGCAATTTTATTATCAAAGTTTGTTCTGTTATTGGTTTTTCGGCAACCTAACAGCACCTTGTCACGATATTCTAACATCCGCCTGCACCTACAGTAGGAATTTTTTTTTATTCGACTTAAGTCAATGATTTTGAAAATCGCTTAAAGAAATTAGCTACAGCAATTTACATTTGCATATTTACAACATTTTTTTAAATTGTTTATTCAATATGTTGAAAATATTAAACTTCGTTCTAATATTGAATTACTGCTGACAATTTAAATTTTAAGTAAAGTTCTGGTTATACACAAAAAATCATATTGCACAAAAGTTTGAAAAAACATGCATACGAGGCGCTTTCGGAAACTCTATGAGCGTTGTTATCCCGCTTATACAAGGCGGTTCATGACATGTAGGACGAATCAGAATGTAACCTCACCAAAACACAATCAATTGCTAGAAAAACATAGCCGAATTTAAAAAAAATGCTGTATCTTAAAAATATATCTGCCGTCATAACAGTTTTAATAAGGTTAGCACATGTGAAAGAAAAGAAAAAAAATAGCAATTCATTCTATACATCGATTGACTCCTGCATAGTGAATACTTTAGAACTAAAATATGACGTAAGTTGTTCGTTATTAATCAGTTTTAATTCAACCACTTATATCTCATATAAAAAGCCAATTCTGCATCGTAGTGGGCTAGTTTAGGGTACGTTTTATAGAATTGTTTATGGGCGAGTATAATTTCAAATAATGAATAGAAAGCGCCATGGGCATGGTCTGCCTTTATGGTAAGGTACGTTTTACAAAATCGCCACCCGGTTTGTCCGCCGGCCGTGCTCTGCGAATTTGTTAATAACAGGTCAGCGCTTCGCGACCCATTCAGTCAAGCAAATGTTATTATTTTTATTATTATTATTTTCTTATACCCATAATGAACGTGTAAATTTGAGAGTTCTAGTAGTGGAGGCCCCTCACCACTGAAAGTAGGGACATGTGGAAGGTATCAGGATTTAATATGTAGATCTATAATTGTAGACTTACATAATTTTCAATGCAGCTTAGAAATTTAACATTATGGCGCCTCTAATATAATTTTTAACGTAAACATTAATCATACACAAAATGTATTGCGATTGTTGCGCTTTGTTTCAACAAAGTTATTTGATCAGTTTCATGTTTTATCTTACCATCTACAAATTGTTCTATTGTTGAATAAAACATTTTGATTCATTTCATTTTAACTGTCTAAATAGAATACGTAAAATTTACTTAAATGTAAAAAAATGTCACTCAGGGTGAAAACCCAACACCGGATAGGAGCGATTTTATCACAATAGTTGTAGCGGTCAACACTGCAAAAATTGCAAAAGTAGTTTACTAAATTTTTAAATTTAACGGTTTTTTTGAATCGGCAAGCATTCATTGTGTCTACGGAGTTTTTATTAAAGCTGTGTAATTTCGCCCCGGAATTACGATTTTGCATGCGGAAAAGCGGAGAAACATACAGTTTTAATACAAAAAAGTAAAAACTAACCAATGCGGTCCAATTTGACACTTCGATTGTTTATGCACCGTCGCGTTACGGATGTAATGTTTTTTTTTCACTGAGTTGCAAATAAATAGATTGACTTCTATTAAAATTATTTAAAAAAATTACTGGAAAAATTAGTGACACAGCGATTACATTGCACTTTTTTTTTAAACAAAAGGGTCTTTTTTGAATTGTAAAATACGTTTCGTCATCTTTGGAAAAAGCATACCCGTGCGCAGCATATAATCGCCATACTACTGATTTTCTTGCCATTTTCATTGCAAATTTTTTTTATGAGAAAGTAAATCTAAGGTAAAACTCGAAAAACGACAAAGACAGAGCAATAAGCGTTGTTGCATGTGTAGTGCCTCTTTATTCTACAGTTTTATACGTCTATAAATGTTTGTTTAATTTGTTACATTCACAGATAACATTTGCACAATGTTGTTTATGTCATGGCTGTATAAAGTACCTAGTTGTAATGATTTTTATAGTTTTCGTTTTTCTTTGATGGTTTTTCCTGCAAACGAAGATTTTCCAAGGTTATTTTTTCTATTTTTCAGTGTATAAGCGCTCGTTTAGAGTGATAATTTTAGCTCAGTTTTTCCTTTTGATCTTTTCATGATGTTTGGTTTTTGGTACATTTATTGATCGTCGGCTTATCACCAACACCAGAAGGTTCCTCCCCACCACTTCAAAATAGAAAAAAAATTGTGTTCAAACTTTCTGTTGTTTTCAAAAACATTACCATCTTGGTCTAGTTAGCTTAATTCACTCACATTTAGTGACGTTTAAATTTCGTGTTCGTTCTCCCAAAATTTCTTCCACATAAATTCGAAGTTCCTTTTATAAATTCTTCGGTGTCCTCAAAAGCAATTCCAAAAATGTCCGGGGGACTGCCCAAAGTGTACGTCGAGCAGGGCCTAATGGCAGGACGGGTCTGTTTCAGTCGCAAGGGTATAAAATTCTACAGCTTTCAGGGAATTCCTTATGCGAAACCTCCAGTGGGAAAATTAAGATTCAAAGCAAGTATAAGTAAAACATGAGCACGGCAAGTAACGCACTTAACTAAATAATTGATCTGAAGGCACCGATGCTTCCAAAGCCGTGGGATGAAGACGTTTTAGATGCCACGCAAGAACCTCCGCAGTGTTATCAAAGGCACATGATTCGGTTTGAAGAGGTTGGCGGACAAGAAGACTGCTTATATTTGAATGTTTATACACCGCAGGTTATAAAAGTTTTGATATTTAAATAGTTTTGTTAATTAAACATTCCTAGGCTTAGGTTCTCGTGATCTGTCTTGCTTCTTATTAACTATAAAGAAAAAAATGTTAAAAATCACTTTTGTGGTGTTGACTGTATGCAACCCATTATACATGTCTACAGACCCGGAAAAATTCAAGAGTATAACCAGCTCAGAAAAATGCTAAAAAAATACTGCAGTATGTAGAAAGCTTTGAAAAACAAAAACTAATAAATTGTGGACAAAATTATAAAAATTTGAGTTTCAAGATTAATTCCATAATTACCAAAATTTTTGCTTTATGACTGGATGTTATTTAATCTTCAACAAAAATCAGCAGAAAACAAAATTTAAGTCTGGCAATTGAATTTAGATTTTCCGATAAGCAATTTCTTGAGGAGGATATCCGAAAACGGCGTAATGAGAAATCCGGTATTCAGAATAATTCTGTTAATCTTGATTTCAAGTTTTATAATCTGATCCGAATTACGAGTTTTATATTTTGATCCGAATTTCGCATTTTTTATATGAGAATACGGATTTTGGAATGAATTCAAGTTTTGGTTTAATTTAATGTTAAACTGAACTTTTTATATTGGATACCGCATTTTGGATATTATCTTGCAAAAATGTATTTTTGTCCCAAGGGACGAAAACGCGATTTTGTCCCCGCTTTTAAATGCGAATGTCGATTACGCTTTGTTTATTTTACTTGGATACGTCTTTTATACCATTGTTACCGTGAATAATAAAGGCATCTTATTTGCAGAAGTCAATTTTTACAACTGTCAAATTAAATAATTTAATTTAAATTAATTTAAAAAAAATATATTTTTTGGTCAGGGCTTTCCCACCTTTTTCACTACTCTTGAGCCACTAAAAAATATGCTAAGGGTCGTATAAGGTAAACTGCTTAGTGTTTGTATGTACCAGAAGTTGTCGTGCAAATTTCTTTTACTTTTCCTGTCCCCTGTAATTTGATTGGTAAAACATTTCACGAACGCTAATGGCGCAAACATGCGTAACATCCATATAGTAAATAAATAGTAACATATCGCTTTAATTTTTACCACTTGCTACCAAATTAGGTGAAAATGTACATTTAGTTACGTTCAAGAATTTGCCTCGAATAATAACCATTTTCAGAATAAAACATGAAAAATTCCAAATAAAGTCTAGGCAACAAGCAAATAATATTAGTTTTATCTTTCTGCCATCACAGTAAACAGTAATTTGTAAATTTTAATTTGCGCCCTTCTGAACCAACAAACAAACGTAATTGTTTTTCATTTACATTCCACCAGTGAAGTTTTACACGTTTAATTTCTGTATTATTATTTCAGATAGCAGCATCCTACGGACCGTATCCTGTAATGGTATGGATACACGGCGGGGCTTTTGTGTCCGGCTCTAGTAAAACCGAATTATGCGGCCCCGAGTTCTTAATGTCTCAGGATATAGTCCTGGTAACGTTTAATTACCGAGTAGGAATGCTAGGTTAAGTGAGCCATAACAGAATTTCCATTAGCATTATAATTAATAAAGTACCTTCAGGATTTATGAGTCTCGAAGATGAAAGCGCGAAAGTGCCCGGAAACGCCGGGCTTAAAGACCAAGTGATGGCTCTCGAATGGGTGCAGAAAAACATTATCAAATTTAGGGGTGACAAATACAACGTTACCCTTTTTGGACAAAGTTCTGGGGCGGCTTCTGTACATCTCCATATGTTATCACCAATGTCGAAAGGTTTAAAAATTTAAATGTAGGGTTAAGAGAAAAACGGTAAGTTTGATAATTTTAGGATTATTTCACAAAGCCATTATGCAAAGCGGTTGTGCTTTAAATCCATGGGCCAATGGGGTTTTGGGATCAGGAAGGCTGCTGGCGGAAAAGCTTGGTATGGAAGGAAATGATGAAAAAGTTTTGGAAAAATTGAAAGAACTGTCGGTTGAGCAAATTTTTGAGGCACAAGAAAAAATTACTAATGTAAATTAAATAACTATTTTCTCTATGTTTTCTAACGGGAAAAACGTTTTAGGCTAACATGGTTGATGCAAAATGGCTTTGCAGTCCGGTTATCGAAAAACAAAAACACCTTCCTGCATTTCTTCCAGACGAACCAATCAAAATCATCCGATCAGGAAACTACCATAAAGTTCCCATGATAATTGGTTACACATCCAGAGAAGGAATTTACTGGGATGTTTACAACAGACTCATTACTGGAAAATCGGAAATAATAACAGATTTTACTGCAGTAATTCCCAACAATTTACACGCAAAAAAAGGAAACCTTATTTGCAAAACCATCGCGGAAAGAATTAGAAATTTTTATTGGGGACCTCGTCTTCAGGATACGAAAATGGGACGAGATCCAAGACTTAAACAGATGGACCCTTTGTACCAGTTACTTACAGACGTGTTTTTTCTGAGAGGCATACATTGCACTGTTAAAAATCATTATGAAATTTCACCCTTAATCCCCATTTACTATTACAAATTTTGCTACGAAACTAAGCTCAATGTGTTTAAACGGATGTTGCCTTATGTTCACAACAGAAAATATCCAGGTTATTGATTTTATTTTTATTTAGTTACTTGTGTGGAAGGGTGCTGTATTTTTTAAGTGTTGTTATTCCATTTTGGAGTATTGTAACATTTTCAAATATTTGATTTATTTAATCCTAATAAATGTAGTCTATTTCGTTTGTTGACATCCCATTTAGAGCCAGCCAGGTCCATTTCTTCGTCTCCTTCTTTTTAAGATATTTATGACGTATAAGTCGTATAAATCTAGGTAGTCTATGAAGTTTTCTCCTCTTTCATTGCAGACACCATACCCATATATTCCTATTCCAACCCGAGAGACAACAATTATTTTCGATTATTTTCAGTCGAAAAATCACATCATTATTTTAATCACAGTTTAATGGTTGTTTTATCCATTTCACTTTCTTAGCATCCAGCCAGGAATAGTATTTTATATAAATATACCCCTAGGGGGCATTATAATTAATTAAATTGATAAACAATATTTTTAGGGGCTGCTCATGGAGATGACTTAAACTACCTCTTCAATACATGTTTAACCCCGGAAGTATATTTCGGTGATATTGAAGACGTGGCAATTAATAAAATGGTGAGGATGTGGACAACCTTTGCTGCAACAGGAACTCCTACATCCTATATGGGTTTCGCAACTGGTCTGAATTGGGCTCCCATTTTCAGAAATTGTTTTCAGTATTTAGAAATTAATGAAGAATTCAACACGGGCGTTTTTCCCGATGGCGATAGAATGCGATTTTGGGATGTTATTTATCAAAATGATAAGCGGACTCAATATTTGTAAAAGTTTGAAAATTATTAACTTGGTGTAAATGTTGGTAAAACATCTGCTGCAGATAATTATTCTTACAAATATATAAAATTATAAAGTTTATTATACACAACTTAACGGTATTATTAAGCAGGTTGCCATAGTGATGAAATAGAATACTTTTTCAGAAACATATTAACTCCAAAAATTCTTACAGGAAGTATAAAACGATAGTATTTTCAGGAAAAGACCCAATGATGGAAACTTGTACAAAAAATACATAGTTAATGAGTATCTGTATATAAAATACTTTATTACTTCGAGACTGTTTATTTATTTTAACCTCATACGCATGTCAACATGTTTACATGCCATTGTCAAAAGTTATATTAAAAGAGTAAACAGTTAGTGTTGTTATAGCAATGGGACTTGGTGACTTGATCTCGGTAATCGTCTGCAGATGACTTGATTTCTTATTCCAAAATGTGCAATAGAGAAGAATTTAAGAGATCAATTTGCTCATTCATTAACGGTACAGTTTTTAAATGTTTGTGAATTTCAAACGCTTCTAGTATGTCTAATTTACGTTTATCATCACAAAAGTGTAAACATTTTATGGTGTTATTAGATGTCATTGAATGATTTTCTTCTAGTAAGTGTTTAGCGTAATTAGATTTATGTGGGTGTTTGTACTTGTAACAACGTACGTGTTCTTTATACCTAATATCAACATTTCTAATTGTCTGGCCTGTATAAACCGAATTACAATGCGAACAGTTTAATTTGTAAATGCCTGATTTTAGCAAATCGTCTGTTTTTGATTCTGCATTAAACAAAGTGTTTAAGATGTTCCTAGTTGTTTTAAAGCTTACTTTATATTTATTTGTTTTGTTTATAATTATAGCAATTTTTTCTGATTTGTCACCAAAATATGGGATCGAAGCATATTTAATTGTATCTAATGAAGTTAGGGTATTCGGATAAATTTTTTAAATGGCTAATTTATATTTTTTTCATTAAAATGTATCAATAAGTTTAGTATTATAACCATTACTGTATGCAATTTGTTTAATAATTGAAATTTCTCTATTATAATTAAATTCATCATTTAGGTTTTTTGCAATTCTGTCTAGTGCAATAGTTGGTAATTTTATAATTTTCCTGATACCACCAACGTAATTAATAGGAAAAAACATAAACAAACATTGTTGACGAAGAAGTATTTACCAAACAAAAATAGATTTAATTTTATCTGCATGTTTGAGATAATATTAAGCAGTAGCTTAATTTTGATAGTGGGTCATTCGAAAAGAAACGTTGCAGGATGTTGTTAACATTGATAAACAAATTATTTTCATTAAAGCACAAAGTCCAAAAATTGAACTTGGCATCATAATTTTGGTCTATACTATTATAATTGTGATTGTCTCTGTTTTGTTTCTAACACAATAATTATATTAGATAATTAATAAAACACGCTTAAACCAAATAATTACACGGTCACTTACTGACTTTGTGAATACAACAGTAGGTAAGGTACAACTGTAAATTAATTAATTTTGAGCAAGCACATTAGAGTCATTCTTGTTCTTATCTTAAATTAAACGACGTATAGTAAATAAAAGGATAAAAACTGTGTATCTATTAAAAAAATTTGGTATACAAATTATTTTAGTTTAACTTAGCCTGAAGATGGCACAGCAACCGATTGTAACCGTAAAACAGGGGCAGTTGCGTGGAAAAATAGCCATAGACTACCGTGAAGAACAATATTACAGTTTTCAAGGAATACCATACGCCAAACCTCCCGTCGGAAAACTTAGATTTAAGGTAAGTTGTATTTTTATTTACCCTGGTATTACATAGACCAACACCAAACTACTAGAGGAACATAAATTATTTGTTAGAAGAACAAAAGGTAACCAAGGAGCAATACAAAAACTAATATTTATAGGATCTTTTGATTAAAAAAATATTTGGTGTCCTCAGGCTCCTCAACCTCCTGAACCATGGTCAGGAATTAAAGATGCAATAACAGAAGGAAGTCCATGTTACCATCGTCAAATGTTTAGAAGCTACGCAGGATCAGAAGACTGCCTATTCCTCAACGTTTACACTCCCGAGGTTTGCACTTAACCTTGCCCTTTAATTTAACCTCTTAGAACAAATTTCAGTTACCTGCAAGCGGTAGTGCTTTGAAACCCGTCATGGTATGGATTCATGGTGGAGGTTTTTTGTATGGTTCTGGAAATACAGATTTGTACGGCCCTGATTTTTTGGTAGCCCAAGACGTTGTCATTGTTACCATTAACTATAGATTTGGATTGCTCGGTAAACAAAACTATTTAGAATTTGAATTTTTGACAAAACTTTTTTTTCCAAAAGGTTTTCTCAGTCTGGAGGATTCCGATCTTGGTATTCCAGGTAACGCAGGGCTTAAAGATCAAGTGTTTGCTCTAAAATGGGTGCAGATGAATATAGAACAATTTTGTGGTGATCCACACAACGTTACAATTTTTGGACAAAGCTCAGGGGGTGCATCGGTACATTATTTGATGATGTCACCTCTTGCGAAAGGTCTGCAAATATTTAAAATGTTGTAAAATCATTTACACGTCAAAATTTCGTAGGGTTATTCCATAAAGCCATCATTCAAAGTGGGACCGTTTTTGACAGTTGGGCAAGAGGACAACGATCAGCTGCCCTAATAGCAAAAGCATTGTATCTTGACACAACAGACGAAAAAGCGATTTTGAAGATCCTTCAGGATATGTCTGTTGAACAGATTTTTACAACCCAAGAAAAATTTTCTGATGTAAGTATTCTACTTGTATTATGTTAAATAAATAAATATACCTAATTTAGGCATATATCCAATACGACATCCGTGCAATTGGCGTAGTAGTTGAAAATCAAAACGAAACTGCTTTCTTATCAGAAGAACCAGCAGAACTGATTAATTCCGGCAGGTTCAATAAGGTACCCATCTTAATAGGGTACACTTCAAGAGAAGGAATATTTGCAGGAATTCATACGAAATTTAAATTTGGTAAAATAAGATTGGTGACAGATTTTGAAAGGTTATACCGTACATGTTGAAATTTACAAAAGGAAGCGACATGTCTGTAAAACTTGCGCAAAAGATCAAACAATTTTATTATGGAGAAGAAGAGCCTTTCATTGAGAACATAGAACAGTATTATTTGGTATGTATGTAGACTTGGCAATGTGATTATACCACAAAACTGAAAACATTTCGTCAACTTTTTAGTTAGAAACAGACTCTTTCTTTTCATGTACGATACATCACACAATCAAGCACCATACCATGGCTTCGTCAACACCCATCTACCTCTACAGGATGTCGATTGAATCTAACCTTAACATATACAAGAAAATTGGAAAAGTGCGTCATCCAGGTAAAAATACAATTTAACAATTATCAGCAAGTCTTCCTTTCTACATATCTTGCAGGAGTATGTCATGGTGATGATATAGGTTACCTTTTCAAAACCATGTTAACTCCGAAAATACGTCCCGGAAGTATAGAAGACGAAGGTATAAAAAGATGTACAAAGCTTTGGACCACCTTTGCACGAAATGGAAATCCTAACCCCATTGAAAACGACCCATTAATTGATGTTACATGGAAACCTATCCGGGATGGGGTGCTTCATTATTTAAATATTGGGGAAAACCTAACTGTAGGAGTCAACCCAGATGCAGGAAGAATGGAATTTTGGAACGAAATTTTTAATTTAAGTTCTGCTACATCTAAACTTTAATATTTATTAGAATTTATGTGTGTTAATTTTAGTATGGTAAAATAAAATTAAAAATTGAAGTAAATCAGTAAAACATAAACTTTGTTTTTGATTTAGATATAACGTAAAATGTCTCGTTTAATTTTTACCATTTTCCACAATATACATAGTATTATACATATATAGTAGCGAGAGGTATTGTATTTGTCAAAATAATCGGCATCTATATTTTTACGAATGAACACGTTTAAGTGTTCCAGAATACAAACAAATACACTAAACGTGTGGATGGTGAAATTTTTCAAAAGTTTTTAGATAATTTTGGAAACTTGAAAATTGCAAATCAAAAATTTTGCGCTGAAATTTATTTGTTATAATGATTATTGTAAATTTTAAAATTTTTTACATGTTTTGAAGATTAAGAAATAATTTAAAATTATAAAAATTTGGAATTATTCTAATGTTGAGTTTAGACTTTTTTTTGAAAATGTGGAAATATTTTTGTTTTTAGTATTTGTTAATTGTGAACAATATTTTTCCGTTCCAATTAAGTGTTAAGGTAAATGACCAAAAGGAAACCTCTAGGAGGGTGCTTTAGTAATGGAAGATTGTTCCTATTGCCAGTTAACATGTTCATTGTTCATACCGATTTTTAAGCCGAAATTTGTACATTTTTTGTAATATCGAAAATTTGTTGTGGGAGCACTGAGGGAGGGAAAGGAAGTTTGGGCTTTCGCAGATCGGCTATTCGATATGTGTTCAATTCGGGTACAAATCTCACAAAAAAACAGACCATTGTGGATTACGTCAAGAATCTTAAAATGTCTTTTCAGGAGTTTGTCGTGACTATAACCACAGATAAAGTTAACACTACAGATATACGACCCTTTATACAAAATGTCCGCCCATATTTGGAGACGAAATTAGCGTTAGTTTGGCTACAACGCGCCGGACCAATTTTAGGGCGCTGCTATCGCTATTTGTTTATTACTGTTGAAATGTGTTGGAAACTGTTTTATCGCGGATTTGAGTGCATCTGTCACATCATGAATATAATTTAAGTAGAATTGGCTTCAATATTAATTATTTACGAAAAATTGCGATTTGACAATTAAACATGGCAGATGGCTGTCTAACTTTTGGTTTGAATATGTGTTAAGTAATCTGCTCAATTACAGTCATCTGTGACTTAATTATAAATTGTCATTGTAGCGCCATCTTTCTGCAGATTATTAATCATATAAAACAAGCTGCCGATAGCTCACATATTTACCGTATATCTGTAGTGTTAACCTTATCTGTGCTATAACTTAAGCTAAATTTCAAAAAGTGTATTTTCTAAAAAAATATCAGCCAGGAAATGTCGAATACGAAAATATAAGAAGATTTTCGAAACTATAGACGACGTTTGCAAGATATGGCGAACCCAATTCCGCTGAAAAAGACCTATTAATAAACGTGACATAGAAACCCATACAAAAAAAGCAGTTCCATTATTTGTGCTCTGGTTCAAATCCAGATCAGGGAGATCTTCAGTGTTTATCCATGTTAGACGGAAAATCATACAGCCCTAGCAGTTGGTGTCTCTTGTAAGTGTAGGAGAACAAAATACTTCTAAATAAAATGATTTTATGTAACTTATTGGCTCAAACCGGTACTGTAGCAACATAACTATTATTTACTTAAAATTCAAGGTTAGCGATAAAGTAGAAAAGCTAGATAAAAACTAAAATACTTTTGTTGTACAGTATAAATAGTGATAACATTTCTTCAAACTAGAGAACAAAGTACAATTAGTGATTATTAACATTATGTTTACGAGTTTGTTGCTACTTGCATTCTAAGTGTGGTGTAAAAATGGGCGAGACTCCAATTATTACCGTACGAGAGGGCCAATTGACGGGAAAAATCGCTACTGATTGTTTTGGGGGACAATATTTTAGTTTTCAGGGAATACCGTATGCAAAACCTCCCGTTGGAGAACTGCGATTTAAGGTAAATTTTGAGTTCTTGTTACTCTTTTATCTTCCTTGCTATTATTTTTAATTTTATACAACGTTGATTTATTTAAAGGCTCCACAACCTCCAGAACCATGGTCAGGAGTATGGGATGCAACATCTCAGAGGAGCGAATGCTATTCCCGAGATATGATTTTCCAACATTTGGTAGGATCAGAAGACTGTCTTTTCCTTAATGTTTACACTTCAGAGGTTGTAATTTTTTGATTTGTTTAACAAATATTTAAGTGTAAAGTACCGATTACGTTTTTAGTTGCCTTCGGGAAATACCAAGCTTAAACCCGTCATGGTATGGATTCATGGAGGAGGTTTTGTAACAGGTTCCGGAAATGCAGATTTCTACAGTCCAGATTTTTTGCTTCCCGAAGATGTTGTTCTTGTTACCATTAATTACAGACTAGGATTGCTTGGTTTGTGTTTAATATAAATAGCATCAAAAAGACTTTTCGCAAAATGTATCTGTTTTGTTTACTAGGATTTCTTAGCATGGAAGACCCTTCTTTAGAAGTACCTGGTAATGCAGGCCTTAAGGATCAAGTTTTGGCCTTAAAATGGGTACAAAAAAACGTAGGCAAGTTTAACGGTGATCCTAATAATGTAACGATTTTTGGAGAAAGTGCAGGAGGAACTGCCGTTCATTTCTTAATGTTGTCTCCAATGGCCAAAGGTGTTTGACAACACATAGCGCAAATGTAAACCCACCTCTAAGTTGTTATTTCATTTTTTAAGGTTTATTCCATAAAGCCATAGTCCAAAGCGGATGTGTTCTTGGATGCCGTGCAACTGGACAAAGATCTGCTCTATCCGTATCAAAAGCTTTAGGACTTACCACAACAGATGAAAGCGAAATTTTGAAAATCCTCATGGAAATGCCCGTGGAGAAAATTCTTGAAACTCAAGAAAAAATTCCGGATGTACGTAACGTTTACAATTTATTCTATAATCGCTAATTCCTATAATTCATTGCTACCAGCTTGTTATGGCAAGCGAGCCACGTTCAGTAGGACCTGTTGTCGAAAATTCATCTGCAAAACCAGCATTCCTCGCAGAAGAAATGATGGACATATTAACATCGGGCAAATTTAATAAAGTTCCTCTCATGATTGGATACACTACAAGGGAAGGTATGCTAATGGAACGAATGACAAAAGCTAAGTACGGAGAAGTACAATTGGTAAAGAAATTTGAAGAAGCTGTAGCACATATGCTGAAGATCACCAAAGGAAGCGATGTGTCAAAGACGATTGCCCAAAATATAAGACAATTTTATTATGGAGAAGAAGAACCGTCTTTGGAAAACATTGATCAGTATTATTTGGTATGTATTCATGAAAGGTAAACATAAAAGATTTATCTAGTAATTAAAGATGTACCTTACATGATTTTTTTTTAAATTCTATCCTAATGGTACTTTTTTATAGTTACAAACCGACAATTTTTTCTTGAGGCCAATACACGACACGGTGAAACTACATGTAGCTGTTTCTTCAACACCAATCTATCTCTACAGAATGTCTGTTGACTCTAAATTAAACTTGTTTAAGAAAATCGATCAAATAGATAAACCAGGTAATATTTCTTAACTGTAATCGTATTTTCACATTTTTTCTTAATGAAATATTTTGTTCAGGAGTCTGCCATGGGGATGATCTTGGTTATCTTTTCAAAAACGATTGGTCGACACAAATTCGCCCAGGCAGTATTGAAGACGAAGCTGTAAAAAGATTTGTCAAACTTTGGACAACGTTTGCACGAAGTGGTAATCCTAATCCTGTTAAGAAAGATGCCTTAATTAATGTAACTTGGAAGCCTGTTGAGAAACAACAGCATCATTTTCTGGACATTGGGGAAAATCTTACCGTGGGAGTTAATCCCGAAGCAGGGAGAATGGCATTTTGGGACAAAATGTACAGCTTGTGCCATAATAAATTTTAAAAATTTAGAATAATAATTATTTACAGTGTCTATATAAATACATGATAGTATAACCCCCCCCCCCCCCCCCCGACAGTCGCGATACTAACCACTTTTTTGTTAAAGTTACGAAACTAGCTTGTTTATGTGTCATGTTGTAGCATTTGCTGTAAGCTCCCAGACAATTTCGTGTAGGGCGGAGGTAATCGCCGGATCTAAGTCCGGCAGAAGTAAACTTCTTTTTAATTCCACTGATTTATACAAAGAATGTGCATGGATTTTTAATAATTTTTGTTTGTATGCACATAGTGAAATGCTACTGTTTATGTTCCCAGGAATGTTTTTAATGTAATGGGCGCGCCCGCAAGATCGCCTGATATTAGCAGGCAACCATGTGTACACTGTGTACCCAAAGCCTAAATATATGTTACTGGCAATGTGGGGAAGCAGTCAGACACACACCGCGCTTCTACATTTTTTACGATGGTTATAACGGTACAACTCCGCCTTATCAAAGAACGGACTGCGTATTGTCAGCCTTTAGATGGCCTAAGCTACCAGGCATTCTGTATATTGTCTAAAATACGCTAGTCGTTCCGCGGATTGCCTGTCGAGTTGGAGATTCAGCAGATTGCCTGAACATTCCGCAGATTAACTGCTTTCGCACATTGCCGGTAACATATATACCAACTTAGAAATATTTAGTTTTCAAATTTGCACTATTAAATAACTCGACCAAATATGTAAGTAAATTTAAAATAAAAATTTGATGACAGAACTTTTTAAATATTTATTTTATGGTGTAATTTATTACTAGTCCAGTCCATGAATGCTCAAAAGGGGTGTATAGAGGGAAATGGAAGGAACACAATTTCGTATACGCACAGTTGCACCCAGAGGTCTATGTGGCGGTTTTTGATGCCAGATTCGCAGGTTCAGACTCCAACTTAGCGTTGACCTTTCGAATTACATTTACTTTATACAAAAACTAAGAATCAATAACACCTTTTTTGATCTTAAACCGCAATATAAATACACATTTAGAAACTCTCGAAGGCAACAATCAATAATAGACTACATCGTAACCAACAGATATATACATCCGGTACAGGTACAAGAAGTAAGGACACTAAACTCCGCGAATGTAGGAAGTGACCACAGTTTCCTTATTGGTAAAATCAAAATAAAACTTAACCTGAAACAGTATACAGAACCAAGAACACACGCACAAAAAATAAACATCGAATCACTGTGGGACACAATTATTAAAGGGCTATATCAAAATAGACTGAAGGATAAAATCGATAAGAACCCGATAGAAGCAGAAGAAGATATCAACAACAGTTGGGAGAAACTGAAAAAAAAATATTAAAGAAGTAGCAACCGAAGCCCTCGGAACTCGAAATGTAAGCCAACAGAAACAAAGACCAAACAAAACACCATGGTTCTGCAAAGAAATTAAAGAACAATGCCAAAAGAAAAAGAAAGCGTACTTAAATTATATGTCAACACAAACGGCAGAAACATACGAAGAATATAAGAGAATTCGTAATGACACTAAGTCACTAGTCAGACAAATTAAGAACAAGCACTGGGAAATCTTCTCAAAAAGAATGGAATGTGACTTCTACGGACTCCAGAAACAGATTTGGCGATTAATCAGAAGCCAAAGAAAAGAGGCAAATGAATTCATTAGCACCAGACATATAGAAAAAGACACTTGGGTAAAATACTTACAGGAACTTTACAAGAAAGAAGAAGAACCCGAAATTGAACCAAATGCAATAGAGATATTAACTAACGATGAGGCCTTTATAGAAAAAAAAGACATAGAAATAGCACTCCAAAAACTCAAGAACAGGAAGAGCCCAGGTCAAGATAACATCACCAACGAGTTGCTTAAATACGGAGGAGAGAAGCTAAATCAACAATTAACAACTTTAATCCAAAAAATATTCTCCCAACATAGAATCCCAGATGAATGGCGAACCAGCATTACGATCCTATTATTCAAAAAGGGCGATAAAAAAAGTGCCAGAAAACTATAGAGGAATAAATTTGCTTTGCACTACCCTGAAGTTAACCACGAAAATTATAACAAACAAAATAAATGAATGTATTTCATTAGCAGACGAACAACAAGGGTTCAGATCAGGAAGATCCTGCACGGACGCCGTCTTCGTTATAAGACAAATAACGGAAAAGTCGATCGAATACAATAGACCAGCCTTCATGTGTTTTATCGATCTACAGAAGGCTTTCAACCGAATGCAGTTAGAGGATATAATACACCTTCTTTATGACAGACAAATACCTCACAACATCATTAAAACAATTGAAAATATATATTCAGAAAATAAGATTCAAGCTAAAATAAACGGCGAATTAACTGAACAGATATCTGTAAGTAATGGCATTCGGCAAGGGGACTCTCTAAGCGCGCTTCTAGTTAACATCGTAATGGATGAAATTATAAAACAAGTAAACAAACTAAAAGGATACAAAATGGGAAATAAGGAGGTCAAAATCCTATGCTATGCAGACGATGCGGTGCTGGTGGCGGAGAACGAGGATGATCTCCAGAGGTTACCAGTTTAATAAAACAGCAAAAAAAATTAATATGATAATATCAACGGAAAAAACAAAATCCATGACTACCTCCAAGACACCGATCAGATGCAAGCTTATGGTCGATGATAAAATCATACAACAAGAAATGAAGTTCAAATATCTGGGCATCGAAATATCTGGATACGGGGATGTTGAGACGGAAGTAAGGAACCAAGCTGCAAAAGCGTCAAGGGCAGCGGCATACCTAAACGACACAATATGGCGAAACAAACATATTAGAATCGAAGCCAAAGTCCGGATCTACAAGACTGCAATTAGGCCTATACTAACTTATACAGCAGAAACCCGACCCGAGACATCAAAAACAAAAAGAAAACTAGAGACAACAGAAATGAAAATAGTGCGGAGAATAGCTGGAAAAACACTAATGGATAGAGAAAGAAGTGAGGACATCAGACAAATATGTAGGATAGATAACATCAATGACTGGGTATTAGATAGAAAGAAAAAATGGAACGAACACATTGATCGTATGACGGAAGAACGAATTGTGAAAATAACAAGGGATAAATCACCATCAGGACGAAGGAGCATCGGAAGACCTCGAAAACGATGGAGTGACAACCTTCCAAACGACTAAATGGAGGCAAAAGATGCGAAGAAAAACAGGCAATCATGCCTAAATACAGAAGGAAGAAGAAAAACAAAGAACATATTATTTTCAATTTAAATATTAACAATTGTAACATTACTAACATTTGTATATAAAAATAAATTACACATTGATAAAATTTCCATGTAAAATTGACGGTAAACATATTCTTGTTATGTACGTTGTTTGCTATACAAAAACTCCAATTTTTCAAATTAAGCGTTTTTAAACAAATATAACGTAATATTTCGAGAAGTTCTTAGAATATCAACTTGATGTTTTGTTTAAAAGCAGATGCATCTACGAGCTTATTTAATTTTCGAAAACAATTTATTTTTTGCCGAAAGAAATTACGCATATTTGCTTTCGATGCAGTGAAAGTTTTACTAAGCGACAAACTTTTGTATTTGTAGATTTTAACATATTCATGCAGCAAACACAATTAAGAGGAAACTAAGGAAACTATTTTAAAGCAAAAAATGGATATCATATGGTCATGATTTTCAATGGCTTTAAATTTTGTATCAAAACGCCGCGCATTCTGTGCCACATCATAGGCGTAAACCTTGATAATGCTTGAAGCTACATAGAAACATAACTTTAGTTAGTTGTACATTTTCTTAAATTATTAATAAAACACGGAAAGAAACAATACATATAACGAGTAAAATTTTCTTAATAAGTTTATTCTGTTTTTGAATCATAATTGATAAGTTCCGAAAAAAATATTCCATTTATCGAAATGTTTTATTACTATTTTTTAGGAATTAAACAATTATGTTCTTGGTTCAGGTTTAAAAACTTATTTGTGTAATGGAGTTTTGAAACACGACGCATTCCAAATTTCCTCAAAGTCGGATCAGCAGTTCAGGAAATATTCGGAATCAAACGCGCACTCACCTACAGACACATTTTCCAAAAAAAACTTTTTTTTTGGGTTTATTCAACCCAAAAAGGTAATTATATAAAATTTTCTTATAGGGAATACGGGAATTATAAAATCCCTTAAAGCACAATCTAAAATATAATTTTAAAACAAAGAAACACAAATGTGTTCAGACCGGTTCTGTTTATTACTATAGCACTAATTCACTCCTAGGTCATTGATTCAAGGTTGAGAGGGAAACGAGAGAGCTGGATAGTGTTTTAAAGCAAAGATAGCGCGATAAACCGTTCTCCAAGTCATAGTCCACTGTACGGCACGATAGTTTACATCTATGTTTGCTTATCTACTGGTTGGAAATTTATTAAACCTTAGTTAACTTTTAGAGGTGTAACAATCAAAATGGCACAGCAACCAATCGTTACCGTATCAGAGGGCCAGTTAAAGGGAAAAATTGCTGATTACGCTGGAGGGCAATATTACAGTTTTCAGGGAATACCTTACGCTAAACCACCAGTTGGTGAACTAAGATTTAAGGTAACTACTTGCAAATTAATTTGTTTTATATTAAGATATGGTAACCAAATAACCTACTTTAAAAACAACCAAGTTTTGTTAGTTTATTACTCTCTGTGTTATGTTGGCGGTTAAATTATTAGCAATTAATTTCATAATTTTTTGTTGAAACATTTATCAATAATTTTTGTCCGTCAAATACAATACATTATCTTTGTACTAAAGATCAATTAAATATTAGTATTATTTTTTATCTAACATATTACTGTTATACATGTTTTTTTAGCATTATAAGACACATTTTCGGTGTCATTTGTTTTAATTATTTAATTACATTTTTTAAACAAAATGAAATTTACATTTAGCTACAAGAAACTTTACTGCAAAACTATAACCAAGTACTATACATAATTTGCAGATTCATTCCAAGTACTGCACGTTTTAAGATTTTTAAAGATAACATTAGACAATGGCAAATCATTTCTGATAATAATTAAAATTAATGGAAACATCACTTTGAACTTTGAACAAAAGCAAAGATGTGTACGAAATTGTATAAAATCAAAATGACTTGCAAGTAAAAGCAGATAAATAATTAGACCACAAAACATGGAATGGTTTTCAATTTTCACTTCTTGCTTTTGCTTTGCATTCCCCTTACCTCGCTTCGATAGCAATTTTTTTACAGATTAAATTTTTATTTTCTACGCTATACGGAGTATATAACTATTGAGGATTGAACTATTGTCAACATTTCAGAAGTTGTGGTTTTGACGGATATACACGTTTTAAGTTCCGAGAATACCAAAAACCAGGTTTTGCCATGGTGTCTGTGTGTTAGTGTGGATGTGTGTCTGAGTGTGCATATCTCCCAGTCACAGAATTTATAAAACTTGTATCTTTTTCAAAAATTTTGAAAAATATAAGCAACTTTTAAAAGTTACATTAATTTAATTTTTTGAACGTATTCAAAACTCAAACTTTCCAACATTTTTCAGATTTTTGCAAAGTTTTCAAAAACTATCACAATTATTTAATTTTCAGTTTTCAAACATTTAAAAATATTTACATTTTGTTATATATTTCAAAACTATTTTAATTTTTACAATTTACAAATACATTTTCAGAATTAAAAAAAAATTAGTTTCACAATACAAAACATTCTAAAATTTCCCGTTTTTCAAAACAAAACTTTCCATTTTAATTTCAAAATGTTTGAAATTTTCGATTTATAAATTTTCATAACTTTTAAACACTTATTATCAAAACTGAAAAAACACAATTTTGTTAATTTTCAGTTTTCGACAATTTAAAATTTATTAAAATTTTCAAATTTCTCATATTTTTCGAACGAATTTAAATTTTTACACTTTACACATACAGTTTCAGAATTTTAAAAAACGTGAAACTTCATAATAAAAACATTTCTGTTTTATTTTCAAATCGTTTAAAATTTTCGATTTTCCGTATTTTCAAAACATTTAAGTAGGTACTTAACTATCAAAATTTTCAAAATTTTTTAAAAATTTCTAATGTAGTGGTTTCTATTCTATAAATTTACAAACTTTTCACAAATTTTCATATATTAAAAATTTTTAAAAATTTTCAGTTTTCATTATTTTCAGTGGTAGAAATTTGAAAAAAACTGAAACTCAAAACATTCAAATCTCCAAAATGTTCAGCATTTACCAAAATTTTCAAAAATTTTAAATAATATACTCAAAAAATACAAAAGTTTAAAATTTTTCATGTTTCAAAAATTGTCAAAATTTTACCAATTTTTATATTTTTAAGATACATGAAAATTTTCACAACTTTAATGCAATTTAAAATTTTTTAGGTTTTAAGAATTAAAATTTTCAAAATTTTCAGAATGTTCGTAAATTTGTCTTTAAAAAATTTTCATTTTTAACATAATTTCAAAAGATTCAATAAATTACAGAGTTACAACCTCCTGAAAGTGAAATAGTCTAATCACGCTTTAATTAATATCTCCGCCATAAATTGAGATATTTGATTAAAATTTGAAATGGGTATTGAACTAATGATTATTTACATTCTTGTTTTATTCCGTTTAAATCCATTAACGGAGGGGGGGGGGGGTACGCGACTTATCTCTTAACGTGTTTGGGCACTCCTACATCTACGCTTCTGGGAAAAAATTTTAACGAAAAGAAGTGGAAATATAAATCATCAACATTGAAATATTCATACAAATAGTAAATCAAACATCTCAATTTATGCCGAAAACATTATTTAAACCGTGATTAGACAGAAAGATTGTAACTCCGTAAAGCGAAGCGTTTCTGAACTTATGTATATCAAAAATTTTCTACTTAAATAGACGTCGGGAATGTGCGTCTTAAGCTCTTTAAGAAAGTCAAGCAATAAAGATGTAAATATATTTTTTGTAATTAAAAGGCTCCACAACCAGCAGAATCATGGTCAGGTGTAAGAGAGGCAACATCCGAAGGAAGCGAATGCTATTCCCGGCACATGGTCTTTCAACATTTTGTAGGTTCAGAAGACTGCCTTTTCCTTAACGTTTACACTCCGCAGGTAATTTTTGTGCGTGATTGATGTGAAATAATTTTATTAAAAAACAACGGTCATACTTACAGTTGCCTTCGTCTAATACGACTCTAAAACCCGTCATGGTGTGGATACATGGAGGAGGATTCTCGAGTGGCTCAGGAAATTCAGAATTCTATGCTCCCGACTTTTTGCTTCCCCACGATGTTGTACTTGTTTCCATTAATTACAGGCTTGGACTGCTTGGTATGTACTTTCATGCAGAGTAACACGTCCACAAATATAACTAGTCCATTATCATATTCCAAAATAGATATTTCACAAAACCAAATTTCGATTTTACCATAAACATATAATCTTTTAGGGTTTCTAAGTTTGGAAGATCCATCTTTGGAAATACCTGGCAATGCAGGGCTTAAGGACCAAGTGCTGGCTCTAAAATGGGTGCAGAAAAATATAGCAAAATTCTGTGGCGATCCTAACAATGTAACCATTTTTGGAGAAAGTGCAGGTGGAGCTTCAGTTCATTACCTGATGTTGTCTCCAATGGCCAAAGGTACCAACCAACAACAAAAAGTTTGTGCAAAGTATATGTAAATATTATTTTGGTAGGTTTATTCCATAGAGTAATAGCCCAAAGTGGAAGTGCTCTGGGATGCTGGGCTAGAGCCCAAAAATCGGCTCCTTTAATAGCACAGGCTTTAGAACGTAACACGACAGATGAAAAAGAAATCTTAAAAATTTTAAAGGAACTGCCCGTAGAAAAATTATTTGAAGTTCAAGAAAAAATTCCTGATGTATGTAATTTATATTACAATATTATTATTAAGTTATGGCCTTTTCTAACTCCAACAATTTTTATCAGCCTTTCATTGTTTGTGAAATACGCCCATTTGGTGCTGTTGTTGAAAAATCTTCCAAAGAGCCTGCATTTCTAGCAGAGGAACCCATTGACATAATAACTTCGGGTAAATACAATAAAGTTCCTTTGATGATTGGGTATACTACAAGAGAGGGGATGTTGTCTGAAATAATCACCAAAGCCAAATATGGGGAAGTTAAGCTAGTAACAGACTTTGAAAGATCGGTTCCGCATATGATGAAAATGTCCAAAGGAACTGACATGTCAAAAAAAGTTGCTCAAAACATCAAACAGTTCTATTACGGAGAAGAGGAACCTTCTTTGGATAACATTGATCAATATTATTTGGTATGTAATATGGAGACACCTATGCGATTTGTGTTCCACCTCGAGAAGGTTTTCAGTTTTCTAACTGAAGAGCTACCATGAATGTTTGTTTATGTATTTAAAGAGAAATTTTGTTTCCTTTTTTGTAGTTGTTGATCAATGTGTCTTTAGTGCCCAAAAACAAATCACTATTTTACTTTTATATATTTGTTCTGAAATGAAGAAACTCAAAACCTTTTATGCAATAAAACCAGTGTGTGTGTGTGTGTGTGTTAGGGATATGTCGTAATGTTATTTTTTTGTTTTCTAGCTACAAACAGACAACTTCTTCTTGAGATCCATTCATGCCACTGTAAAACTCCAAACTGCTACGTCTTCAACGCCCGTCTATTTATACAGGATGTCTGTTGAATCCACCCTTAATGTATTCAAGATAGTTTCTCAGATTCGTAATCCAGGTAACAATATTTTGCATTTTTAATATTTTTGTAGATTTCTACTGTTATCCTTAAAGTTTTCATTCAAATCAATACAAGACCTTACTCGTATTACCTTTCTTTTATCATCGCTCTAACGCTCTCTAGCTTTAAATAAAAAATAAATACTAATATGCATGTACTATGAGCAAAGACTACTACTCTTCTATTAAGAGCTTTAACTAATGGGGATAAACACATCCAACATACCAGGATTCGACATTCCAACTCTGTATTATTTTGAACGAGCAAATTTTAATGTTAGACCCATCTTCACCTTTGTTTTTTCTTTTAAATAGGAGTTTGTCATGCCGATGATCTTGGTTATCTTTTCAAAAATGCGCTGACTCCACATCTCCGTCCAGGAAGTATCGAAGACGATGCTGTAAAAAGGTTTACCAAGCTCTGGACATCCTTTGCACGAACTGGAGATCCCAACCCTGCCAAAAAAGACACCTTAATTAACGTAACCTGGAAACCTGTGGAAAAAGAACAGTACCATTTCCTAGACATTGGGGAAAACCTTACAGTGGGAGTTAACCCCGAAGCTTCAAGGATGCAATTTTGGGATAAAATGTACAGCCTGAGTCCTGCAGCTTCTAAATTGTGATTTTGAAAAATGTAAATTTTAAAATTTTTATTCATGCATTTCTTATTAATGTTCGTTAGAAAAGACTTACTATGAGATCATATTAAAATAAATATTTTTTGTTGCGTGTTTGTTATTAGTTACGTCTCCTTCGTAAGAGCATTTTATGGGCTTATCTTCATCTTCATAATGAATAAATGAAGTCAAGAGTGCTTATGTGGTGTACTTATTATTTAAGAAATACCAAAATTTGGTATAAAAAATATGTTCGCTGATGCGAAAAGAAAAAACTACAAAATAGTAAAACTTGCGACATCTGTGAGTACCTCTCAATCTTTCGCATAAACTATATAATATTTTAGGCAAATTTATAACCCCTAGGGATCACCTCGACCGACGTAGTGACTGGGACGCAAGATCCCATTACAGAGGGACGCGTTACCGCTCAGGTATTAGGCAACGATACTGATGGCTGGCAACACTTCCCCTCGTGAAATCACTCACTCAATTCTCCATGGTCCCAATTAAGCTAAACCTTGAACCTCACCGAAGAGAGGTAGACTTACCAAATTGAAATCACTGAAGTGACCGTTACAACGCCGACCCCGCAGACTTTGCTCACGCCTCTCACCTAAGTGAGTGTCGTTGGCCGTCTCGCACATATACAAACCGACCCGTTTTAAATCTCAGATTCGAACATTTTTACCATCACAATACATTTCCATACTGGAAGTATGAGAAATTACAAAAACGTGCGGATTCAGCTAGTTCTTCTTGAACGGCAGCTAGTAGTGTAGATACAGCATGTTTTTTTTTGTCACAACGTTTGTTAACTGAGCTCCTAACATGTATATCAATGCAGTGTTGAATGTGCGATAAATACAAAGAACTGAAGATGTTTAGTGTTTATTTCTTTCGACCCGCCAGAATTAAAGTATGCTATAAATAACAAAATTGTAACAACAATAGTGGCAGCAACATAAATATTCGCCGAAAACAATAAACAAACCGAACCGTGTTGTTATGGTGATAAAATTTTTTCGAGGTGGAAGAGTGTTATAATGAGACAGATAGGGATTTAATATATAGATAGATAGATAGATAGGTAGATAGATATACTGGCTCTATATAATTCTATTCCTGCTAAAAAAATCATAAAATAGATTTTTATTTCCTTCAGAAGAAAACATACTTAAACTTAACAAGAATGAAATGTATATTATTCGTTTAATGCTCGCACTAGTACTTTATTAACTTACAGCTATTGCTGCAAATTTTATATTAAAACATGGGAGAGTATGAGAAAGCTTGGCTTCCACAAACTCTTAAAATTAATTTCTGTTTGTAAAGGTAAATTTCCAAAAACGCAATAACGTCGTAAATTTCTCCAAAAAGCGTAGAGAACAAAGAGACACAAGAAATTTTACGAAGCTTGGACGAAATAGCGACCCTAACCCAGTCAAAAAAGACCCGTTAATTAACGTAACATGAATGTCTAGCACGAAGGACACTTCCACTTCCTGGACATCGGGGAAAACATAGCGGTGGGACCTCAAACCCGTGCCAGGAAAACTGGCGTTTTTGGTCGAGATTTACAGCTTTGAGTCCTGCTGCGTCTAAATTGTTGCCTCGAAAAATACGGTTTGCGTTTAAGATATATTTTTATCGCGTGTTGTAAAAAAAGGATTTTATGATGATAATCATTTATGAATCTTACTAAAAGAGGTTAAAACAAATAAAACTCTTGTATTTCTTTAAAAGTTTAAGTTTAAGCGCAGTACTTAAACAAGCATAAAATTGAGTTGAACTTTATACTATAGGAAAGCCCAAGACCCGGTTTTGTAAGTACATAACTAAGAGACATTTACTAAAATTACGTTAAAGTACCTGAAGCACTTTGAGAAGTAGTAAAATTTAAGTAACAATGAATTTTCGATGTTTCCGGATCGCTTTGAAACATTTACAATATATTCGTGTAAGTAAAGAACACAATGTTTCGAGGAAACTTTCTAACAAAGTGCTAAAACTGTGAGTACACCTTTCAAGAGCCATTTTCACGTCTGAAAAGCATCAGCATCAATTTTTATGTTATAGCGAAAACTCAGGGCAACGACGGTTAATTTACTTAAAATGAACGCCCATTTTTCTGTATATAAAACACTTTCTTAATTAGAAAGTATTCATATAAAGTAAATTATGTCGGCGCAGTAATAAATTTATTTGGTGTGGCGTGTGACTACTGCAAATGGTGCGAGAGTTGCTGAATATACAACCCGCAGCAGATGCTGTTGAAACTCACGCATCTAAAATTTATGATGGAAGCGGTAAAAAAACACTCTGAACTGAAAATTTTGCTTTGTATCAAAAGTGACGGATTACATGGGGATAACACTGGAAACGTTCAGTTGCAAAAATTTTATTACAGTCAGCAGCTCTGCATGAATAATAAACACAACTTTTGTTTTAATATACACATTTTTTTAAATTTTACACTGCACGGGCTTTGTGACTGCCGAGTTTTCTGTTAGTGATATCACAATTTTGCATAATTTAACAAGAATAAATTTTCTAGCTTCTATTTACAAAAGATAGGGTTATCTTTCTTAGAATTGGGCAAATACAAATATTTGGTGAATATCTAACTTGAACCTAAACATAACGCACTATATTCAAACTATTTCAAATACAGAGAAGACAAAAACAAAATGCGACAAACAAAAATAGCTTGTTATTGCTGGTTTTGCAACGGAAAGAGAGCTTCCCGAATCGGAAGATATATTTCCCATGCTTTGATATTCGACAAACGACTTACATAAAGGGAGCGACATAGTTTAAATCTGCCAAGGATGAAACGCACTTTATCCTCTGCTAAATCATACATAAAAGAAGAGAATATTTAAGAAGGTCGAAAAACCCTTTGTAAATATATGATAAAAATATCACAAAAAAATAGAAAGCTTGCTTTAGAAGCCAATCCCCAAGGGTAGAATTTACAACTTTGTATGAGATCACATAATATTTAAATTAAACTAATTTCCGAAGCAATCAAGCAAAAGACAACGGTCCCGGTTATCGAAATATCAAAGTTAAAAAACAAACAAAAACACTTACAGGGATCAGCAGGAGATCGAGGTAGAATACATATTCGAACTTATTTCTAGATCCCACCATCTAGTGGTTAGAGAACAAAATTTAAACTGTAAATATGCTGTTACCCTTATTAAAAAAAACATCTGAGGTGTAAAGAGTATATAGGCACAGAAACAGAAATATTCACAGACAGACAGGTGCGCACATACACACACAGTAATTACAATTTCTTCTTGGTATTTAAACGCCAAAACGTGCTTATTCCCCAACATAATAAGTACCTCGATTTTTTAGACCAATACAATACCTTCCTTTTTGATATGCTACGAATAATTGGGTATAAAACATCGTTTTATTTTCTTCAAGTCGCTAAAACTTTCTAACGTCCAAAATTTAATTTTAGACGTTACAAATTAAATCTCAGGCGTCGGAAGTGATATTAACGCCAAAAATTATTTTTAGGTCTAAAAAGTTGTATATTTTCAAATAAAATTATTTATCTATTAAACCTTGAAATTTAGAGGTCAGAAATTCTCTTATTGACGTCAAAACCCCAGTTTATGGCATCAACAAATCATTTCATAACGTGTGAAACTTGTTTAGGCGACTGCACGCACCAATTTTTCAGTGATACTGAATAATAATAATAATAATAATTTAGCATGTGCACTAGAGCGTGAATAATAACATACAATAGTCCTTGAGATATAACGTTAAAACGTTTTTTGGTATAAAACTAAAATAAAATAGTTTACAGACAAAAACGATTTTTTGACGGTAAAAGACAAATTATTCACTTTAAAAACTGTTTTTTGGCCTAAGAAAATAAATTCTTGTCGTCAAAAAATATTTTTTCACGCAACAACTCATCTTCAGTTCTATTTTATCATGACATCAATAAATTTATTGACTTATTTTCTTATGTAAACAAATATTTTTTGAAGTATGATTATACAGAGTGCCCATTTTAAAACTCCGAGCCTAAATTTTTTTAAATGGGCAACACACAATACAAGTCACTGCCGACTATTATTTTAAAACAAAATATTTCTATAATTAAGATCAGCGCAATCATGTTTGCATTAACTTGACAGTTTACTAATCAAATTCGTTAAGCCACATTACTTGAACGGTGCAAAACAAAGATTATCGATCACTAATCTTTGGTGCAAAATGTATTCCAACGCTGACAAAGCGGACATGCTTCTAATTCTGGGTGAATGTCGAAAAAATGCGAGTGCTGCCAGTACTTTGTATGCGCAACGCTTTCCAGGTAGACGAATTCCAACAGACAAAACATTTAGAATGCTTCTTCTGAATTTACAAGTGTATGGGCAATATTCAAAACCAAAAGTAAGGGCACGGCAAGTTACGGTTGAACATAACGAAGTAGCTGTAATTGAAATGGTTACGGATAATCCCCATACAAGTCAAAGAGCGATTGCAAATGCCTTAAACATTAGCAAAGGTTCTGTTTTCAATATTCTTAAGGCGAACAAATTTCACCCCTACCATGTTTATACCATACACCATCTTGAAGATAGGGATTATGAGCATCTTGTTCAGTATTGTCAATTTCTTAGACGGCAATTAAGCGGCAATGCGGAATTTTTAAGTATGGTATTATTCTGTGATGAAGCGAGGTTTTCAAGCAACGGCATGGTTAATCGACATAACTGCCACTATTACGCCCACGACAATCCCCGCTGGATCAGGATAACTCATATTCAGAGAATTTTGTGTCTTAATGTGTGGTGCGGTATTATTGGCGATTTTGTAATAGGTCCACATTTCTTTCATGGAAATTTAGATGGTGAAATGTATTTAAATTTCTTAATTAATGAACTACCGGCTCTCCTCCAAACAGTTCCTCAAAACGTACGGAATAGCATGTGGTGTTTAAATGATGGTGCACCTCCGCATTTCATAGGGATGTGAGAAATTATCTTAACCAACGTTATGAGGGACGCGTAATTGGACGAGGTGCATTGCATCCTTGGCCTGCCCGTATTCCCGATTTGACTCCGCTAGACTTCTTTTTGTGGGGCAAAGTAAAAAATGATGTCTATGAAGTGCCCATTCGAAATGAAGAACATCTACGCGAAAGGATAATTGAATGTTGTCGCTCTATCACACCGGAAATGTTAGCTCGTGTTAGAGGTTCGATGCGTAGAAGAATTATACTCTGCGAAAACGAAGGGGGAAGGCAATTTGAACACCTGTTTCGTTAGTTTTTGTACTATGTTCCTATTAAATTATTGTAGTTATTGTTGTCAAATATTAAATTTGAGTTATTAAAGTAACCTTAAATTTGTACTTAATCATTAGTAGATACATGTACTGTCAAACAACTCTGATCTCAATTTAAAAAAATGCATAGTGATCTGGGGGATTGTGTGTTGCCTATTTAATAAAATTTAGGCTCGGAATTTTAAAATTGGCACTCTGTATAATAAACAAGTAAAACGGAGTTTCATGCACGGAGGGAGAAAGTAAAAACGTGTAAAGATTTAATACTACAATTTTTTTAACTAAAATGTGGGATGTCTACATAAATTAAGTCAATCAACCAAGAAAGGTAACCGACCTGCTTATTTCGTATCTTATCATTGACCCACTTTGGAACTTCCATGTAAAAATCAACAAGACATGTTTTACCTGGTTTCGCAATATGTTACTAAACTAGGGCTCCCAGACCAAATTCAACGGCAGCTGATAAAAGGGATTATAGTTCAATTGCGCGATATTGTGTGATTTACTTGAGAAATTTTAAATTTCAAACTTTTAAGTAAATGAATCATAACAAGTTAAAAACAAATGTTTTGAAAAACTACATTAAACAATTTATTTATAAGTTCGAGCTTTACTTCGTTGAAGTTCATTTTAATGTATCGTAAATAATACAATTTTCAACTTCAACAGGCTAAAACATCAATGTTTTGAAACTGAAAAATTACGAAAAAACAAACTTTTTTAATTATATTAAGATACAAATTTGTAAATTTAAAAAAAATGATGAAGGAGTTTAAGTGCACAACATTTTTTTTCAATTTGGAAAATACATTCGAAAATGTTTCACAAAATTGTATGTGGGCACGTCAAGTATTTGAAGGAAACAGTTAAATACAGAATACATTTTTATTCACGTACTTCCTCTTTACAAAGAAAGTTGTGTTGACTTTCCTTTAATTAAATATTTAGCAACTATACAATAATTCATATTGTATAAAGAATTTCTTATCTAGAAAAAGGTGTGATCCAAAATGATAACCGCAGTTTCGAAGCAAACATCGCATAGATCAATTTGTGCGACAATAGTTGGTTACGTTTCTTACGACTCCGATGCGGTAAGTTTATTACGTTTACTTTTTGATTAACATTCCTGAGAGACAAAACCACGGTACGGATTTACTATTGTTTATTAGATTTTCGTAACATCTTAAGGCGCCAGGTATTTCGGTTACATTTCCTAACTTTAATGTCTTACTTTCGGTCGTACTGAAATTTTTATAAACGTGAAAGCTGAATAAGTAAGTACTACGTATCAAATTCGGTCATAAGTTCTTCTTAAAGTGAAAAAGAAAAGTTGAAAACGTCAGTGGATACAATATTGAAAAAATAGAGGTACATTTTTAGTCGTTTTAGTTGAATATAGGAAAAATGGTATTAGTATGGGCCAAATATGGAAAAAGCTCAGCTTGATAATGACAAATAATTAAAATTCGCCATAGCGAATTTGTATAGCTCCGATAAGTAATTATCTTATTATCTAGATTTTCACAGAATTACATATCCTAACATAGATATTTCTAGTATCTGACTTTATCAAATGTATATTTATGACAACTTTAGACAAATTTGCTGTTATAAGATAAAGTTGATGAAAGGGTCCAAAATGTGAAACTAAAGCTAGATTGAAAGATAGGGCAAGTAAGTGCATGCTTAAGTTACTACCTTCTCAGACTTTGTGAAAAGTATGAGACATTTTGTCGTGTTTAACAAAATTAAAATATAAAGCAAACAGCTTGCTTCTTCTTCGTTAATTTTTTTTTCAAAAGATCTTTCCATCCTTTACACATTTCTTTGAAAAAATAATCTAATAATTTTCCAACGTCACCGAGAAGGTTTAATTCTCAATTTCTTTCCTTATAATCATTTTCGGCTTAGACTACATCGTTATTTTAGAGATACATCAAGACCTTTGCAGTTTGGTCTGTTTGTTCCTTGTGGTGAAGCCCAATAAGAAAAAAATTTTACAAAATTTATTATTATTTATTTAACGTCGGTCTATTTGGCTGTTAAGGCTTAACACCAACACCCATCACGCCTGGAAACACTAGCAATACTCGTGTCTTTTACCAAATAAACTCTCGTATAGTTCCCTTTCCAGTACGTTAAATTGTAAAACTTGCTCGTTTTGTTTGTTTCCTTGCAAGTATACATTCCTAATACAAAATCAATTGATGTATGAGATATTTTTGTATTACTTCCATACCACGTTGAGTAAGAAAAATAATAACAATGAGCATTATCACAAAGAAGGTACACCATCATAACAGGAGTGTGTTGGGGCATTCGTGTTTGAGGTGCCTACTTTACCTAAGAGAGTTTACTTCGTCCCTCGCCGGTACTTTAATGCTGGAGGTAAAATATCGACATTAAACCCCCGTTGTTAAAGTAGGTACGTGAAACACGGTTGCCACTAGAATCCCCAATACACCGTACGATTATAAACAGAGACCGGATAAAAAGCACAAACATTAGCCAAAAAACACAACAGTTTGCAAGAAAAGCATTAACGTATTAGTAGTAGAATAGTTTAAGTAGAACAATTTTTATATCAAATAAAACCTTGAAACCCTAAAATAAAATTGGATCAGGGAGAAACAAAGACTAGAAGCAAAAAGATCCTGCTGAAAACAGTATTACGGCGACGGTATACTAGGTACGGAGCTTTTCTCTATGAAACAGGGGAACCCCAGAGGACGCAAGCGTTTTGTCAAGAATCTAAACTTGAGAACAACAGAAGTACAGCGTAGGGCGAGGATATTTAACACCACAGATATCTATATAGTTACACTAGATACACAGCTTCCATATAAAAATTAAAGCCAGACGCCATTTTGTAGAAGGTCAATGTCATTACGTGATATGTTACAAATTCAAACAGTGTTTCACAATTCAGTGTTGGTAATGATTAATACATACAAGTTTTATTGTAAAATTTCATTTGGAAGGCATGTCGCAGTTTTCCTTGAACTTTCTGTGTAATAATATACAATAATTTAATAATTTCCTTAGGTTTCTCAGTAAGAAACAGTAGAAAATCTAAAGTATTTGCCGAGTTTTTTTTTTCTGCTAAAAACCATAAATAATCATACAGTCACTCAAAATGCCACTCTTAATTTTGCTAATGCTAATCATAAACAAAACCTCTCTAAAAACTCTTAATTTTGTTTCTAGATGAAACTGCTGTTGCTCTTGGCATTATGCTCCTTCCTCGTGATTCACCTTGAAGCTAAAGAAGACTGCAAAGAAGAAACCGGTACAAAAGAATGCAACGAAACCGAATACACTTCTTACGTCGATTGCATCCGCCGACGTATGAGACGTTCCATTGACTGCCAAAATTCTGTACAGGAAACTTGCGATGGCTGCGAAGACAATAACTGTCAACAATGCGATTGCGATTTCTGTGCCGTCAATACCTGCCAACAAAATTGCAATAGCTGCTGCCCAAATAACCCCCCTTGTGCTACAAATCGTTGCTGCCATAGAACTTGCCATGCTCGCTGTAAGTCTTCCACCTGCAGAAGCGAATGCCGAAAGACCTGCAGTGAAAAGGTACACAGTGGGAGTAGCAGCAATATTACATCTGGAGGACATTCGCGTCATAATATAACCACAGTAATAAATTTGCGTAACATTATCAACAACACCAACATTATCGATGTACCAGTGCAACTCAACAACACTAATGTCAATAATATCACCCTAAGTGGAGATGGTTCTACGTTCACGGAAAATATTGATACTTCAACCTCGGAAAAAGAAACGTGTTGTCACGTGGTTAGCCCTAGACAATGCGTGCCAACGGAAAAATACCCTTTTATCAGATGTTTCCACATACGCAGAAAAGTGTGTGGTGTTTTTTGCAGAGCCCCCATCGTTCACGCGCAGCCACATGAAATATGCGATCAAACTGGTATTGGCACATCCTGCCACCAGCAAGTGGTGTACATTCCCCAACCTCAACCTAGATGTTCGTATCATTCACAATGGCCATATGTAGCTTGCGGAATGCAACAGCAACAATTTTGTGGAGGTTGCTACGTACATTATAGTTCTCCGTTCCCTCAACTGCCTCCTCCAGGCTGTTCTCCAGGATGTTATGACGATGGTTTTGGTATGGGTCCCTACTATCGCCAAGGACCTTTCTACAGACCTGGCTTTGCACACGTTCCTTCTTGTTACCAGATCGGTACTTGTGGTGGTTATGGTGGTGGTTATGGTGGTAGTTACGGTGGTGGATACGGTGGTGGTTATGGAGGTGGTTATGGAGGTGGTTATGGAAGTAGTTATGGAGGTGGTTATGGAGGTGGTGGAGGTTTTGCATATCCTTCTCCAGCTTTTGGTGGATTCCCCAACGTGGGATATCCATTCAATACATATGAAAATAACGCCTACATTGAAACCGACCCTAGCAATGTTGTAACAAGGCAAACTAATGCAAGCAATTCAAGTGACAAGGTGGAAGTTGAAGAACCTCCACCTCAATCATACTACCCTCTACCTATGGTTCCTCAATACAGTGCGGTTGGATATCCTTATCCCTTTGCTCCACAAATTCCCCCCTATAATTTACCACCAGAAGTAGATATACAAGCAACTATTACTCATCCTGAAAAGAACAGCAGGTATGCCCAAATTACTATAAACAGCAAGCTAGAAAGTGAAGATGAAAAAGGGAAAAGTTCTGAAACTACCACTGATAGAGAAGAGGGTGTTAGTACGGAGTAGTTTGGTGTTATTTTAGTATGATTTACGTTGTTTAAAATTGTAAATCTTTTAAGACGAGCAAGATGTCTTTACATATTATATATTGTATATTTTGAAACATTTTACAAAATAAATGAATTACCTACTATATGTTTTTATGGTATTACTCAATTCTAGAGAAACATAAAAACAAATTATAGTTTCGAAAAACATTTCCACATCGCACTAAAAATTGTTTATAAAGTTTCGTAGGAACAAAAATCTATAAGTGTATTAAGTAGATAAAATAACCAGCATTTTCGAGTTTTATACAAGCACTAAGTTTGTTATCGTTGTTTGGTCAAGTATATGTAACTTGTACTTTTTATCGTTTGTAAGTCTTTTTTTGGTAAACAAATTTAAACCACTTATCTGCTAGTAAGTGCATACGGATTAACTTGCAAATAAAATACATGTCCGATGAGTGCCGTCAAAACAAATAAAACAATTTTTTATTACCATTAACAAATCCATGAAGTTCTATGCTATTGCATTTACGAGTTTACAGGTGGCTTTAAGAAGCAATTAAACTCGTTTCTTTAACTTCTACTAAATATACATTCGGTTTTTTTTCTTATTCAATAAAGTAGTTATCAAAAACCAATTATCTGCTATAGCAAAATAATCGAAAATCAAATAATAACTAATCTTTAGTATAACAGTAAAAGGTGCAGCATCTAGGTTTAGATAAAACTTTAAGATGCTGATGGTCTTCTTATCTAATCATTTACTTCGCGCGGTTTTTACCAAAAGAAATGGTACTAAAACCTACTATTTGAAAATGATAAAAAATGGTTATTGAACTATTCAACGGATTATATACGTTCTAGTTGCTACAGCTCACTATCAGTAAGCCTTTGACCGCTTTTTCATCTAGGTAAAAAAATTTAGTAGGTAAGCACTTTCTATATTATAAAGTAAATACTGATTTTGCTACAAATACATTGAATATTTCCAGTGCGAAATGCTTCGATTACTTTTACCACTACTTCTCCTAACTATAACCTTTGAAGTGACCGCTGGAGAATGCCCCAACAACGATTTTGCAACAAAAATTCACAATATTAAAAAAAGGGATGTGGAACATTGGTGTACGGCAAAAGGTTGTAACACATGCATAGGCAAAGTATGCCAACAAACGTGTAAAGGATTTACATGTGGCGATTGTCCTAGTGGAGATTGTTGTAATGGTATCAACTGCAACGCTTGTTTCAACTCCACTTGCTGCTCAACACCACCCTGCAATTACTGTATAAGTACTTGCAGGCAAGCATGTTTCAACGAAACTGCTTGCCTAACCATCTGTATTCCACAGTGTCAATATGGCACAGACGATGTCTTTGTGGTCGTGCCAAACACAATAACTCCGGGACAACAAGAAGTCATGGTTTATATCAAAGGGGTTCCCTATAAAGGACGCGTCACTTCTGGGAAAATACCAACGAGCAACAAAACTGCAACTGTTACTGTTGATGGGGTTGATCATCCAGCGACAGTGTTAACGCTGTTGCCAGAAGCGGTACCAATACAGTCGGTTACTTCACCGCCTTGTAATAATAATCCATCTAATGGTAAGTCATATATGTTTACAAAACTGTACTTCAAACTGTATAAATAGGGGTTAGTTAATAAAGTGTTCTAATATTCTTTTGGTAAACCAACAAAATCACTGTATTGTAATACAAATATAATCGTCTAAAATTTCACCCTACCCGAATTAGGACCCAACCAAATCCATCCAAATAACAACAACCAGTTGCAACAAGGTTGTTGCCATGTTGTGCATCCTCAACAGTGTTACAACACTAACAGCTACCCTTATCGTCAGTGCGTTAGAAGAACCCATCAAGAATGCTCCAATTTATGCAGTTCTCAATATGTACATCTCATACCGCAGCCTCAGCATCAACAACAGTGCCATTACATTAGTACGTACCCCTACGTTTATTGTGGGCAAAACTCCGTACAAAGTAAGCAACCAATACTAAAAAAAATTGTTTTTCCTTATCCGATTTGATTTTCAGATTGTGACCCTTGTTACGTTTGCAACGGACAATATAACCCATATTCTTGTGTGCAGCAAAATGGATGTAGTAACAGTTGCAGACAAACTTTTGCTCCACCTGGCATGAATACGCAACAACTACAACCACCAATAATGGGACCTTATCAACCCCAAGGACTTTATCGGATTTAATTAACGTGACTACTGCAAAATCATGAAGCACAAACAGCAAAAGCTTCTTTAAAATATGAATATATGATTTTCATGCATTATAGTGCTGTTCCTTGAGACGTATTTAGTGTTTTTATCTTTAAAGTGAAGGTTTTTACGATTGTCTCTTATTTGATTTTAAGTACGACAACCTCACGATTAAGGCAATACTTAAAATTGCTGATCAGTTAAGCTCTTATTAATCCTTGTTTTTTAGTTCATACTTTAATCCTGTTTATCACAGTTGTCTTCCAATAAAAAATATGTGAATTTGAGTTGATTTATTATTTGGTTTGTTTCCTTTCTAATTTGATTTTGTTTTCAAAATGTGTTTCTTAAAGATAGTATCTCTACCTACAAGAGCTTGCAACATTTTAAACGTTTTGAGTCAACATCATTATCGACATTTTATTATTATTTTGTAGGTAGATTAAACAACAAATTCCAAGCAGTATTTATAAACTATTATGGTTTTATTTATCAATTCCAGCTTTACTTCGTTAAAGTCCATATTCAATGAGGATCTGTATATAAAATACTTAATTACTTTAACAATATCTATTTATTTTAACTTTATACGTATTTCGGCATGTTTACATGCCATTGTCAAAAATTATACGAAAAAGTAAACAGTTAGTGTTGTTATAGCAACAGAACTTTGTGACTTATCTTGGCAATCGTCTGCAGATGACTTGATTTCTCATTCCAAAACGTCCAGTAGAGGAGAATTTAAGAGATCAATTTGCTCATTCATTAACGGTACAGTTTTTAAATGTTTGTGAATTTCAAAAGCTTCTAATATATCTAATTTACGTTTATCATCACAAAAGTGTAAACATTTTATGGTGTTATTAGATGTCATTGAATGATTTTGTTCTAGTAAGTGTTTAGCGTAATTGGATTTATGTGGGTGTTTGTATTTGTAACAACGTAAGTGTTCTTTATACCTAATATAGAAATTTCTAATTGTTTGGCCTATATAAACCGAATTACAATGCGAACAATTTAATTTGTAAATGCCTGATTTTAGCAAATCGTCTGTTTTTGATTTTGCATTAAACAAAGTGTTTAAGATGTTACTAGTTGTTTTAAAGCTTACTTTATATTTATTTGTATGTTTATAATTTTAGCAATTTTTTCTGATTTGTCACCAAAATATGGGATTGAAGCATGCCGAAATACGTATAAGGTTAAAATAAATAGAAATTGTTAAAGTAATTAAGTATTTTATATACAGATACTCATTAACTATTATGGTTAATTAATTCTTCAATACGGTCTGGTTTAATAACATAAGTATTCATTTCGCTTTTTTAAGCCATTGTTATCATTATCATACAGACAGTTTCAAGGCGAGTTTGTTGCGCTAGACGCGATAAAAGGATATATCAAACAGTGTCATCAAATCGAAGTGCTTGGGGCAATCCAAACTATCCTTGGAGATAACACGAGTGGAATTTGCGTTTTGGCAGATTGTTTGGAGATTATGATAAAACCAAAATTCGGTAGCACCAGTTACCAAGTGCCAACGCTCATGTGCACAAAATCCTAAATGTAAGTAAAATGTTGATAGTTTACAGTTAGATATCATCATCAAGCGTTATCGTGTAAGGAAGTTTTGGCTTTAGCATCTAACTGTTCTTGGTGCTGCATTTAAAGTAGGTAGTTTAAATATTTAATTCAGTTCAATTTACCAACGGTATCTATAAAAAATCAACCATTACCGCGATTTGCTGGACAATACCAATTTATATTCCAAAACTGCATTTTTTAACGCCTCAAAACGTTTTATCTTATCGCCTCTCATTGACCTACTCATGCGAAATAATATGAAAATAGCACAAGTTTCATTCTGATTCTTATTCATTTTCCTTTCACTGTTTGTTTTCGTTTGTATCCCCTGATGTTTCATTATTTTCTCATAATCAACCCCACTCATTAATTTCATCGTAATAACAATTTATTTTTGACCGTTTACAATAATTCATCCTTTCCCCATGCTTGCAGATGAAGCATCTCCTCATACTATCCATCATATTGGTGGTAACATCAGCAAACACCGTCAATTTCTGCGGGCAGAACTCGTGTTGCTCGACACCATCATGCAACAACTGTGCTAACAACTGCCGTTATCAATGTTCATCAGAGTCTTGCACCAACACCTGTATTGACAACTGTATACAAACTATTCCTCAAACTTGCACTGGTGGATCTTGCAATGTCTGCAGTGGATCACAATGCTGCAACTCACAGTCTTGCAATAGTTGCGCGAATGCGTGCGCCTCTCACTGCACAACGCCAGCTTGTAAGACTGATTGCGTGGACAAGTGCATCCAAACGCCTTCTGCTGGCTGCACCTCAAACTATTGCAATCAATGTGCAAACACTTGCACCAATCAATGTACAACACAAACTTGCAAAAACAACTGCGTAAACAAGTGCATTGAAACATCCCCTAGTTGCATTGGAGAAAATTGTAACGTTTGCGTTGGGGGTCAATGTTGCAACAATCAAAATTGCAACAGCTGCGTTAATCAATGCTATGGTCAAACATCTGGATGTACAAGGGCTTGTGTAAGACAATGCATACAACCAGAACCAGTAAAGATACCATTACCAATTCCAGAAAGGGAGTGTAATAACCTTGAATTTAGTAACGATTTCGCTTCCCACGACAGAAGTAACCACACCGCCAACATAGAAACCAACATAGATCTTACCAATATTATCAACAACACCAATCACATTCACGTTCCCATACGCATTAATAACACAAACATAAACAACGTGAATTATCCAAAACGCACAAAACTGGTCCACAAGGACGTCACGTTTATTAACCAATCAGAGAAACAGAATACTACACAAGCTCATGGTTGTTGTTACGTATTGCATCCTAAGGAATGCGTCCAAGTACAAAAAGAAATAAAATGTTATAGAAGAAGACATCGAGAATGTTCAGCCATATGCACGTCACCTGTTGTACTCATAGCACCACAACCACATCCAGTACCAATACCACAACCGTATCCCATTCCTTATCCCATTAACAATCAGCAACAAAAGTGTCATTATATGCAACAATATCCATACGTATATTGCGGAAATTATCAAAAACATGGTAAGAAGCACTGTATTATTTTATATGTAAAAAATTATGTTTATTGCAGGAAAACTTTAGTTTTCAACTAAACCAAGTTTGGTATTGATAATTTAATTCACAACCCTTAGATACATAGTATATAGGTGATTTATGCTAGATAAAGATGGTTTTCCAGAGTCTAGACTGTTGATTAAGAGCTGCTGAGGTACATTTTAATTTTTCAGCTCGTCCCACGACGTCAATAACTTCAGTTCAGTCGTGAATGCAAATTTGCACTCCCAGCACGCATTAGTCGTCTATCTAATTTGCATATCCTAAAGTTTTTCAAAATTATTTCATTTATCAATACTACAATTTACTTTCGGCTTAGAACGCGTCGTCATTTGGAAATTACACCCAGCATAATCAAGTAAGGATCTGCTTGTAGCTTGTCTGCCTCTACAAGCATTTGCTCTAAAAGTTTGAGCGATAGTTTTTTGCAGGCCCTGCCTGCCTACACAGGGCCGTGTCTTAGATTATTTTAACCTTGGGGCGGACAAGAACTTTAATCTTCATCTAGCTAGCTTGTTTGCCAGGACAAGAATAATTAATCGGCTTATGCCAAGATCCACAACATCTCTTGCTTTTGTGGTTCAAAATACATCGAACAAACTGGCCGTTCCATTAAATTAAGATTGCGTCTCCGCCCAACGGTGACAGACAACCAGAACTCCGCCGTTCTGCCCGACTGGCTCTGAGAGGTTTAAATACCTCTGCGTCCCGAATTTGAATTAAGTGCACTAATCACCCTGAAGATGCAAACTGCAATGTCTTGCAAAACGTTAGTTTGTATGGGTTACGGCAAACAAGATACATTAAGATCAAATCCTTGTCCGCCCCAAGGTTCAAATAATCTAATGCCACGGCTCTGTTTGGGCAAGCAGAGCCCACGAATAACTATGGCTCAAACTTTGAAAGCAAATACTTATAAAGGCAGACAAGCTGCAGGTCACTCCCTACTTGATTGTACTGGGTGTAGTCCCCAAATGACGACACGGTCTAAACCGAACGTAAATTGTAATATTGACAGTTCGAGAAACCGCGAAAGCTTCAAAGAATTTATTTTATTTAAATCTACTACCTTGCTAAAGAAGTTACTCTGACAAGATGAAATTTTAGATTGATTCAACTCAGCCAAAAGTATTAAATCATTTTTTATATGTAGTTATGTTATTTTTCAAGAAAAAGTTATACTACGTAGGGACGGTTTAGAGGAACTCAACAACTGTTATAACTTCAGGTTATGAAGAGCAAGAGGGCAAAGAGATAAACTTGACGATGTCACAATTTTCTTAAATTACTCCTAAAGATGACAATGTTGAATGTTCATGGTCAGCTGAAAAAATCGTTATTATTTCAGTAAATAATCTGATTTCTGTCAAGGCAGATAAAGGAAACACATTAGTTATATTACCCAATGACATTTACTTACAAAAAATTAATGATTTCATAACCAATTCAAACTTAAAAACTTTAACTAGTAATCCTACCAAAAATTATCAAAAAGAATTAAAACAAACATTAGAAAATTGCCAGGTTTGTTTAACAGATTATCAAAAAAGACAAATAATAAATCCAAATCGACAACCACCAAAACTATACGGTTTATTAAAAATACACAAACCCAACATGCCCATTAGACCAGTAGTATCATACATAAATGCACCCAACCATATGCTAGCAAAAATACTAAATAATATAGTTACCAGTTTTGATTATAAACCAAAATATTCAGTTAAAAATTATTCCGAATTAATCAAAAAGTTGTCTAACTTACATTTACCACCACAAAGCAAGCTAGTTAGTTTTGATGTTACTAATATGGTTTCCCAAATACCTCCTCAACAAGAGTGTATTCCTTTGTTAAATGATATTCTTATTAACAAAAATGTTGAGTTAATAAAACGGACTGAGTTGATTCAATTATTTGAACTTTGCACCAATCAAAATTATTTTACTTTTAATAATAAAATTAATTTCCAAAAAGATGGTTTACCCATGGGAAGTCCAATTTCACCTCTTTTAGCTAACATATTTATGGAAAATCTAGAAGATCAAATATTCGAATCAAATCAATCTGAGAAAGTTGTATTTTGGTTTCGTTATGTTGATGACATTTTAGCATGTTTTAATAGTTCATTTGATTTAATTAATGAATTTTTAATTTTTATTAACAGCTTGCACCCAAACATAAAATTTACACTAGAAACTGAACAAAATAAGTCCATTAACTTTTTAGATTTAAACATAAAAATTAATTCAACTAATAAATTTGAGTACTCAGTTTATAGAAAACCTACACAAACAGACATTACAATACCACACGATTCTTGTCACCATAAAACACATAAATTAGCAGCATACAGGTCCCTGATACATAGGGCTTTGACGGTCCCTTTAGATGAAATTAATTATAATAGAGAAATTTCAATTATTAAACAAATTGCATACAGTAATGGTTATAATACTAAACTTATTGATACATTAATTAAAGAAAAAGATTATAAATTAGCCATTCAAAAAATGTATCCGAATATCCTAACTTCGTTCGATACAATTAAATATGCTTCGATCGCATATTTTGGTGAGAAATCAGAAAAAATTGCTAAAATTATAAACAAAACAAATAAATATAAAGTAAGCTTTAAAACAACTAAGAACATCTTAAACACTTTGTTTAATGCAAAATCAAAAACAGACGATTTGCTAAAATCAGGCATTTACAAATTAAATTGTTCGCATTGTAATTCGGTTTATATAGGCCAGACAATTAGAAATTTTGATATTAGGTATAAAGAACACGTACGTTGTTACAAATACAAACACCCACATAAATCCAATTACGCTAAACACTTACTAGAACAAAATCATTCAATGACATCTAATAACACCATAAAATGTTTACACTTTTGTGATGATAAAAGTAAGTTAGATATACTAGAAGCTTTTGAAATTCACAAACATTTAAAAACTGTACCGTTAATGAATGAGCAAATTGATCTGTTAAATTCCCCTCTACTGGACATTTTGGAATAAGAAATCAAGTCATCTGCAGACGATTACCAAGATAAGTAAAAAAGTTCTATTGCTATAACAACACTAACTGTTTACTTTTTCATATAACCTTTGACAATGGCATGTAAACATGCCGAAATACGTATAAGGTTAAAATAAATAGATATTGTTAAAGTGATTAAGTATTTTATATACAGATACTCGTTATTGTATAGGTACAATCACACATTCATATGTGAAAAGAATATAAAAAAAATAAATATTGTTGACTTGTTGCGAATTATTATCAAACACACGTCCAATTTTTTAATAGACTAACCATAGAAAAAAATGGGTTAGATGGGTTACTAACTATAACAATTTCCTTTTCAGATTGTGGAGCTTGCTACAATTGTGGAGCAGGTTACCAACCACAACAATGTGCAACTCGACCACAATGCCCTTCTGCCTGTCGCAATAACTTAGTACAGCGATAGAAGCCACACAAGAAATACAACTGCAATTGTTCTTAGTGTCCGTAGTAAAAACTAGCCATTTTAATATACATAACACAATACAACTTGTAGGTACCTAACTATGTAAAACTATACAATAAAGTTTGTCCTAAAGTAACTTGAGCGGTTTTGATTCATATTAGAAACTTACGAAACACACGTACCGGGAGATCGACAAAGGTTGTCCAAAAAAAACTTCCTTCTAAGTAGTTATCAATGTTTCTTTCTAGTGTGATATTAGCCATACTGCGCACTACGTTTGTTCCGACGTTTGTTTATGCTTGTTCCGTGTGTTTACCGTTTCTTAATTTCACTTTATATTCTTGGACGCTGTTATTATTATACAAATAGTATTTTTCAATACTAATTAGGGATTGTTAAACGAAGTTTACAGTAAGTACAGTGTTTCCAATTAATTGAAAACAGTAATAATTGTTTGTAAATTTAAGGTTATGTATTCCGTTGAACACAACAAGTTTATTATTGAATCTTATTTCCGCAATGGCCAACGCAATGAAAATGATGGTGAATGGAAATATTCAGTAAATCTGTGTAGATGAATTCGTTAATCGTTTCCCCGACGTCGACTTTGATTACGATAATCTAAGCAGGCATGTAAAGCGCATCGTACATCATTTCCAAACAACGGGTAGTGTAGATACACAAAAATCTCCTGGAAGACCAACCCTTTTAACTCAGGACACATTAGAGGATATACAGACGCGTATCGAATGCAGCCCTAAAAAACCATTACGACAGTTAGCGCAACAAACAGGTGTGTATTTTGTAAACTATAAATTTTTGCATATAAAATTTATTATAATTTGTAATTGCAGGGTTAAGCTATGGAACGTGTCAAAAGGCAGTAAGACGAAAACTGCATTTACACCCATATAAAATTTCAGTAATGCAAGAATTACTTCGTCCCGATTATGAAAAACGTGTGCAGTTCTGCAATTGGTTTAACCAAAATTTAAATAACGATGAAATGCTGGATTCAAGTTTCTTTTCAGACGAAGCCTGGTTCCATCTCACCGGTTACGTAAATAAACAAAATTACAGGATGTGGTCTGCAGAGGCCCCTCGTGAATTGAAAACTCCACTGCATCCGATAAAGATTGGCGTGTGGATTGACATCTCCAGAAGATGCATAATTGGTCCCATTTTTTTTTGAAGATACCGTAACAGCTGACCGCTACATCGGAATTCTAAACACATTTATAAATCAGCTTCACGATGATGAATTACGTCAGGGATATTTTCAGCAGGATAATGCACCTGCACATACAGCCCTTCGAACAAATCAATATATACAACAATTTTATGACGATCGTATCATTGCATTTCCCCCACGGTCACCCGATTTGACACCCCTGGATTATTTTCTTTTTGGGCATTTAAAGAACACGATATATCAGACCCCCATGCACACACTTGAGCAACTGAAGAATGCTATTACTGCCGCTACTGCAAATATAACTGTGGAACAGCTACAAAATGTTTTTAACAGCATGAAAAGAAGAGTAGGGTGCTGTATCAACAATAATGAGGCTCATTTCGAACATGAACTGTAATTACTAATTACTAATTTTGTTAATTTATTTTTGTAAAATTTAATATTCTAATTAGTTAATAAAACAAATAATGTTCTAATTAATTCCATTATTAACCGTAATTAAAACTGATTGCAAATAACTTCTTATTTTCATAATTATTTTCCTCTTTTGAATCTACCAGAAATTGCTAACTTCATTTCATACATGACAGTACCATGACAGGTGGAGGATGTAAAGATTGATATAATCTCTGTAGAAAGTAGTTTTTTTCGGACAACCTTTCTCGATCTCCCGGTATACGAGATTAACCTTTTACAACCATTACATTCATTATACCGTCTGTCTATAAAGTAACACCCTCCCCCTTTTTTCATCCAGTAGTCCACTTTTTCATTTGCAGGACAAAATTTTCCCAGAAATATCTTAGGTGGCTGGAAATAATATTGAAAACGTTGTGTTCCAACAAGACGGTGCGCCGCCTCATTATTATAGACCTGTTTCTGACTTTCACAACAGACATTTTCTTGGAAGATGAATTGATAGGCGGGGGCCTGTAGAATAGCCGGCTCGCTCTCCAGATTGAACTTCCTTAGATTATTTTCTATGGGAATATCTGAAATCGAAAGTGTACAGAACCCGTCCAGAAACAATTGAAGAACTGGAGCAACGCATTACAGAAGTTTGCAGAAATATTACTCCAGAAACTTATGAAAATGTAAGGCAGGTATTTTATAACCGACTTTTTATGTGCCAAGAAGTAAATGGTGAACATTTCGAACACTTCATTTAATTACTTTTTGCTTTAATTCTTAGTTTTTTTTTAATAGACTTCTTTATCTTCAAACATTGTCATTTTGTTCTGGCTGAATATTATTCTTTGAAACTCTAGGATCAGACGCAGAACTAAAAGACCTTTCCAATGAGGTGTCACTCGACCCCCTTTCCATTAAAAAAAATCAAAATGACGCCCAGTCGCCATTTTGGATGATACAAAATTTTAATATGGGCTGAAATATAGTATTTAATTTCCCATTACAGCACACCAAATTTTGTGGTAAAATATCAAGTCGTTCAAAAGTTTCCGTACTTTATTTTTATATTACCGTACAGTTATCTATTTTTATAAGAAATCGGAAAATCAGAAGTGTTAACTTCGAGTGGACTTTCCCATACTAGGTATTAATATAAAATAAAATAATATAATATACTTGCAAAAGTGTAATTTTTTAAAATTATGACGTTGTACAGGTCACCGACTATTAGATTTCTATTCTCTCATTTCACCTTTTGTTAGATTTCTAAGAAAACAATTATATAGGCAACCCTACGGTGTCGCATACCGTATAAGAATAGTAAGAACGGAACCGCCCGCCCTACAACTGATTAGATGCGCTTTGAATTTCGAACTAAAAATCGTTATATACGGTTTATTTAAAGAGTTATCAAAAAATTAGCAAAAAATGGAAAATTTATTTTTTAATTAGAACTAACTGCCAGAGAACGCATTGTTGATATTGAAAAGTATCGGATTTTTTCCTTAATTTTAAAAATAGTTGAAAATGCTTGCTGACCCTAATAAAGTACTTTAAATAGTCTATCGAGCTGATAAAAGTTTATAACAAGTGGCATTTTCGTTTTTGAATAAATAATTAATACATTTCAAATTTTTCAAAAAAGCTTAGTCACTTAGTCACTGCAAGCTCTGTCGGCTCAAAAAGTTAAAAAAAAAATCGTGTAAGCAGTTTTGAAAAAAATTTTCAATTTATTTTTGAAATATTGAAGCAGCGCCATTGCGATCGATTTCACATTTTCGAAATTAATTTTACTTCATCGTATACTACCCATAAAGGGATCTCAAACAAGTTTTAGCTGATCCCAATCAGACAACTACTTTTTGCGTAAATGTGCGTTAAAATCGAGATCTTCAAAAAGTTTGAACGGCCGTCATTTTGAAGCTAGAGAATTCGGTAAAAAATTTTTGATTTGCCGTAAGTTTTTCTCTCAGGTTCCGTGCTCTAACTTCCAAAATTTAGTTTTGGAAAAAGACGCTACCGAAAAAGCAACCGTTTCCGGTTTCAAATTTTTTTCAAAAGCTTAATTACTATAACTACAATTTTTGATATACCTCTTGATTTAAGATTTCCTCAAAATCGCTCCAGTATTTTCGGCTGTAGAAGCGTCACACATCCATCCACCCACAGACAGACATTGTTTTCAAAACATTTTTTTGGGTTCCTTGAGCCCCAAAACGTGTATTTTCGTCAAAATCTAGGTTTCCATAATTTTCATTATTTTAATTTTCCCTATACCAAATATATGGGAAAGTAAACTACACTGATATTTAAACAACCTGAGTCAATTTTTCCACAGAAATAACTGAACTATGAATCATCGCAGATTTTTTTTCACGTTGAAACTTGTTTAACCTGGCTTGAGACTGAGCGAGGTGGATTGCGTAACACGTAGTGAGTAAGAGATAAACATAGTGTAACCACGTGACAATAGACAGACACAGTTGACCCGATGGCTGCCTACCCCAAAACCCTGAAATTGCTTCTGAGGTAGTTTATACGTCTTATGACTATTGTTGCTCTCTTATTTTTGTTAGTTGTCCTAGTACTTGCAATGAGAGATTAGCATAGATTTATATTTAAATATTCTACAACTAAAAACAATTTTTAGCTAAACGTGCTCTAATTGTTGTGATTAGATAGACAAAACTAATTAATTATTTTGTACAGGTATGGGAAAGTACAGGCAAAGTGTATTGTTTTGCTGTGTGGAACTTGCCTTCAAACTTTGTGCACACCTTTTAGACTCGCCCTGTAATATACAGATTGACTTTTTCAGTTTCTGGATTTATTATTTACTAGTGTTACCCAGCGCACAATGCACTGACAGACTGAGCGTTGACTGAGCCGGCGAAATGCTAAGTCACGTGATGCATTAGTTCCAATAATGAGACGCGGCGTTAGTGTAGATGTCGCCTCAAGTGAAGCGCGTCTAGCAGACTTTCATATATATTATAAATTAAAATAATTATTATTAAAAAATAGACGTAGAATAAAAATATAAAAATGTTTCATATTCCATCTGAGGATAGAGACCTTTCATTGAAAAAAAATGGTCCGAATTGGTGAAGCGGTAGCCGCTGGAGGAACCGGAGAAAAATACCCTTTGAGCTTTTATATATGTATGAATTTCCATTGCAAAATAAAAGTACTACTTTAAAAATAATTTCATATTCTATAACAATAATGGAGAAATTAATTAAAAAATAGATATTTATTATACAAGGGAAAAAAGTAATAGATTTTAGCTCGAGGTGTCTGTTTGTCTCCCGACGCGAAGCGGAGGGAGACACTCACACCGAGAGCTAAAATCTTACTTTTTTCCTGTGTATAATACACTATTTTTTTCTGTGACGGGAAAAAATGTAATATATTGAAAAACATATATAATAAAGTCGGAAAATTGGTCAACGTGGAATTTCAATTTTTAAACTAGTAAGCTGTTGTAGCGGGAAAAAAGTAATTACTTTTTTCCCCGGGGAAAAAGTAATTACTTTTTTCCCCGGGTAAAAGGAAAAAAGTAATTTCATAAAAAGTGATACTTTAGTACCTGTCAAGAGAGACAAAACGTTAAACTTTTTTCCCGTCACAGAAAAAATTATTTTATTTTCTCCTTTGGTGTCGTAACTTTACAATCAATATTTCAAACGTAAATTTCAAAATTTAAGCGGCAACTTCCCTCACTAAATTGTTGTTTACATCCCCACTCCTTCGGTCTTCGGTATTTCCGTGTACCACAGATTAGAAATATATATTGGCCGCAGCCTCAATTTCTGCCGACAAGCTCGGTTGCATTTCAAAAACTAACTGGTCACAACTAACAGCAACGATGAACAATTTATATCTGTCAAAACGTTTTTTTGTATAACAATCGAAACTACTCGCATTTATTAATCGCCTACTACATTTCTAGTATTGTATGCATAAATCAAACCCAGAGCTGAGTATCAAAAACACAAAAACATGGCAGCTTTATAATACATATTTTAAAGCGTTTGAAGAAAAAATAGCATATTTAATTTGGAGGAGAAGTGACTTTTCATGGCTTGCCTTCTATTAACTCAGGCGCGCCATGAAAAGTCATACTTCTCCTCCGCTTAGAATAATATACTATTATTTTTTTTTCTACATTAAATACACTAAATAGCAACCAAAAAGTTATTAAAGCCACCTACTCATTTTTTCGTGAAACTGTTTTTTCCCTGACACTTTTAAATTAAATTTGTCTTTGATTTTTCTTCATTTTTTGGTCTTTTTTAACAATTGCTATAGAAAAAAATGTTGTATTCCACACGACGATAAAATTTCATTATCTTCTAGATGCTAAAATCGCTCTCGAAGATAAAGTGCAATTTTATCATCTTGTACAATAAATAACTATTATTTTCTCTTTTGGAGTAGTAACTTTACAATCAATATTTCAAACGTAAATTTCAAAATTTAAGCGACAACTTCCCGTTGTTTACATCCCCACTCCTTCGGTCTTCGGTATATCCGTGTAACGTAACCTCACTTGAACTTGAAGTTTTATTAATTTAAAAATTGTGAATCAAAAGTGTAATTATTAACAATAATTATGTATAAAACTTGTAATTTCAAAGTAAATTCTACACAAAACCATTCAAAAGAAATCAGTGTAACGGTTAAAGAGCTTATCCTAACCCCACTTACATGTGCCTCAATCATAAATGAAATTGTAAAATGTTTAGTTTATCAAAAATCCCAAATTCCATATCCTTATAATTGGCTTAAAAGTGTTGTAAACAGGAAACGAAAAGAATCGGAAATTCAAATTCACACAAAACCCATAAACTTTACCGTAGAACAACATTATCGTGTTGTCTCGACCGCTCATGATGCTTTGGAAGATTTAATGAAAAATGTAAGTGCAGAGTTTAATAATTTTAGCGGAGATATAGAAGAAGTTTTGATCTTATTTGGATCAACGGTGTACACTCCAAAGGAGGTGTTCAGGATAAGAGTGAGGGGCTTGGCAAAAGGGCATTCCGAAGATAACCACTTCCGTATTAATAGCAGAAACCAACATAAAATTTTAAGGTGAGTTAAGTTAAATAAAATTATTCACATACGAGTTCGAGCCTGAAAGCTGGTATGCATCATAAAATATTACAATTAATAAATCTCTCCAAAGACATTTTTTCATTTTGTGATGCATATTTTCATACTTAACAACTTAAGCTTGTGCTCATATTTGAATATTCCCATATAAAAACATTTAACGAAGACAATTTTTTTAGAAATATTGTTCTTGCTCAAGAATGGCTAAGTGCAATGGAAACCGCAATACCCCCAACAAATATGTATGTAATGCTGCGAAAACATTGTAGAAATAATCAAGATCTGGATGAAAATGTTTTCCAACCAAACATGCAATATAAAGTGCCAACAGGAATTAGAAACACTGTGATTAATTTAGATTATAACGACAATACTGAGTATAATTGTTGTGATAACTTATCAATTTTTGAAGATGTAACCAAGGAAAAGACTGACCTAGCTAATGTATCGAAGTTTTCTGAAAACAATTTAAATGATTCAAATGTAAAATGTGTTCATGATTCAAGCTGTGATTTATTATGGTTTCAAGCAAATATTGTTTTGAAAGGTTTTAAAGAATGTTTTGTTAATAATGTCTCTGCAACCGAATTATGGTAATTAGAAATAGATTTTAATTTTATACAATTTTAATCTGTGTGCTTATACTTTTTATTGTGGTCATATTTAAGTTGTAACTTTTAAAATCTCATTTTTTTAATGTTTTTCAACATAATGATGATCAAAGTAATTATGTTCTTTTTATATTGAATTATTTTTTTATACATCACATTCGATTGTTTTTTTTGCAATTTCACAGAGAATCCTGGAGCAAATGCAGCTCCAGGATTCCTTCCTTCCAGCTTATCCCGGCCCTGCACATGTACTGCTAGATCTAACATGCCCACCCTGAAAAAACCAACTTGACTACTGACCCTGTTCCCACTGCTCTGAATTTATAAAAATCCAGCTACAGCTAGACCCGAACTCGGGTCGACCGAATAATACCGTGAGCTCTTAACTCGCAGACCTACCGCGATGCCTCAACTAATCTAGGCTTAGGTATATTTAAATTCCCTGTAATGTAGATAATAAATTGCAGAAGTGGAAGAGGAATTTCAAGCAGTTTTTTTCTGTATAATAATCTTGAAATAATGTATAACCTTGTCATAGTTGATATGAACAATTGGTTCGACTCGATAATTTATTCCTGAATGAACGCAGGAAATTTTTTGTAATGTCATTGATAATACAAAACGATTCTTGTCATCATAAAACACTTATTAGCAACATACAGATCCATGATACACAGCGCTGTAACATTCCTTTAGATAAAATTAATTAAAATGGAGAAATTTCATATATTAAACAAATTGCATACAGTAATGGTTATAATATTCATTTTATTATAGATTAATTAATGAGAAAGATTATAAAATTTGCTATTCGAAACATTTATCCAAACGCTTCGATTCCATATTTTGGCGATAAAGCGGAAAAAATTGCTAAAATTATAAACAAAACAAATAAGTGTAAAGTAATTTTAAAAACAACTAAAAACAGTTTAAACACTTTGTTTAATGCAAAAGAAAAAAACATATGTTGCTAAAACCTGGCATTTACGAATTAAATTGCTCCCATTGTCATTCGGTTTATATAGGCCAGACAATTGGAAATTTTGATATTAGTTACAAAGAACCTGTACATTGTTACAAATATAAATACCCACATAAATCTAATTACGCTCAATACTTCTTAGAACACAATCATTTAATCAGATGGACATCTAATAATGCTAGAAAATTTCTACATTTCTGTGATGATAAACGTAAATTAAATACACTGGAAGCTTTCGAAATTCTCAAACATTTCAAAACTGCGCCTTTAAAAATAAGCAAAGTAATATCTTAAATTCCCTATTAGAAGTTTTGGAATGAGAAATCAAGTCATTTGCAGACATAAATAACCAAGATCCAGTTTTATTGTTCCTATACCAACTGTTTTCTTTTAATATTGTCTTCAATAAAAACTTGATGAATTCTGATGTTAGGGCAGGATTTAATGCTATATTGTTATGTACTAGAGCGATAAGCATTGGTGGTAATTTACCAAACTTATAACAATAGATAGCAGTGGAGTAGCTCCAACCCCTGAGACTATTCCATCACCGGCCCCATAAAATAGTTTGAAATGCCTTAAAAACATTAACACATTTTCTTCAGTAATATTTATTAATTTATAATTATATAACATTTTATAAAACTAATCTAAAATCCACGAACACTTGCGATCGCTTTATGTTCATCTCCAGATAACATTTTATATTTTGAAAATTCCATCATGAATGTAGCTGTTCCTAATAACGTAGCAACATAATCTAAAAGATCTGTCAATGGTGCTTCACAATTAATCACCTAAAATCATTGAAAAATAGTTAATTCAAGTTCGTTACCAAAACAATATACCAATTGATAGTGGAGTATAGCTTCAATCCTCAAAACCATAACCACTATTCTACCACAACCTCTATAAAATAGCTTGAAATACCTTATAAACATTAACGCATTTTTTTATTAATATTTATTATTTTTCTACATACATTTATAAAATTAATCTAAAATCCACGAACACTTTCAACTGCTTTATGTTCATCTCCAGATGAAATTTTTCTGAAAACTCCATCGTGCACGCAAGTGTTCCTAATAATGTAGCGACATAATCTAAAAGATAATAACCTAAAATCATTGAAAAATGTTTGTTAATAAGTTCTAGCTAAGGTTATATTGTGCTGTAAATAAAACAATTAATAACGCATTTTCTTTATTAATATTTATTTGTTTATATACAACATTTATAAAACTAATCTAAAATCCACGAACATTTTCGATGGCTTTATGTTCATCTCCAGATGACATTATTTTATATTCTGAAAATTCCATCGTGAACGTGGCTGTACCTGAGGTAACTATTCTTAAGCTGGTAGCATAGCCTAAAAGATCTGCTAAAGGTGTTTCACAATTAATAACCTAAAATCATTTTTAAATGTTTATTTTGAGCTAGTCAACCAATAAAAAGAAAGAAATAAACTAACCCTGCTATTTCCTCTCATAGACACATTTAAAATTGTTGATCTTCGACGTGATAAATCTGCTAAAACAGTTGGTACTAATTCCTCCGGGACTACAATTTCTAAACTCATTATTGGCTCTAAAATGTGTGTTTGTGATTCCATCAAAAGCTATAAAAAATAGATTATTGAATATTCATTAAATCGATTTTGGCGTTTGAAGTTTTACTTTCTGTACGCATTGTGTTGCAGTTGCAGCAATTATAGTATCAGAAGTCCCCCGCCCAACTTCAAGTTTGTGTAGCATAACTTGCACATTAACCACCTGAAACTTTCTATTAAAATATTAATATTTAACCCACAACAAATAAACACACTTGTGAATTAATTTTAGGTCCATTGGAAATGGCAACATCCACTCCTTGTTTCACAGCCAATAAGTGTTTGGGAAATATATTTGCCAAATTACTGGCAGCTTCTGGAGTTTTGTCCAACCTGAGGACACCCTTCTCGTCATCTACAGCTGTTGGAATAACGGTAAATGATACTGAAACTGTATGCTTGGAATTTCCTACTTTAGTTTCAGTATTGAAATTACTTGAAACTTTAGCAATGGGTGCTTCTCGATATGCTATCCGTAAGGGACCTAAATCGGCTTGAATTTTGTATTCTTTATGTATTCGATCTTTGATTATTTCTAAATGAAGTTCACCCATCCCTAAAAAAAAGGTATCAAATAAATTTATAATGTTGCCAATATAATAAAAGAGTAGGTAATATTGTAGTAATTAACCCATTTATTAAAATCTTCTTTCGTTAATCATTTATTACCATTCTAAAATTGGCTGGTCAATTAAAAAAAAAATTACTTTTATCTCAACAACCGTACATTCTAGGTATAGGAATCCTATACCATCTTATAGAGAATTAAAATTCGCATTCAAAAATGTAATAATATAAAGGCTGATCTATTTAAAATAACAGAGTTTCTTATTGTACCTTGAAAAATTAACACCCTGTATAAGCGAAATTAATTTACAACGATGGGAAACTATCTACCAAACAACTTTTGCATTTAACTTATTTTCGTAAAGTTATTATTTAAGGCTGTGGCATTGATAACACCACACAACACAAAATTTGACATTGACATTAAAGTATGAAATTTCGGTAGATTGGATCATCGTTGAACGAAAAAAAATTATATGGCATGAAAAAGTTTGCTTGTATCCAGGAGAACGTTTGAACGATATTTTTAAAAATCTGTGATTTTAATTTTTATTTTATGATAAAACAATACAAATATATACGTATATTATTTTTATTCATTTTGACTATCAAACTAGCTTATAAAAGAGTGGAAAATAATTTAAAAGTGCACGGTATTACTTTTTCTTTTATGTTCATAAGTACTTTCTCTCAATAAACCCCAAATATAGTCTCCCATCATATTTTCATTGTATTGGCCTTGATAACGATGTTCGAAGTTCATAATATCTTGATGGAAACGTTCTCCTTGCTCTTCTGAGTACGCCCCCATGTTATTTTTAAATTTATCTAAATGAGCATGCAGCATATGTACTTTTAATATCCTGCAACCCATGGTCTTGAAGTTTTTTAACATATTTTCAACTAGCTCTTGGTAGTTTTCAGCTTTGTTATTTCCTAAAAATCCAGAGACTACTGCTTTAAAACTGTTTCAACTTGCTTTTTGAGCCCTATTAAGCAAGTTTGGAAATTTTTCATCGGCAAAAATTTGTCTAATTTGCGGACCAACAAAAACTCCAGCTTTAACCTTTGCTTCTGACAACTATCACAAAAGCAAACTTTATATGGAAAAAAGGTATTTTCTTTTCGTTTTTGTGCATAATTAACCGGAAAATCATAAAATAAACTTTAGGACAGAGAACGAAAATTTGTTTGTCGAGTGGTGTAATCCATACTTTTAATTCATCCTGCAGAATTGTACAATTTTATGGAAGTTTTTTGTTTATAAGCAGTTTGCTGGCTTTGAGGTAATATCGGAACCCCACCTTAGTAGTCATGTAATTCCGAGCCAGCTTAGTGAAAGTTTGAAACGCATATCATTTGAGGAGAAAACAGGAAAGTTAAAAGCGAGTAGTGACGATTTTGCAGGGACAAGATGTGATACAATGCATCCAAACCGAAATCGCTTGAAATAATCCATCTTCCGAGAATCTAAGCCGTCTTTTATTTGCGGAAAATTCCGTCTCCCGTCACAAAAATGTTAAAGTGAGTGACTTCTAATATTACTTACGTAGTATCAAAAATTTAAAAAACGTGTTAAAATCAAATATTCAAAGGCGATTTTTTCTTCTAAATTTTAGTTTTACTCATAAATTTATAATTACAATGCCCTACCTGCTAAAACCGTCTGTCCAGTTTCATGATCTTGTGTTACTCTTAGACTTGGATCTTCCCGTTGCAGCTCAATTAAAGCCTGTTCTAAACTAGACTGAAACGCAAGACTAGGAGGTTCTATTGAGCAAAAAAATACAGGTTCTGGAATTTTAGTGCCAGCACCAAATACTTTCTCAACATGTTCTTCATTGGTAGCTGATGATTTATCTTTTGTTAACTTCTGCATTTCTTTTTTTGCATTTTGTACTATAGAAGCTGATTGAGCTATTAAATCCCCCACTATTGTTTGCTGTAAATCTCAAAATTTGAAATAATAAAATATTTTGTTTGGAACTTACTTTTAAACTACTAATAACAGCAATATTTCCAGCTCCGAGTTGATCAATTTCCTGAAACTCATCTGCATATGCAATATATAATTTCCCTGCTTGTTCATTACGATCCTGAGCAATATTATAAATTTTTTGGTTCTTATTGAAAATTCCTGAGTAAACCCTAAAAAATACTAAAGGGCCCTTTTGTTTATCATGAATTATTTTAAAGGCACGAGCGCATAGGTTATCTTTAAAACACTTAAAATGATGATTTCTTTCATTTGGAGACGGTAGATACAAAATAATGGAATCCATTAACGGTTGAACTCCAAGGTTTTTATACGAACTGCCACAGAAAACTGGTACAGCTATCTTGTGTTAAAAAAAATCGTAGTATTAAATCAAAGTCTTAAGGGGTTAATTTACCTTACTTGTTCCGATGTTATTTTTCGTAAAGTTTGTTCAATATCGGAAGTTTTAATATTGTCTATTGAATCGGCTGCTATAACCGTGTTAGCAAAATTGTCATTAAAATCTGCCAACTTATTAATAATTATACTACGAGCTTCTTTAGCTTGGTGCCATAGCCCTGGATCATTTTGTTCCGATATCGGTATTTTATCAAGTTTATCTTTCGATGGTATTAATTTTTCCAATGTTAATACATCCACCAACCCTAAAGTATAAGTTTCAGGTCTCAAATAATTGTACTTTGCGCAACAGAACTTACCGACTAATTTTCCTTTTTTTAATATAGGTAACTGTAGACACAAAGTTGGCTTTTCTAATTTATTTTCTATTGACGCACAACATAACTTTAAATTGGCATCTGAACGGTCCATTTTATTAACAAAAACTACACGTGGAATTTTATACCTATCGGCTTGTCTCCATACTGTTAAGGTCTGTGCTTCAACACCTGCAACTCTGTAATCTCTTCATACTGTGCTCTAATAAGCATTTGCAACACTTACCTGCCGAACCATCTAAAATAACAATAACCCCATCAAGTACGCTTAATGTTTCTTCAACTTCCATTGTAAAATCAATATGGCCAGGGGTATCAATAAGATTAAACCTATGATTCTTCCAGTAAAACGTCACGGCTGCCGATTTAATTGTGATGCCTCGTTCACGCTCCTGGGCCATGTAATCAGTCACGGTGTTACCATGATGGACTTCTCCCATTTGTTTAATTCTTCCAGAGTAGTACAACATTCGTTCTGTTGTAGTTGTCTTACCTGGAATGATTTAAATGTTATTCTTTAGATTATTTCGAGCATTTGCAGCCAACCTGCATCGATATGTGCTAATATGCCAATGTTTCTAATTTTATTTACATCTATATCTTTTACGTGCTTGGAAGAACAATAAAATCTAATTCTTGAACGATTAAATATGAAAAATCTTTTAAAATTGTTAAATAACTTTAAATTCATTTTTGTAGTTAAAGTGTTATAACCTCAAATATAAAATTTGTTAACTTCAGATCAGATTAGTTTTACATTGGCTTACAGGGTGTCCGGAAAATAATAGGAAACTACTTAGAAGGAGTTTCTTCACATAATGCATTATTCTGTAGAAAAGTACTTCCTCGAACGGAATTTGGTTTGATAATAGATAATATTAATCATATTTAAGAAAAAATTAGCGACTGTGAGAAAATTATAACAATAATGAGGAAAACATCTTCAGTTCCCACAAGAACAATTATTTGTACGTTCAGTGAAAAATTGTCCGATATTAAGTCTGGTTATTTATTCTGAGCATAATTTTTTATAAATTTAGGTAACTAATTTTCAAAAGCGCAAACAATTGTTTTATTGGCTTTTCATGGCACACCTGATAATTATGAGTGGTTCTTTAAGCACTAACTTTAAATATTTATTATTTTATAACATTTTAAAAAATCAGAATTGTCTTCTGAAACTTTGAGTAATAGCATTTCAGAGGGTCTTAAACAAGATTATGAATCGTAGTAAACTTGTTTTATACATTTTCTAACATTTAATATTTTCATAAGATACAAGTTTTTATTTTCCTTACTATAAAAAAAAACGTTTTAATTAGACTACAAGTAAATATTTTATAGAGGTGTCTTCAAGCAACGTGGGACACACTGTAGATGTGTGTATGCTCCTTGTTCTTCGTTCCTTGCCTTTCCTTTTTTGTTTCTCTAAGTGCTATAATATATCCGTTTTCATTTTTGAGATTTCTTGCACAACTTTCTGACTTTTCCCCTAAGGCCTTGTATGTTACACTTTCCGATATTCGTATCGGTTTTCTAAGCTTTTGTCGTCGTTGATTAAGACATTCCGGTTTCAGAGGCTTCATTTTGGGATTATTATAACATTTATTTGTTTTTTTGAGCACAAGGCTGTTGGCCCTACTTTTCAACCTCTATCTGCAGGACCTGGGGTTTTATTTCGAGGTATCCATTCCTTAGATAGACTGTTGTCCCCAACTGTAGGTATCTATCTTTCCTGTTTTGGTTCAATTGTGCTGTAATATTTAGGCATTTTTTGGATTAAGGTATATTTGGCTTATTTTGAAGTAGACGCTCCTTCCAAACACCCTGTATATGAAGCCATTTACAAATCTTGAAATGGACTAATTGCTAACTTCACTTTTATTATGGTCAATGTCCTTTTGCGGTAACCAGTAATGTCACTTTCTAAATTTAGTGAATTGTGTCATCGATGGTGTCACAATGTTTGAATTTGAATGCAAAGAATTTTATTAGTTAGAAAAAATGGAGTACCGTTCGCCCTTAGATAATGTATTTAGTTTTATAAGTGGTCTTCCGCAAGGCCACGACAAGCCAGTGAAACATGCTTTGTACAATGCATTAGCTTTATTCGCCCTCTTCTTATGCTGTGCCGCCAGTTACGCTTTATATGTGATATTAGGGCCTTTTATAAAACCATTGATGTGGGCCCTTCTAGTCGGTTCTGTACTACATCCGTTCAAATACTCGTTGGCTAGAAGGTTTCGTTCTTGGTTTGATGCCATGGAGGAATCTCGTACACCCATATTTATTGGAATATTCATAGTTCCCGTTAATATTATTAATGATGTATCAGAATTTATTGGAAGCAATCTGTTGAAATATATAAAGTATATTGTGGCAATAGCTATTGCAATACCGTTGCTCCACATTATTTATTATTACACTCCAAGAATTCTTATTTGTCTGACATGGAAGCTTGCAAGATACAGTCATGCTTTGATTTCGTTTATCATCGACAATGCAACTGTCACAAGTGTATGTATTTACTTATAATTTATCATAGAAAATAATTATAATTTGAATTACAGATTCTTTTGATTTTGACTGGATATATCTCACTTATGGCCGTGTTGTGGTCGCCAAAGAATAATAAGAAGTTTCACTACGCTTCTATAGCTATATGGTTATTGGTTTCCTGCTTTTTAGCACACCAATTTGGCACTGCATTTCAAACACCCGTGTTTGTTGCAGTGCAAGTTATATTTTTAGCAGGATTTGCTTACGAAGTTTATGACGTACATGAAGAAATGCTAGCTGAAGGTACAGTAAAGTATACTTATTTTATGAAAACTTTAAATTATTTATTTTGTAATATATATATATATATAAAATAATTAATAACTTCAAGAGGTATTCATGGAAAGGCTAAAATAGATAGCTGTTGAAGTTAATAAATATTTTATTTATAATATATTAATATAAACTTCAACAAAGTTGTAAGCTTGAATTTTTTAATATTTATTTTCTGCTTAAAAATAATTTTAATTAGGCAATAGATCATGCCATATTAAGTAATTAAACCTTAATAAGGTCAACATAATAGAGCCTATGTGCGCAGTCGAGTAAGGTGCAAATGCAAAAGCACTCCAACTAATAAACCTTGGTAATAGTGTCGATAATTGAATAAACGGCCAATATCTTTGCTTATGTGTTTTATTGAAACTTCTTTCTTTATTATGACATTTATATTGTATTTGATTCACTTCGAACAGCTTAAACAAGCGGTTTGTGTTTTACGATGTTGTACACAAACAAATTTGTTACATTACACAATTACAGAGTTAGAAATGACCTTGAGACTCTGGAGGAAGTTGTTGTCTTAGTAGATGACCAAGATACCAGTTTTTCTTCATATAATTGTGACAATAAGGTCTTCATTTATTTTCATACGACGTAGAACTTCTAGATTTGTGACTCTCGCCGTCCAAGGAATCCTAAGCGTTCGTTGTTTATAGCCACATCTCAAAAGCCCCCAGTTTATCTATATACTCTTTATTTAAATAATTAATTTAATATTAAATGTAAAAATTATTAATTTTTTGACTAAACGTCACTAATCATAGATAACAACAATAATACAGTTTAAATTCTTAGCCAAAGACAAGTATACTGGGGACGTAAAAATATAGTTTTCCATGCATTTTGCTTATAGTTCAACTTTCCTGGGAAACCCTGTATGTAGTTTTTATTTGTATACAGGGTGAGCCAACACAACAATTTTTTTAAGTTATTAAAAAAATTTATTTATCAATTCCAGCTTTACTTCGTTAAAGTCCATATTTAATGAGTATCTGTATATAAAATACTTAATCACTTTAACAATTTCTATTTATTTAAACCTTATACGTATTTCAGCATGTTAACATGCCATTGTCAAAGGTTATATGAAGGTAAACAGTTAGCGTTGTTATAGCAATAGAACTTTTTTACTTATCTTGGTAATCGTCTGCAGATGACTTGATTTCTTATTCCAAAATGTCTAGTAGAGGAGAATTTAACAGATCAATTTGCTCATTCATTAACGGTACAGTTTTTAAATGTTTGTGAATTTCAAAAGCTTCTAGTATATCTAATTTACGTTTATCATCACAAAAGTGTAAACATTTTATGGTGTTATTAGATGTCATTGAATGATTTTGTTCTAGTAAGTGTTTAGCGTAGTTGGATTTATGTGGGTGTTTGTATTTGTAACAACGTACGTGTTCTTTATACCTAATATCAAAATTTCTAATAGTCTGGCCTATATAAACCGAATTACAATGCGAACAATTTAATTTGTAAATGCCTGATTTTAACAAATCGTCTGTTTTTGATTTTGCATTAAACAAAGTATTTAAGATGTTCCTAGTTGTTTTAAAGCTTACTTTATATTTATTTGTTTTGTTTATAATTTTAGCAATTTGTTCTGATTTCTCACCAAAATATGGGATCGAAGCATATTTAATTGTATCGAACGAAGTTAAGATATTCGGATAAATTTTTTGAATGGCTAATTTATAATCTTTTTCTTTAATTAATGTATCAATAAGTTTAGTATTATAACCATTACTGTATGCAATTTGTTTAATAATTGAAATTTCTCTATTATAATTAATTTCATCTAAAGGGACCGTCAAAGCCCTATGTATCAGGGACCTGTATGCTGCTAATTTATGTGTTTTATGGTGACAAGAATCGTGTGGTATTGTAATGTCTGTTTGTGTAGGTTTTCTATAAACTGAGTACTCAAATTTATTACTTGAATTAATTTTTATGTTTAAATCTAAAAAGTTAATGGACTTATTTTGTTCAGTTTCTAGTGTAAATTTTATGTTTGGGTGCAAGCTGTTAATAAAAATTAAAAATTCATTAATTAAATCAAATGAACTATTAAAACATGCTAAAATGTCATCAACATAACGAAACCAAAATATAACTTTCTCAGATTGATTTGATTCGAATATTTGATCTTCTAGATTTTCCATAAATATGTTAGCTAAAAGAGGTGAAATTGGACTTCCCATGGGTAAACCATCTTTTTGGAAATAAATTTTATTATTAAAAGTAAAATAATTTTGATTGGTGCAAAGTTCAAATAATTGAATCAACTCAGTCCGTTTTATTAACTCAACATTTTTGTTAATAAGAATATCATTTAACAAAGGAATACACTCTTGAGGAGGTATTTGGGAAAACATATTAGTAACATCAAAACTAACTAGCTTGCTTTGTGGTGGTAAATGTAAGTTAGACAACTTTTTGATTAATTCGGAAGAATTTTTAACTGAATATTTTGGTTTATAATCAAAACTGGTAACTATATTATTTAGTATTTTTGCTAGCATATGATTGGGTGCATTTATGTATGATACTACTGGTCTAATGGGCATGTTGGGTTTGTGTATTTTTAATAAACCGTATAGTTTTGGTGGTTGTGGATTTGGATTTATTATTTGTCTTTTTTGATAATCTGTTAAACAAACCTGGCAATTTTCTAATGTTTGTTTTAATTCTTTTTGATAATTTTTGGTAGGATTACTAGTTAAAGTTTTTAAGTTTGAATTGGTTATGAAATCATTAATTTTTTTTAGTTATATTACCCAATGACATTTACTTACAAAAAATTAATGATTTCATAACCAATTCAAACTTAAAAACTTTAACTAGTAATCCTACCAAAAATTATCAAAAAGAATTAAAACAAACATTAGAAAATTGCCAGGTTTGTTTAACAGATTATCAAAAAAGACAAATAATAAATCCAAATCCACAACCACCAAAACTATACGGTTTATTAAAAATACACAAACCCAACATGCCCATTAGACCAGTAGTATCATACATAAATGCACCCAATCATATGCTAGCAAAAATACTAAATAATATAGTTACCAGTTTTGATTATAAACCAAAATATTCAGTTAAAAATTCTTCCGAATTAATCAAAAAGTTGTCTAACTTACATTTACCACCACAAAGCAAGCTAGTTAGTTTTGATGTTACTAATATGTTTTCCCAAATACCTCCTCAAGAGTGTATTCCTTTGTTAAATGATATTCTTATTAACAAAAATGTTGAGTTAATAAAACGGACTGAGTTGATTCAATTATTTGAACTTTGCACCAATCAAAATTATTTTACTTTTAATAATAAAATTTATTTCCAAAAAGATGGTTTACCCATGGGAAGTCCAATTTCACCTCTTTTAGCTAACATATTTATGGAAAATCTAGAAGATCAAATATTCGAATCAAATCAATCTGAGAAAGTTATATTTTGGTTTCGTTATGTTGATGACATTTTAGCATGTTTTAATAGTTCATTTGATTTAATTAATGAATTTTTAATTTTTATTAACAGCTTGCACCCAAACATAAAATTTACACTAGAAACTGAACAAAATAAGTCCATTAACTTTTTAGATTTAAACATAAAAATTAATTCAAGTAATAAATTTGAGTACTCAGTTTATAGAAAACCTACACAAACAGACATTACAATACCACACGATTCTTGTCACCATAAAACACATAAATTAGCAGCATACAGGTCCCTGATACATAGGGCTTTGACGGTCCCTTTAGATGAAATTAATTATAATAGAGAAATTTCAATTATTAAACAAATTGCATACAGTAATGGTTATAATACTAAACTTATTGATACATTAATTAAAGAAAAAGATTATAAATTAGCCATTCAAAAAATTTATCCGAATATCTTAACTTCGTTCGATACAATTAAATATGCTTCGATCCCATATTTTGGTGAGAAATCAGAACAAATTGCTAAAATTATAAACAAAACAAATAAATATAAAGTAAGCTTTAAAACAACTAGGAACATCTTAAATACTTTGTTTAATGCAAAATCAAAAACAGACGATTTGTTAAAATCAGGCATTTACAAATTAAATTGTTCGCATTGTAATTCGGTTTATATAGGCCAGACTATTAGAAATTTTGATATTAGGTATAAAGAACACGTACGTTGTTACAAATACAAACACCCACATAAATCCAACTACGCTAAACACTTACTAGAACAAAATCATTCAATGACATCTAATAACACCATAAAATGTTTACACTTTTGTGATGATAAACGTAAATTAGATATACTAGAAGCTTTTGAAATTCACAAACATTTAAAAACTGTACCGTTAATGAATGAGCAAATTGATCTGTTAAATTCTCCTCTACTAGACATTTTGGAATAAGAAATCAAGTCATCTGCAGACGATTACCAAGATAAGTAAAAAAGTTCTATTGCTATAACAACGCTAACTGTTTACCTTCATATAACCTTTGACAATGGCATGTTAACATGCTGAAATACGTATAAGGTTTAAATAAATAGAAATTGTTAAAGTGATTAAGTATTTTATATACAGATACTCATTATTAAAAAAATGTTTGAACTGAAGTTATTTAGATTGTTAATTCCTAAAATTTTTCATAATCAAGTCACTATTTTTTGCTCAGATAGATCAAGTAATGAAATGAAATTTTACGGATTATTTAAAAATACTCTTTTGACAATAACCTAGATGCCTTGAGAACATAACATTGTTTAAAAAAAAGTCATGACAAATAAATTAATCTATGGAACTGAGACCGTGCCTATCTACCTGTGATATATCACAGTGACTAGCCCGCCAGTGACGCTTACATTTCGGTGCACATCCCTTATTTATACCAGATATGGTACTGTCTCCTTCATAATTTTTGAATTTCATTTAACAAAGGTAATAATAATAACAAAACAAAGACAAAGAGGCCCCACTAGGTTAATGTTTGTATCACTGTGGTTCGCCTGTTCGCAAGTTTCTCACATTTCATAATTTTTTTTGCTAGCAACCTTGCTGTTTTGAAAAAGTAAATTTACAATCATATTACAGGACATCACATTTCTATGTTGGAGTCATTATCTGTAGCATTTCATGATCGATCATCCACTGAACTGAAACCAGTACAAGATGATACGGCGTCTGAAGTGGTAACAAAAGAGGTTGGTTTCACCAGTTCCGAATTAAAAACTGAAGAGAGAATTGAAGCTGTAGAACCAGCAGTAAGTTATATTGTCAAAATAAATATTGGTTTAACTTAAAATTTCGTTTTTTAATATAGGAGAATCCAGTTCCATTTCGATCTACACGAAGCCTTGTCAAATTTAACGAAGCAACCACTAAGGAAGATGTAACTGACAGTACCGATTCACCATCAACGCCAAAGAAAAAGGATCCGTGGTCCTTAGAACTGTTTGAACAAGCCGAGTCAAGTTCTGATCTTGCCCATAGAACCTCTAAAGGTTTTGATGTAACCCCTGATAGTGACCAACAGGATTCTGTTTCAAGAACCTCCAGTAAACATGTAAAAGTAACAAAACAACCTTCAGAACCGGCTGTTTCAGAAATATTCCCGAGAGGTCGCCATCGAGACGCAAGCACTTTAAAATTTAGACGATCACATTCCCAGCCTCAAGTGTCGGCTTTTGGAACACGCTCTAGTTTATTTAGTTACCACAAAAGACCTAATTATAGAAGATTGAGCAGCAGCAGCCATAAAATGATACATCCAATGCAGTATGCAAGCGATTTTTATTTATATACGTTGCTATGGGGTTGTGGAATATTGTCGTTGTGGAAGAACTTAATGTTGCTACCAATTTTGATTATTCCTATTTCAATTTATATCATTAAACATGTAGGAATATATCTAGGGTTGTGGAGTTGGATGTGCGGATATTGGATTAAATTTATCGACGCTACCAATAATTGGTGTTTGCAACGATACGATGCACTTGTTCCAGTTCCTATTAGAGGCTTGTATAAAGTTACACATAAAGCAAATGTAAACGTAAAGATAAACGTCAAAGAAAGCATTGATACTGTATCGAGTTGTGTGGTCATTTTGGGACTTCTTATATTTGTTATTTGTGCATCTATTTTTGTAGCCATTCAGGTTAGTCATATTGACGTTCAGTTCGGTTTGTTATGGTTGCATAAGAAGAAGTGGTTTTTAGATTTATACTGAAGCCATTATGTTGGTACAAATGACCAGCAATGTAATAAATCAGACGGTTGTACATAATCCAGAATTACGTCAACTTTTGCCCCCATCATTTGATGACACTGTGGACTCAATTTTGGATAATGCATACCAATATGGACGTGAAGGAATATCTAAGCTAGTAAGTTTAGTGTTCATGTTATTTGGATTTTTTTGGAAGAAGGCCTGCTAAGTTTTCAAATAATCGTAGCGGACGTCATTTTATAGCTAGAATATTTGGAAAAATAGGGTTTGTTTTGTCTTTGCGCTCTCAATCATAATCTGGTCTTAAATTTTTGAAATTTCGTTTCTGGAAAAAAGTGATACCAAAAAAGTATGTGTAATTTTCGTTTCCAGTTTGTAAAATTGTTTTTGAACAAATTGTAACCGACGTCATTTTGAAGCTAAGCTTGAATATTTGGAAAAAAACATTTGCTGTACTCTACTGTCTTCTATAAGATTTCGTTTCCAGATTTAGAAAATTCTTCAAAACCTGAAACTTTTGGCACAATATCGGAGATCTGACATTCCTGCTTGGAACTTTTTAAATTAATCTATTGTTTTTACTGTGTTAGGTTCGAGGCATGATGAGTGATGTTGATTCAACCAAGTCTGCAAAATTGGAGAAGCAAGTTTTAGAATTATGGGACCGGCTATATCAGACATGGATGAACTCGGATAGTACAAACGGTCCAAAAGTCACGTCTGCTGCTGTGCAGAATTCTTGGGATTCTTTTATTGACGATATACAAAAATCTCCAGGTAAAGGAATTTTTTCAACAGTTTTCAACATGATTTGTTTGTAAAATAATCAGAATAAAACCTATGAAAACTTGTTGCTATGCGGGAAGTTTGAGTAATTAACCTCAGTTGTTTCAGTTCATGAATGGTATATTATTGGATTTTTACATGAATGATATATTGAAGTGGCAAATTAATTCTATGTTCAAAACTAACAAAACAAATAAGTAATTTGCTCAAATCTATTCTTTGCATAAATTTTTTTTTAAATATCTAAAAAAAATTGTTTAGGCAAAAGAAATATGAATAGCTTACTCTGATTGCTTTTTCAGTTTCACGAGTGGTATATTAGTAAACTGTTTCTCGCATAAAATATCGAATTTTTCAAATTAATTTTATATTTAAAACCATAACATAAAACAAACGATTGGAATAATCTCCTTTGTATAATATAGATTAAACAATTTTTTGTGTTATAGAAATGTTCAACTTTCAAGGGCTAACAGAATTTGTTAAACAAAACATTGGAACATTTATAACTTTATTGGAATCAGTCTGGTCAATTTTGAAAGGCAATATAAACCTCGTGCTGAGTTCATTTAGTGCGTTTGCGTCAATTCTTCTGGGTGGTGGAACAGCTGTCCTTAATTTTATTTTGAACGTGGTGAGTATTTGTAGTACATTTACTTGTTTTTATTCTGTAAATAACAAAAGGAATGAAAATCAACAATGACGTCTGTTTTTGTAGAGTTATAGTTGCTGTTTCACATTAGTAAGATTATTATAGCACCGCTAAAGGTAGTGATATTCAAGTGTTATTTCGCTTGGGGTTCATTTTTGTTTATATTGAACTTAACTTTTTAACTCCTAATATATAGTTCAGTATATTTGGCATTTTTATTATGTGTTGTTTTAATTTGCTAATTTTTAGGAATAACAGCATGAATAAAGCACATAATTTTATTATTATACAGGGTGTACGTTGCTGTTAAAGTACTTCAGTTTTCATTCAAGAAAAATTTAAAATTAAAACTTTATGTAAGAGAGTTTTAATGAACAGTATTTGGGAGCACCTTGTATATAAACATACTGTTAACATACAGGGCTAGTAATTTTTGTGACACCTTGCTATTGGAACACAAAATACCATAGAAATATTAATATTTGGTATGCAAAACCTTATATCAAATTAAAAGAGAATTTAATTCTACATTTGTTGGTGTTTACAATACTGGGTGTTCTATTAGAAACAACAAAAGCTATGAACATTTGAAGTTTTGCAAAATCAACATTAAATTATGAACACCCTATGTAATAATCTTTTTTTTTAAATACCGCTGAATACTTTATAGTGTTTTGATAGTCAAAATAATAATGCAAAATAGCGATAACTGAACGGTTTTGGTATCTCAAATATTAATTTTGTAATATTAGTCGACAAATGTCAGTTTAAAAGAAAAACACAAATTTTATTAATTACTAATTAATTTTATATCTAGAATTAAATGTAGAATCCAAAAATGTAATAACATACAGGGTGTTCCATTTAAAATAACAAAGTAATGTGCTGTACAGTCATATCTAAACACTCACTATAATTGATAATAATTTTAGGTTTTGCATCAGGTAATTACCAACAACTTTTATTAAGAAAAAAATTTTTATATTTTCAATAGTTTTACGATATAATAGTGGGGTGACACTTAAATGACTCACCCTGTATATAATTGTGTGTTACAATATATTAATGTATTTCTTTTATAGATTGTATTTTTAACTACTCTATTTTACCTTCTAAGTTCAAGTGGAGATTTATATAAACCAGTGGAAATAATGACAAATTTTTCTCCAAGCGGTAGTCGTTTTGGTTTAGCTTTAGAAGGGGCCGTTAATGGTGTTTTCACCGCAACATTTAAAATGGCTGCATTTTACGGCATGTGGACTTGGTTTATTCATAACTGGTTCAGTGTTAAAATCGTATATTTGCCTTCTGGTGTGTATGTTTATTAAATTTATTAAAAAATGTTACGTTTCTCCCCGTTGTAGCACTTGCTGCGATCTTAGGTGCTGTACCGTTTCTGGGTACGTATTGGGCGTGTGTTCCAGCTGTGTTGGATTTATGGCTAGCCCAAGGTAAAAGCTTTCAGGCAATTTTGTTTGCCATTTTTCAATTTTTGCCGACGTCCATTGTGGATACTACAATTTATAATGAAATTCAGGGGTGAGTTTGTTATTTCGTTAATTAAGGAATTGTTAAAGGATATTTTGTTTTAGTGGTGGCCATCCGTATTTGACCGGTTTGGCTATAGCTGGTGGAATATTTTGTATGGGAGTAGAAGGTGCAATTATTGGACCGCTTCTGCTTTGTGCACTCTATGTTGCTATCGATTTATCTTCTAGTCTTTTTAGAGATTCACCTTCCGAGGAGTCCTTGAATATACCAAATTTGTCAAGGTAGATGCAACATTTAATAATTTTTGTATTTGCGTAATTTTCAAGATGTTTCAGGTTGGAGTTACAAAATGTATAAAAATCAAAATTTCGCGGTTTTTAATATTCAAGATTCAAGATTTAGACCAATAAATTTTAATTACCTGCTTGAAAGCAGAAGAAATGTTTATTTAATGTTGGCTTTCTGATATTTATTCAATTAAGTTATTTTTTTTGAATTTTATATTTTTATATGTTGTTTTATCAATTTGTCTTACTAATAAACAATATTACAAGCTTGTTTTAATGTTAGGAATATGTTATTAAGATATTTAAATATTTTATTGCATTCCGTGCATTTTGTAGGTACTAGTAAAATGACTAGATTTTAAAAACTTTGATGCTGTACAAAATAAATATGAAAAAATAAATTTATTTCTATCGACAGGGTGTTTTTAATGTACCACACTTGTTTGATATTACATTGAGTAATTCTTTGCTAGGGCTGGCTAAATTATGTATAAAATTTAAATGGGCTTCACTAAAAGCATGGAAAACGCAGGAAAATATGGTAAGCAGATGATGTAAAGCAGGCAGTGTAGGAGAAGAATAAATCGTAATCGTAATATAATGTGTAATTGGTATGTAGTTATAAAATACATTTCAAGATGAACAATTACTAGTAACTCATAAAAGTATTGCTTGTGTGTGAGTATGTATCTACTCTAAAATAAAAATAAGAATTATATATTTATGTACTATAAATTAAGATTAACATTTATCAATTAGATGTTTTCTAATTTTCTATTCAACTTTTATAATCTTTCCTAATTTTATTTATTTTAAAAGTATTAAGAACCTAATACTACTTAAAATCAGTCTTTTAGTTTTTATTTGCACTTAAAATGATAACGTGTCTTTGTCCCTTTGTTTTGCGACTTTACTGTACTCCTAAAATTGAGTATGTTGTAGGGACTTTTCTAATGTGTGTAAGACGTCGAAAAGCCCCTGGATGGGTTCGACAAATATATACGCTGCAGATTATTATTTTTTTTTATACTTAATAGATGAAAACCCAACATATAATTGTTATGCCTGGCAATTTATCTTTAACAATAAGTTATTAAAATGCAATATATTTTTCTAGATCTTTTCATGTATAATTTAACGTTAATTAAATAAGTTTTTTTGTATTTCTGTTACTTATGAAATTATAGGCTTTATTGATAAGTTTTAGATTTACTTTGTTGGCGTTCATATTAATGTATTGTAAATAAACAATTCTTAACTAGTTTATATTATCTATGGATCGGTGTTTTGGTATTTTCCGACAGTTCTTGTGAAATTTGAAAATAATTTACACACAATTTAGATTACAGATATTTTAGTTTAAGTTAGACTGTTTTATAACCATGGTGTTCAAATGTTGCTTTTAAATTGTAAATTTACAAATAATGAGAAGAAAATGCATACTTTTCCAAGTAATCCTGATGTAAGTTATTTCTCTACATTATCAGTTTTATGTAGTTTTCTCAAACTTTTGTTAAAATAATTATTGTAAATTAATAGATTTACAAGAAGTGGATTGAGGCTGTAGGACGAAACATTATTTTTGAGAAGAAACAGAATTTTAGAGTCTGCGATGTACATTTTAGCGCAGATATGAAATTTCAGGAACATCATAACAAGACGAATCTAACATTTAATAGTTTTCCTACTTTACATTTACCAGAACATCTTCAGTTACCTGGGACATCTTCAAATAATTAGGATGCTCCCCAAATTTTACCTGAGATGGAAATGCTAAGAAGCCCACCGCCAAGATTTTGAAAATGAAAAATTCCCCAAAAGCACCCATTTTTCGCAGAGACTTGCGAAGAAAATTAAGTTTATTAAAAGAGATTAAAGTAAGAAGGAAACAGCAATTAAGTCCAAAGTCTAGAAAATTATATCAAATAGCCACTGGTTTAAGGAAAACTGTGGGGAAGTTAGATAGGGTGAATGCCAGCAACATCAAAAGAGTATAAAAGAAGCAACAAAAGTAACGGTTTCAGAAGACTTATTCAAAAATAAAATTAATTTAACAACATTCAATTTTATTAAGTCACAGTTAAGAATGCAAAGCAAAAAAAGCAAGGGCCGACGTTTCACAATTGAAGACAAAATATTTGCACTATCATTGTTAAAGCAAAGTCCAAAACGTTACAGATTATTGCAAAAATCATTAGCATTAGCTTCAAGAAAAACGTTGATGTCAGTATTAAATACAGTACTTTTTGTTTGTGGACTAAATAAACATATTTTGAAAAGTCTTCAGTTCAGTGTACAAAAAATGGACCCTTTGGATAGATACTGCAGCTTACTTTTTGACGAAATGTCACTTGAGGCTTCGCTAACATACAACAAAAAGGTGGATTGCATTGATGGGTGTGAGGACAATGGAGAAGAAAAAAAATTGTTTTAAATATTCAGATCACACTTCCAAATTTAAGTAGTACTTCTGCTGTAATCAGTGATGTGGGTTATCTAGAAAATATTAAATCAGAACCTGAATAATGAATCAGTTTTTGTTTATGTTAACGACTCTCCTCAAAACAACAAACCTATTATATTTTTTATCTATGGATGTTATTATCATAGGCAAAATTAAAAGTAAGCAGTTGGTGTTGCTATAGGAACAATAAAACTTCATAGCTTGATCTTGAATATCTATGTCTGCATATAGATGACTAGATTTCTCATTCACAAGAAACCTGTTGAAGTTAAGAATTGTTTTAGTTACAATACATTAATTATAGGGTTGCCTATTTATTCGTCCTTCATTTGTAGTGTAATAAACTAGTAACATATTTTGCGTGCAAAGGTGTGTATAAGAACTTACAGTCATTTGAACTACCAGGGGGCGTTTAGGTTTGTTATTAACCTAAAACCTAAAAATGTCAACTCTTGTGATGGTTGTTTTGAAAAATACCTAAAAATGGTTTCAAACGAAGACAACTGGATTCGCATTTTCGAAATACCAGACATAAGCAGACACAAAAAAGGATTTACAATTTACAAAGTGGTTTCAATGGTATGCAAAACACGACTTGTTTTTCAAATTTAATCTTATATTGATCTTAGCTATATCCAAGAAGTTGTCCCGATTCTGTTACGAAAGTAACTGTCTGGAAGAGATACAATGACTTCAAAAAATTACATCGTGATATTAAAGCGCAGCATAAGGCATTAAAAATGAAAGATAAGTTTCCGAGTTTACCAAGCACCTCCTATTTTAGAAGGTAACGAATTGAGTTGAAAAAAATGTTTTTTAAATCGACAAGTTTGTAGATTCGATGAAGACGTTATTCAGCAAAGACGTATGAACATTTTGAAGTTTTTAGAATTCATAGCTGCCCATCCACAGCTGTTTACAGCAGATATTTGTGTAAAATTTTTTAAGGTAAATAAATTTGAGGAAATATTTGTTTTAAAATTCTAATTTGTTTTTTTAGACTAGTTATACGCCAAGTGAGTTATTAAACAGCAACATACTTTCAATTAGGGCAGAATTAAACTTGCCAGTTGAATCGGAATTTGATTTACTTCGACCAAATTCTGATGATGAACATACGATAAGTGATACAGATTCAATATCTACGTTAAGTAGTGTTAGTTTGTACATTAATGTGAATAACCATGTTAATTCAAGAAATTATTATAATTTCAGACCATGGAACATTTACCTGATCCACTCAACCAAAGCACACCCTCGGTAAAATTTTCAAAACGGCTCAACGTTTCTTTGAATAATTCTCGTACATCATCACATGACTCGTTAAGTATATCAGCAGCTAATGTTTCGCTAGACGGATCAACCATTATGGAGGGACAGGTGTTTCCAACACCACCACAAACTCCAAATTCAATGAGCGTGACGAGTCCAACTTATTATATTTTGGAGGCTTCACAATACGTAACACAAGCGGTAGAGTTTGAGGTCGCTAAAAAATATGATGAAGCATTCTCTGCATATAAAATGGGAATTGATGTTTTGTTAAGGAATGTAAGAGGTTAGTTTATCAGTGGATTTGTTGCAACAGGTGTTGAATGTGTTTGTTTGTAGATGATAAGGATTTTGATCGCAAGGAAATGATTAGACATAAAATTGAAAAATATTTGCTGAGAGCTGAGAAAATTTATAATATGTATTTGTCTCCAGAAAGCAAAACTATTCAAAATTATGTAAGTTTTTTCTTTCTTTACTATTTAGTGTAAAATTAGAATTTTTCTTTAATAATTATTGAAAGTATATTTATTTTTATAATTTTAGACTTCAAAAGATGAGGACCAAGATGCAGAACTAGCTCAACAAACTGTATCTGATTTATACAAGTATAAGGTAGTAAAAGTTATAGCATCGGGCATGCTTGTTTTGCATTCCGATTCACAGCAGCTATTCTACATTAAGGTTGGTCATCTGTTTAATTTAAAATTGTTATTATTAGTCCGAAGGTAAAGTTGCTGGAGTTATATGCTATGGAAAAAAAAAATTAAAATTAAAAATCGTATTTTTTTGTTTCCTTTTTTTTTGATCAATTTAAACCCATGGCCTACGCCAGGGATTGGTAACCTTTTTCCACTTGCATGCCTCATTCGACTTTTAATTGTGATTAGAAATATAAATTACGAGGGTGTTCGAGAAAAACGTATGGAAAAATGTTACTCTCAAAATGCGTCATCAAAAAATAATTAATAATGAAATAATTCCGGATTAGTGTTCTACAACCAAAACTTGAAATTAAAAATATTTTTCTCATTCTTGTTGTTTTCATTTGATCAACTGCGCCCACGAAGTGTTTCATAAATTGTTACATTTACAGGTTATTCACAAGACTTCAAAATTTTCCAATGATAAGTTGATTTTGCCTGGAAATGTGCCTTATATGGTCAAATTGTATAATTATTATAATTGTGAAAATGCTCTATTTTTGGTGCTTCAATATTGCAGGTGAGTTCTCTGTTGTATAAAAGAATAAAAAAAAACATGAAAATGAAAAGTATAAGCTGTTAAACAGTAAAGTACGGACCTCCGTTTTGCATTTTATTCTGAATTGTGGAAACAAAAATAAAGTAAAGGCAGACAAGCTACAGGTCAGTCCTTACCTGATTATGCTGGGTGTAATTCCCAAATGACGAGGTGGTCTAAGCCGAAAGTAAATTGTAATATTGACAGTTTGAAAAACTGCGAAAGCCTCAAAGAATATATTTTTATTTATGTAACAAGATTTTCGTATTTTTAGTGGCACTAAACTTAGTGATTACATCAAAAGATTAACAAACTATGAAGACTTTCTCAATATAAGTTTTTGTTCAAATGCTACCAATATGAACTTCCTCAAAGACGAGGATATTTCAGACTGCGATTCAGATCACAGTTACACTGACTTAATTCACGATTACACATCACACAGGCTTGAAAGATCAACTTCATCAAGTAAACCGTCTGATTTAGACACAAAAAGTGACGATGCAGTACAAGAAGAAGAAAATGCTACAGAAGCTATGGAAAGTAGGTCTGAAATAATTTCCAATTTGAGAAATACAGATGGCGCTGGTGATGTTGGTGAGCTTCTAGTAAAATCACAAGAATTAATTTCATCGGTTGATGTAACGCTAAGTAAAAATTTGAAAATTCATAGTAATTTATCCCCTAAACCTGTTGAGGTTGAAAAGGTGAAAATGTATAATAGTAAAAGTATGAAATCTAGTCGCAAATCTAGTGAACGAAGTGAATGGTCTTTGTTTGATGATTCTCAATTTACTGAAAGTGCATTTTTGCCTGTTCAGGACGTAACCAAGTGGGCTGCTCAGCTTTTATTAGCTTTAGAAAGGTTGCATTTAGTTGGTGTTATTTGCTGGTTAGTATTGGATATATATTTTTTGAATTTATCATAAATTTTATTCTTTTTTAGCAATTTACAAGTTAAGAATTTACTCATAGATGAATGTGGAGATTTAGTGTTAACATATATGTGTAACGTTACCGAAAAATATAATGTTGCATTTAACAACACAATTGATCTCACATTAGCTCCAGAAATGCATAGTTTTCAACCAATTACCGAGGCCGTTGATTGGTGGAGTTATGGTGCCATTTTATACGAAATGCTTGTTGGAATGGTATTTACTTTTTCTGCTTTTGATTAACTATGAATTTGAAACTACTACTTATGGATCCTCTTTTAAAAATACTACTAATTGTTTTGCAAGACATCTCGAGCACTATAATTTTGTAACAAAATTAGTTTTAAATTAAGAAAAACACTAAAAATCATAGAAATTCAAATGTATAGGGTATACATTTTTTTTTATTAAATTGAAAGAAAATTTAATTCTACATTTGATGGTATTGAAAAATACTGGGATGTTCTATTTTAAGCAAAACTATTTTATGGAATAACGTTAAAAGGAGACGTGCAATTGTTTTTTTGATTATAGCATCGGAATCAACGCCAAAAACTGTAATACTTTGCTAATTTAACCGACTTTGTAGCTCGAATAATAACGAGTAGAAATTTGACTACTTGTACAGTCGTAGAACTTGATGAGGTGCATTTTTTGAGGTACTAAACTCAAATGTGAGTTGAAAAGCCAGCCTACTGCGACCTCGCGATTAGGGCCAATTCTGATATTTTGCTTCACGTTTGGCGATATCGAAAAAAGCTATTCAAAAAAGTAGTTTAGAATTTAATTTTGACCCCATGTACAGTTTCATAGCAAAATTCGCATTTTAAATTTTTTTTAGTGTTTTCCACACACAGTCAAACAAAATTGAAATACTACTTCTAAAAATAAAAAAATATCAGGCTGTCATCTTAAATGCGACAACTGCATCTATTTGAAACAAAACATTTGCAAAATGTGCTTGAAATTATGAATAGCCTATGTAATACTTTGCAGTTTTTAACATACTGTTGAATACTTTATAATGTGTTAATAATCTGTGCAAATTACCGATAGTTGCACGATTTTAAAATATTAATTTTGTAATATTAGTTCACAAATGTAAAAATTGTTGAAGAATGCCAAATAACTCGAAAACCACTAATTTTAAGACCACATTATATTTACACTTTATATCTAGAATTAAACATAGACTCTAAAAATGTTGTAATATACAGAGTGTTCCATTTAAAATAAAGTGTTCTGCTCTACAGGCATAACTAAACACCCAGTATAATTGATAATAATTTTGGATTAAGCAGCAGTTAATTAGCAACAACTGTTATTAAGAAAAAAAAATTGATATTCCCAATATTTTAGAAAATAATAGTGAGGCGACACCTAAATGACTTGCCCTGTATCTTCTGCAATAATTTTTGTTTGATTTTTAAGCCGTTGAAGTCTGTGCATCCAGAAGGTCTTACAACGTACACAATTTTAAAAATTCCCAAGTACGTAACAGTCGAAGGACGATCATTACTGAAACAAGTAAGTCTCTGTCCTAACAACAAAGCAGAGGATGTTCAGAATGTTTTACTTTTAATTATGATAAATTTGCAGCTTTTAGCATATGAACCACATGAACGTTTGGGTTACGGAATAAATGGAGCCGAAGACATAAAATCTCATCCTTTTTTTAATTCTATTTGCTGGGACGACTTAGAGTCCAAATTTAGAATTTAACTTTTGAAGTTTAGATGGCTGTTCCTTAAGAAATTAACAGGGCTTTAAAATAACGTATTTAAGTAACATGAGGACGATACATGCACGAAAAGTCTGATTAAGCAAGTCCAAAGAAGTATTTTTTAATGTACTCAGAAATAGCACTTAAGTAGAAATATTTTTTAATTTTTAGTAAGTTTGCAAATACTACTCTACTACTATTATTAGATTTATCTCCAGCTGCTTAATTTTGTATTTTGTGACACTTTAGTATTATATTAATGTTTTTTCACTTGTTATATTGTTGTTTAAATATGCATTTCATTCAATTGTATTTATAATAAAATATATTTCCACATTGACTTTATTTCGCCTTTTAAATTATAAGAGATGTAATAGCCTAGCTTTATTATTGAGCAATTAGGCACAAGAATCAAAATTTTGGTTTTAATCATTTTGACACTTAAATGTTATATAACATTGTGATTTAAATAAATGACAGAAACATCAAAAACTAGTTTAATTAAGTGGTAGCTAAAAATTGTAGTAATAGAACGCAGTCGGCCAGTGATAGTTCGCGAAACATTTACTAGGGCAGGACGATACAGATTTAATACAAAACATCAACTTTTAATTTAAAGTTGAATAAAGTAAAGAATATTCATATTGGGTTCAATCTACATCCGCACGTCCATGGACATGGATTAAAATTGTGGATATTTTAAATGATGCTTTTTATGTTTTTATTTAAATATTTTAAATTTTTGACACAGGTTGCTGTGCAGGAAAAGACGCCGAAAACACAATCCATTATTGGAGAAATAATACAAAATAAGCACTTCTCATTTCGCACCTGCAAAATCAGCTACAGATTTATACCTACAAATTTTGTTATAAATTTTTGCATACATTCTTTTTCTCTATTGAAAGATTAATTAAGGGGTAGTTAGGACAGGAGCAGGTCAATATTCTTCGCGAATAACCTGCTACGAATTCTTTAGCAAACTCAAAATATTGTTTCTGAATGCATCACAATCAGTACTGTACTGTTAATTAAAAAGCTTGACTGCTGTTGGAATGTAACTTTCTGTTTATACGATAACAGAAACATGATAAGCACACTAGCCAAATGTGCAGCATTAATAAGCTCATTTTTTCTGAGCCATACTATTATGGCACAAATTTCCTTGCTGGAGAATATGTGTTTTATTTTGTTTGTTTACATAGCCGCGGTCTTGGGGGAGGAGGGAGAGAGGGGGGAAGCGAAAGAGAGAGAAAGAAGCAATATCCGACTGATTCATGAAGTTTAATTCGTATTTGTGCAAGACTACGACCCCCCTGGACGCTGATTGGCTGTGAGCGAGAGAACTGGGCTGGCGTATCCACCGATACAAATATGGTCAATTTGGTTTTCCGTTTTCTAGTTTGGAGACATATGGCAGTTCCTGCGTGTAAACATTGTCTGTTTCAAGGTTTTGTATACCAGAAAGCTCTAAAACCCAGCCCTCCATTCTGTTACCATACTGCTTGCATTCTATGTACCTAACGCTTAAAATTTTTTTTTAGTTTATAAGTTGGTTTTTTTACAATTTTTCCATTTGACTGTTTTCAGAATTTCCTTATATTAGGTACCTATTATAAATTTTATTCTGTTATTATGTTTATCTTAGGAAGATCACGAAACTTGAATTGTTAATTCAGAAATACATATATTGTTTTATGATTACCTACCTATAACATTCTCAAGACACATATTTACTGCAACCCCATAGCTCTATCCCATATGTCCATATCGGTTTTAGTATGGTTTTATATATAAGTACTTTGTTTTCAAGTGACAGTTGGGATTTTCTCTCAATAAGTCAGTACATTTGTCTAGTTTTTAACAGTGGCGTAGCTACCATAGTGCTAGGCGGTGCCGTGCACCGGGGCCCCCAAGCTCAGGGGGCCCTCGGACCCTGACCAGCAAACCTCAAATTGAACTAGCGAAAAATTCTCCCACTTTCGGAATGTAAATAAAATAGGTTGCAACACGACTTTAATCATGGCAACTCATTTTAAAGAATACAGGGGAATTCCCAACAAGTTTCGAACTTCTGTTGGAAACTTGTGGGGAATTTCCCTGTATTCTTTCTGTTGTTTGTGCAGTGTTTCCGGGGATTCCCCAATGACGTTTTGTAGCGTAGCATTACATTACGTTTCAGTTTCTTGTTAATCTTGTTAGTTGTTGGTTGTTCCCTGTTTTGCATAAATTAGAGAATAAGAGAACTAAAATTATGCATAAAAGAGTTTAAGCGCAAACAACGCCAGGAAAGAGATGATAGTAAACAAAAATTACCAAAAATTGACAAATTTTTTAGTCAGCCTTCTACAAGTAGTTTTGGCCCAAATATTTCTGTTGATAGTGACTCAGATAATGTGACCACTGCAGTGCCGGTTGAGAAGCCTACTGAAGAAGATTTGATCATCATTGCAGTTACAGATACCGCCGCCGGTGACGATGCCGCCGATCATATCAACGACGACGATGTCTGCACGGCACAGGTAACAGCGGAGGAACCATCGACCTCATCATTTATCGAAAATGTGATCGATCAATCTTCTCATGACTTGGGAAACTTTACGAACAGGATATTAAGTGATAATGAAAAACGGCAAATTCTTGATATTGGGCCTTTACAGCTTTCAGGGCCTTTTCCAAAAGACGTCCGCCAGAACAACAGGTGTTTTTCAAAATCGTACTACTGTTCAACTTCTAAATATGGACCAGTTCATCGTTTTTGGCTGTGTTATTCTAAAATACTAGATGCTGCCTATTGTCAACCCTGCTGGTTATTTGCTTCGCAAAGGAATACTGTATGGTGTACGGGCATTCGGGATTGGAGTCATTTATCAGAAAGAATTAAACAACACAGTTTCTCGAGTGGCCATACGGAAGCATGTGCAGTGTATGAACTTTGGAAAAAAAATGATACTATCGACAAGGAACTTCAAAATACAATTCGTAAAGAAACGTCATTTTGGAAAATGGTTCTTCAAAGGTTATTCGATGTCATACTTACCCTAGCAAAGAGTTCTTTGGCTTTAAGAGGACATCGAGAAAACTTAAGTGAGGAAGGGTACCATGGAAATTTTCTGTCCGTTGTAGAGCTTCTCGCCCGATATTATCACATATTGCGGCAAGTTTTGGATATGCACAAAAGGTATTTTTTTTATTTTTAAGTTTTGTTTTCATTTTATTTATTTATTTTTATTAACTGTTTATATTCTAATTTTTGTTTAAAATCGTGCTTTTTTTGTTTTTTAGGATCTACGAGATATCTGAGTGCAACAATTCAAAATGAAATGATTGAGTGCTTGGGGACCACACTTGAAAATCATCTGCTAGAACAAATTAGAGCGTCACCGTTTTTCGCCATCATAATGGATACGACACAGGACATATCGAAGGTAGACCAGCTAAGCTTTGTTGTGAGGTATGCAGTAATAACTAGATCGGAAAATGGACAGCCAGTTGATATAGAAGTAAAAGAATCGTTTATAGGCTTTTATGCAGCCATCAAACATGGCGCGGCAGATTTAGTCAACCAGGTGACTTCATTATTTATCGAGAAAAATATTGATTTAAAAAAATGTGTGGGTCAAGGTTATGATGGAGCCAGTGTGATGAGCGGTGTGTATAATGGTGTACAACAACGGATTAAGAATATCCAGCCTAACGCGGAGTACGTACATTGCGCCACTCATAATTTAAATTTGGTGGTAAATGATGCCGTTAGCACCTGTGTGGAATTACAGGTATTTTTCGCAACGTTGCAAGAATTGTATAAATTTTTCGGCAATAGCATCAAACGTTGGGATCTGCTGTCAAAATTCACTGGCGAATCGGACACCACTCTAAAAAACTAAATCCGACTAGATGGTCCAGTAGGGTCAATACGATATCTGCAATAAAGCTTCGTTTTTTCGATATAATCAAAGCATTAACAGAAATAGTTCTCATGAATTCCAGTAAAGATGAGCGTAGTGAAGCAGAAAAAATTAAAACAAAAATGCTAAATTTCGAGTTCGTGTTGCTTTGCGAATTCATGCACCGTGTATTGAGTGACATCAATTATGCATCTAAAACTTTACAAAAATGCGATATCGATTTAGACGAGGCAAGTAGAGCTTTAGCAGAGACAAATGCAAAGATGCAAATTTATAGAAATGACTTCGAATCATTCAAGTGCAAAGCCAGTGAAACTGCAAGAAAATATGGCATAGATCCCCATTTTCAAGAAAAAAGGCAAAGGAAAGTTAAAAAACATTTTGATGAATTAGCTTCTGATCACCGATTTCGAAACAGGGAAGAAATATTTAAAATTACTATTTTCAATAATGTACTAGACACAATAATAACTCAATTAAATGCACGTTTTACTGGTATGAGTGCCGTCAGTCAGATATTCAATTTTCTAACACCAACATTTTTGCTGGATGTAGATGAAAGAACTTTATTACAAAAGTGTGACCAATTCCAAAGTAAATATTCTGATATAATAGGCCCCAACTTTTCTCTTCAATTTCTTAATATTTACCACCTAATTCTATCTTAATTAACCAAGGCATGGACTACTCACCAATTCTGTAAAGAAATAATGAGATTATATGCAGTGCTAGAATGCGACCTAACAGAAGTATTTACAGCAATGTTACTGTTCCATACAATTCCTGTCACTTCTGCAGAAGCTGAAAGATCATTTAGCAAACTAAAAATAATAAAAAATTATTTAAGGAATACTATGGGCCAAGCTCGACTCCGACATTTATCGCTAATAGCAATCGAAAACAAAGCCGCATCAAGCCTAGATTTAACCGAAATCGTTGATACTTTTGCGAAAACTAAGGCTAGGAAAAGATTATAAACTAAATTGTTATTTTGTTGTTAGTAGGTAGGTCCGACTTTCATATAATAAACTGGAAGAGATCCCTTAAACGGATAAATTCGCTTTTGTACATGACTTAACTGTAGGTATATAAATTGTTTTTAATGTTTTATGTACAATAAAGTGTTTTACATACATACATACATAAACCTTTTGATTTACTGCGTTTTATTGCTTAATACCAATATTATATATATAATATAAAACCTAACCAGTTTAGTTAGGGCCCCAGTTTTTTTTTGCACCAGGGCTTTTAGTTACCTAGCTACGCCTCTGGTTTTTAAGTTTATTTGTTGTTTCTTTGCTTTGATGTGTGTTTTAAGTCAACTTTTCGTCCAAATAGAGTTTTAGGTATTTTACCTCTTTTTTTATTGGTATGGGGTCATCGTTTATGGTGACTTGTGGACAGGAGCTATGTTTTGTGGTAAAGGTAATTTGGGTAGATTTATCGGTATTTACTTTGATCCTCCATTGTTTTAGCCTGTTTTGCAGTAAGTCTAAATGGTTTTGTAGTTTTGCTGAGGCTCTTTCCGGATTGAAGTTAGTTTTACTTGAAAATGCCTATCTTGCATACATGATTTCAGAAGCAGATAAAGTTGGCATGGGAGGTTTGTCTTTAATTTGTATAATAGCCCTTCATGCCAGTAAACCATCAAACACAAAAATATTACAAACAGTTCAATCTAAGATCTTTCGTATGATAACAAACTCACCATGGTACATCTCCAATCTCACACTCCATAATGACTTGAAAATACCATTCATAACAGATGTTATAACAACATATGCCATCAAGTACACAAACCGCAACATAGGACACAGTAATCAACTAATAAATGGACTATCCAACCAACCTATGGTAGGAAGAAGACTTAAGAGAAGATGTCCAGAAGACCTGGTTAGATGAACAATGGTGAACCGTCAATGGATGGTTCCCCATCTCAAGCCAATGCCATACAACACATTTACTTATTACTCTGTAATTTATATTTGAGTAGATTGTAAATTAGAAAATAAAAACTAAAAAGACACATATTTCTAAATTGTTAGGTAGGTAGTTGACTATTTAGGTGTTTCCCCCTTATTATTTAAAAGAGTTTTTTTTCTACATTTTCTCTGGCAAAGTATTGTTTAAGTCAATTGCTCTTAAATAATACACAATATGCATTGGAGTTTTTTTCTGAGAGTATTTTTTATTCATTGTTCAACTAGAAAATTAGGAATTTTCCGTTTGAACAAGTATAATTGAGTTTTTTTATGCGAGTCGCGGTCGGAAGACTTCAAACAAGCAAGAAAATTTTATTTCGAAGCAGCGAGCAACAGAAGGAAACGAAAGAGAAGCTGCATATAACGCAGTTCAGCCATAAGTAATTAATTTTCCTATGGACGTTAACAGGATTTCTTTGTTCCGTGATTTCGCGGCTAATTACATTTTGCAAATAGAAGTTTTTCTGGTGCTCGTTAAAAGCGCCGATTCTTGCGCGTTTCCGGTATTCCGGAAACGCATCTATTTCTGTGTTCACCAGCAGCTGTCCCTGCGGTATATTAGTGTAAGGGAGGGCATGACACGTAATTATACATCACTTCATTATATTCTTGCTAATTACTTTCAAATGGCTTTGCCTGAACTTTCTTAATGTGGAGACTCGAATTTTCGCCCCGGCCAAATTTAACTTGTACGACTGTTATTACCCCAGAGACGCTTTTCCTAGTCTCCACCATATACCCAGGGCACTTGGTGCTATACATAATCCACTTAATGATCAGGATTTCCACATTCGAACACTATTTTCCAGATTTCTTAGCTAATACCACAAGAATACTGAAACCTGAAGCTTAACAATGACAATTTCAACCAATCTTGCATAATTATTACTATTATTTTTAATCCAATTGACATTGCACTTTGGGAATTTTTTCCCAATACATTTCAAGTATCAGTTTTGAATAAAATCTAACAAAAATGTAAAGGTATACATTGTTTGAAAAATTTAAAAAAAATGTACGTGTTAACTTTGAGATCTCGGTCGCGCTATTTTCAGCGCATCCCCCTCAGGCTAGCACATACGCAACTCTCTACACTAATATTTTTGTTTAAAATGTAAATTTTTTCGTTTTTGTTTTTAATGAATGATGTTTGTTGCCTTAGGCTAGTACATTGCGACATTCTTTGTTAATTTGTTTTAGATCTTTTGATTAAATATTTCGTTTTACGGTTACGTATTGTAACAACAGTGTACGTTAGTAAAGATTTTTAATTTAGAGATGTTTTGAAAAGGAATTTTTCAAATAAAAATTCCATTTAAGTGTTCTACTTTTTGGAAGGAAAACATAAAACCGCAAATTAATTTGTCGAGTTTCGTTTATTTCTGGATATAGAGAGCTGAAATTTTCTTTGCAAGTGTGGACGGACAGAGCTCGCAGCAGATCAAATATTTTGTTAGCGTCGCCTGAAAGAAGTCATTTCCGTTTTTCAATTAAACTTTGCGCAAGCGGTCTGAGCGAAGCGCGACCTCTGGATTGTTCCCGCATGCTTGTATCGCGGAAACTAATTTATCCGGATGCCAATCAAAGCCTTTGAAAATATTTGCTAACTATGCTTTCTCGCAGGACTTTTAAATTTGTTCTTTGGTCGCGTTCGCAGAGAGGGCCCTCGCAATAATGAAAGTTTTACGCCGCAAACATTTTGAGAATCGACAGAGATACCAATAAAGCAGGAACAAGGTTTACAGGATAATTGGATAATGAAATTCGAATTAATAGTTCAATCGGAAAGTGGTCAGCAAATTGTTTGAAATTCATTGGATTAGGTTACAAATTTCTGAAATTAATTATGGTACGTATTAAGCGCACTGTTCCATGAAGCTAAGCTTTAAAGGACGCGAATTTATTTAGGTAAATTAAAATTTAACCGCAGATTTTCCACGAACTTTCTCAATATCGAAATTCCGCCACTAAATTTTCTTCCAACACATCAGTAACATTTTGTTGATTTTAGTTTTGTCATTCAAAAAACGTTTACATGTTTAGGTAAATTCCTCGAAGTAGTCATTACTGTAGGTATTTAAATTGCATGTAAACAGTTAAAAAAATTGTCTTGATTTAGAAATTAAATACAGGAATTAAACCAAATATTAAAAATGAGCGAAACACTTCGCCTGGACTTTCCTATACATTTAAATACATTGTTTTATATTTTCCAACACTTTCGATATACACCTGTCTAGACACGACTAGTTAAAGTAAATAGTTCTTATAAGTTGTAACATCTTGAAGCGGTTGAAGAAAGACCGACCGCTGCGCTGCAAGCATAAGGTTGGGTAAAATATTCGGACTGAATCAACGGAAGCGCGGAAATTGATATTTGAAAATATATTAATAACTCGAGAAGTATTATTTTTAGCAAGAAATTACTCTTATTAATTTGTATTTAGAATTTCAAAACCTTTCTGATTTTAAAGCCAAAATGCCACGTTTCCATTAAAAAAAAAGTTATTTTTTACCGTGGCCGCCATATTAAAATTGGAAACTCAAGTTTTTTTCTTAAATACAATCGAGAACAATTTGCCCTACAACTTTGCTCTTGGGTTTGCGAGTCTATCTATTAAAATAAAAAAGTTAGCCTACACTGAACATTAAACGACTAGTACAAGAATACAACTGCTGTAGAAAGTATGTGAAATTGTTCTGACAAAAAGATTATTAAGGGGCAAAAAATTCGATTTTTTGATTTTTTGTAAAAAGATTCTCCTAGAGCAAACAAAACAAAAAACCAAATTTTTAATTTTTTATCGGAAAAATTTGGGGCGAGGGGGAAATGTAGCCTCCCTAAATATAAAATTATCGAAAAAATATTATTATATTTGGATTTTGCTATCATTGGTGAGCTCTTTCACATTAACAGAAATATTTTATTGCCCCTCGTTAAATAAATAAAAGGGTACCAATTTTAAATTTTCAAAAATTCATAGAGGGCGTCACAGTGAAATTATAGCAATGCGCAAAAAACAAATTGTAGAAGATTCCTAGCTCTATCAGCTTAAAAAGTTCAAACAAAAACGTATGGGCAGTTTTTGAGAAATAATTTTTTGAAAAATTCCAAAATTTTGGAGTGATGTCATTGCGATCGTTTTTATATTTTCAAAATTAATTATATTTCATGGTATAGTACCCTTAAAGGGCTACCAAACAAGATGTAGTTGATTCCAATCAGATAACTGGTTTTTGAGTAAATGGGCGTTAAAGTCGAAATGTTCAAAAATTCGTAGCGGGTGCCATTTTAAAGCTAGAGAGTTCGGTAAAAAATCGTTTAATTTGTCCTAAGGCCTTCTTTAATCTTCTTTAATCTCCACTAAAATTTCCAAAATTCAGTTTCTGAAAAAAATGCTACCAAAAAAACATGTCTAACTTCCGCTTCCGGTTTCGGTTTTTTTTTAAAACCTTATTTTGTCGGTGAATTTTTGATATACTCCCTCATTCCAAAGCACATCAAAATCGGTCCAGCCGTTCCGGAGATATGGAGCGTATCACACCCACCCACCCACAGACATTTTTTAAAAATTACTTTTTTGGGGTCCATGGACCCCCCCCGACTATTTCCGTTAAAATCTCAACTTTGAAATTTTGCATGAAATCAATACTTCCCTATACTGAAAGTATAGGAAAGTAAAAAATAGCTCTCCAAAGCAAAAATAATTATTTTATAAAATTAACACATCGCCAGCAATATTAAGCCTTTTCAAGCACGTATTTTTTTCAGAACGTGTATGAAATGCAAATGACAATTAATAATACACTAGTTAACATGAGTTTTGGTAAATATGTTTCTCTCATTTTTCGCAGTTTCCCCGGAAAATGTAATTGCACAATCGCGTGTTCAACGCAGATGCATTGTATGCACCGATAATTTCACAAAGGGAAATCTATAGCTTTAATTTGTAATAAATCTGTATAACGGGTACGATACACAAGTTAATCTATGATGTTTATAGATTGACATTTACGTTGGTTATTATACATATTTAAACGCGGCCTGGATTATTACAAGCCGAGAATTATTAAGTTGTAATGTAGAACGGTAAAAACAGAGAAAATTCGCGAAATCTGCATATGATGCCTGCAAAGCAGTTAGAGCCAACTATTTATGAACGCTATTAAGAGAGAGAGAGCTAATAATTTACAACGAAATTAGATGCAATTTACAATAAATTCTTACTACCCTATTATGTTTGTTTCAGCGATAAAAATTCGCTGAATAAGAAAGCAACACACAGTCTTAGTACACTGCTAAAATTATTTTAATAATTTTGCAGTTTAAAAAAGATGTTAGAAAATATTCAATACTATTAATCTTTATTTACTCTGCATGAAAATTGTGAAAAATCAATAATTTCCTTAAAAGTTAGGAAGCTCAGAAAAATACCTTTTTTTATTAGGAAATATTATTTGAGTTGTCACAGAAATACACCATATAAACATGCAAAAAAATGGCATTAGTATTGGTTGTTAGAAAGTTGTGTTAACTATCATGAAGAATTGTTTTTCATAGAGAAAATTTGATAAGCGCTACAAAATTATACTAGTTAAAATTTTGCTGCAATGAAAACATAAAACCTTGAAATTGTTTCGTTCTAAACAATTGAATTGATAATTGTTGTTAGAAGATTATAACAAATAAACCCAACATCTTTTTTTTACTTCACAAAATTAATGATTGTTAGGAGGTTGTTTCTAAAAAAAATAAATGTAAAGTAGCACTAGGCTATAACTAACGGAACCCGTGTACTACGCCTCTTGCCGTTGTTTTCAAATTTATGAGCCACTGATGGTATTAATAATCTTAATAATTTATGTTTATTTGAGGTATGTCATAACACGTCGCGTCGTGGGGTTTAATAGCGAATAACAAACGTTTTACGTATTGAGGTAAATGTATCTGCAACGTAATAAAAGTCAACGTGCATATTGGGGCCCAAGATTACTGCTCCGTTGTCCATCTATCGCTGTCATTGTTTTCCTATTTACGTATGAACAGTAGAAGGCAGTTTTAATGAACTACTATGAAATGCCGCGCGACATCTTACGGTGCGTGACGTAGCAGTGAAAACTGCCTGCCGCCGGCCGCTAGATGCACCCCGTGGCTCTGACGCGATGTGTCTTTGTTGGAGTATATTTTAAGAATGAGTTATCAGCAGATTGTGCTGCAATTATTCAAACAAAGCGACCTGTTTATGTTGAATAATATGTCGGTCTGCTGCACAAACAAATTTGAGCCTTCTGTAAGAGACGCGTAAATATGTGGTATCTAGTAGTAGCCTCTTCCCACCTTATTTACTTAAAGTTGAGACAGGTGGAAGAGATCTGGATTTAATATATTGATTAGTATTATTTTGTTATTAAGTGTTGGCATAGTACACAACAGGCGGGTTACTAACTGCCTTGTTAAAGTTACGACAGTTGGAAAGTGCTTATTTTGCCTGTATTGCTAAAAATATCCCAAGGAACATAAACAGTAGCGTTCCAGTATGTAGACAATTAAATTTATTACTATTTAACATAAAAAAATGAGTTTTAGACATGCGGGGAGCTAGCGGTGCTGTACACGCATTTTCTATCTGAGCTGCCGAGCTGCTTACAGCAGGCACTACACTGCATATGGAACATAAGCACGCGACTCCCGTAGATTTAACAAGAAGGCGGTGAGTAATTCCAATTAAAACGTTAATTGGCTAGATATGTGTGAAATTTTTATAATTGTGCTTATTTCGATAATATTTGGTAATATTTTATAAATAATAAATTATATAAATACCCTTAATTTTTTTCTATCTTTACTACGCCGTCTTGGAGTGAAGGGGGAGGGCGGAGAGGCCTATGCCCACCAGTGGGCCGATTAAGGGCTGCAAAAAAAGAAGCAAAAGAAGAAAAGAATATACACATAGTGGAGATAAAATATGTTTACTCTCAGATGTTGGCAAAAACATTTAAACAAATTATTTTAGTTTTTAGGTTTACACTGGTAGGTTTAAGAAATATGTTAATGATCTTGATATTAGCAACTTCTCATAAACTTCAAACTGTTAATTTTAAGAATAGCGGAAAGTTGATTATGCGCAGAACTTTAAATGTTGCATCGAATTTTTTTATTAGACTACGGCCGCAGAATCACAAAATTTCACAACGTGCTGAATTTTGAATGTTATTCATTATTTTTTAGGTTCGTTAAGGTATTCAGGAAACCGTGGCCTAGTTGAATGTCTTGGCTTTTGTGATTTTCTTTTCCAAATTACAGTGTAAAACGGGCGTCTGAATTAACGTTCAGAGTTCATTTGCATTGCATTTTCTACCGGATTTGCTTGGTGATGAGTTTTATTTTTTACGACCTGCTATGCAGAGAGAGATACGTGTGCTGGTGTTCGTGGCTAATCCTGCGAGGTGCGAGGTAGGGAGAAAATATAGAAGGAAGTAATTGCCGCTATATTCTTAAAAGATCATCCCACTGCCTTATAATTTCATTAAACCAACTAATACTTAATCTACATGAAACAATGTTCACGGCGCGATAACAGAAACAATTTGTTTAATGCGAGCTTCGTCTAATTACTCGAGCATTAGCGTTTGCTCATTTTTAAGATTACGGTTTGGTTTTATTAAATCGCGGGGCTTTTTTTTTAAAAGAGGGTACACCAGTTTTATCTCTTACATCTTAATGACACCGCGACTGTTAAGAAGAAAAAACCAACATTGGTTGTTGATTCTGTTATAGCGACACACATATCATACACCTACACCTAGATAACTAGAAACTAATTTAAAATTTTGCCATTAACAGTTTGTCAAATTTTATTGCACGCTAGAAACATCATAATAATACTAATATAAAAGTGAAGATGTTTTCAACTATGGCTACGAGAGTCCGTGACGCGCTTCGTTCTTATCAGAACTCATCAAGCGGACACAATCCTATCCATAGTCGAAACCAAAAGAGACAGTAATAAAATGCCAGAACGACAAAGTTATCATCTACAAATACAACTCCTCCTCTACCTCTATGTGTGACGGGAAATAGAAGTGCAGGTTGCTTTTATTTGCCCCGGTTCGTTGACTTGCTACTGCTCCTCGCCACACATAGAGGGAAATGTATGTGTAAGTCCCTACTCATGATTATGGTACTACGTATAATTTAAGACTGTCAGTCGTATATTGATCGGAACGGTGCTATTGCGCCTTTCTTACCTTTTCTACGTGCAAACATGATTTTTCACTCATAAAACAATCTAGATCATTTACGATCAATATTTCTTATAAAGTAGCGTTGTAATACTGAAAAAGCTTCATCGAACAGGACAAACCACGTTTTAGTTATTTAGCTATGATGGTAAAATTGAAGTGAGTTGGCGTAGGCTTTAGGAGCGTTCGAGACGTACGGCAGCACATAACGCCAAGAAAGAGATCCCCAGTCAGGCCTAAATCGTTTGTTTACCTGATATATTTATTTTTAGTTTGACGGCCCGAAATCTCCAGTTGGGCTTAAACTGTTTATTTACCTGATTTTAGTTTATTTTCGTTTGGCGACGGGAGATATCTCTAGTTAAGAATAAAACGTTTATACACTTAATTTATTAGTCTTTGTTCGACGGCGGGAGAGATCTCCAGTCGGAATTCAGCTGTTTGTTTACCTGATTTTAGTGTATTTTGATTCGACGACGTTTGTTTACCTGACTTTAGTTTATTTCGGTTTGACGACGGGGAGCATACCTAGGCGGGCTTAAGCTGTTTGCCTACCTAGCTTTAGTGTTTTTTGTTCGACAATGGGAGAGATCCACGATTCGGCTTTAGCTGTTTAATTTACCTGATTTTCGTTTATTTTAGTTCGACTACGGGAGATTTGGGGTTATCACTCCATATAATTACAGAGCGTGCAACGAACTCTGGCTTCTGAGCTATTCAAGACGGTTCAACTTCACCTGGACCAGTTCAAGAGAAAATTGAGCCGTTAGATCCTTTATTTATCCACTATGTGACTATTTGCCGTTTTGCACATTTGAGGGTTGATTTAAGAAAATAAGGCGAATTGTCGCTAGGGATTATTATCTAAACAGTTACAAAACTAATCTGTCATACATTGATCGGAAAGATGCTTTTAACAGTTTTTTTGCAGTGTACATGATGTTTTACCCATAAAATAGTCTAGACGGTTTATGAGCAGCGTTGTATAGAACTCCAAAAGCACAAACCGCATACTTCGATTCTCTCTGTTTTACAAACAGCTTAGCGTCCTCTGTTGGTTAAAATTTGATATGTTATTTGTCTCTTTATAAATTTGAAGGTAAATTTGGAAAACAATGGTATTCTAAAAGTTATGCAAAGATTTACATTCTGTAATAAGCTAGTTCACTCATTATATTCGGTCGATACCTGAATTTACACAAATTGCAATATGCAGTTTTTAAGTAGTAATTGATTAATAATAAGTTTTACTACGTTGATGACAGGTTTGCAGAAATTTTGATTAAAAATTTATTCAATCACATTAAAGGATGTTTCAGATTTACAGTTTTAATTCTGCAAATGAACAGATTAGCTAGCCGTCAAAGCTAAGATGGTAGTTAAATTGCAACTGGGTTTTGATTTTGACGTCAGTTCGCAAGCTTTGAGGTCGGCATCTTTAAAGGACCCGGCTGTAATTTCACGGGATTCTGGTCTTGAGTGCTCATTGCACTGCCGACTCTGTATTTATGTGCAAATTTATGCAGACGTCTTATCGGCTAAAGGCGGATAAATGTAAACTAGTCAAGGATTACTTGGTGCAAGAGCCGCCTAGGTCTAGCTGTCATTCTTGGTTTGCATATTTCGGATATTATAATACATTCCTTCGTGACGGCTGCCACTGAAACATCTTCAAAGGCTGATAAACAATTTGCTGAAATCTGAGAACGCACGCACCGTTTTTGCGAATAGGGTGCGAAGATGAAACACCAAAAGAGAAGTGGAAAATTTATGACGTAACGACGACACCAAAAATAACACAAATCTGTCAAGTATATTATTTTATACAACGCAGCAGTATATGGGCACCTGTAAAACACAACATTGTCACCAACTATTAATTTCTACTTGAGAATACAACCACAGTGATTGTTTATTATTTATATCATACAATACAAGCGGATAATGGTTTCTTAATCTATTTTTGGGTAACCCTTTTTTACACGGAACGTGTTGCGGTCTTGATAAAAATTTACATTTTCCCACTTTTAATGAAAAATCAAAATTGATGCATGATATTATTTCGTTTGGCTTGGGACCAAAAATATCGTCTCCCGCAAGGGGTAAGCTAACTAAATAACTGACGGTAGTAATAAGTTAGCTTGCTTTGGTGAGTAGCGCCACCACGGACCTGAGCGCAGATGATTAAACCTGAAGAAAACTATTCGTTATGCAGGGTTTAACCTAATAGGAGCGAGATCAGAAGGGTCAACCACCGTATATGCTCTGTGGGCCAGCCAATCGACGACGCCAAACAGACTTAAAAAGGCTCGATGGCTCAAAATTTGACAACTAATGTTAAGAAAAAAAAAAGCTGCTAGAGATAACGCAAACAATTAAATCAGCTGTATGGAACCTAATGGGTAATTGCAATAAAGATATGGATCTAGAAAAACAAATTCAAAAGAAATGTATATTACAGTAATACCAGAAACCAACAAGATACTGAATGGGACTACAAAATTGCAAAAATACATAATAATATACAGAGCGTAGAATCATTTCACGGAATATAGAGCAAAAAAGATGGCGGATACCGAAAGCGTGGAGATTTTAACGAGCAAAATCTATTACATGATATGTCTTTGACTCACTTCGCTACTTACATCTTCACTCTACGAGGTCTGAAAACTTATGAGAAACTGAAACCGCAATTCCACTCGCATGAAATAATTTAACAGTGAAGGGCAGCGACGCAGCCGAAACCTCGCCGACCTGCAGCTTTGAATCTCTCCGCTACGAATTTAAACAGCACCGCAGCAGCTAAAAATTTCGGAAAAGTTTGTGCACTCTCCAGCCAGTCAGCGCACCGAAGGGCGTGGTCCGACGCTAATACAAGGTAAATTTTTCGAAGGGAATTGAAACTCCTTCCTATATCTCTCTTTCTCCTTGTGTAGCATAACCTCGGCCTGTTGCACAAAATCAGTTCTTCTTTACTATTGCATAGGATTAATCATAAGATAAACGCTTGAGATCAATCAATCTCTAGCCTGCGATCGTAGTGAATTGTAGTATTTAGTCACCAGCACTACTGTCAGCTCGAACACTAGCCTACCCTTAGCAGATCGAGCTTCAGCGTCTGGTCACCAACACTACTCGCCAATCGACCTGTAGCCTACGGTCACCAGATCGAGCTGTAGCTTCCGGTTACGGAAACAATCTTCGTACGCTTTTTCTAGAATCGTAAAAATTACACCTCTTTTCCCGGATTGAGAACAAGTTTCGGGTCAGAACCACAAGCTCTACAGCTTCCCACCAGGACTCCGCAAAGCATTTTCAGCCCAACAGGGTACGTCAACAACGAAGTAGCAGCCTGCAAGACACACTACCTGGTGATGCAAGCCCACGGATCGGTAACTACGTGGACCACAAGCAGCATTATTTGGGTGGTGTTACGTTATCAGCATCGAAGGAGGGGTGGTCGTTTAAATCACGCACAGGACAGATACCGCCCTCACTGGCTGTCTGGACAACAACCACGGTTCGTCTCTCCCTCTCTCAATACTGTGAAAAGCAAATCACCAGGACGAATAAATGAAAAAAATTAAACCCGCTATTTTGTTTGCATTGTGTAGACGTTGCTATGCAATGTTTTGACAGTGGTAGAGAACTAAAGCATATATTAATAACGCGTTTATATAAAAAATTAATTTATTTTTTAGGATTGATCAGAACGTTCCAAAAAAAACCTAACTAAAGATCGAGCATTAGCTTCCGGTCTAAGGTAAACCATCCCTACATGCTCCGTCGAGAGCCAACAAGCCCTCAGCTCTTCCTAGAGCCGCGTCCTGTCTTCGGATTGAACTTTAAAACGGTCTGTAGCTTAACAATCTCACAAGCTTCATTTATAGCGAAGCAGAAGCCACACCAGGTCTCGGCGAAGCCTCTCCGGCACCATAAGCCCGTTCAAGATTAAAAGTTGGGAAACCCCTTAACACCATGGGCGGCTTATCTTTGTCTTTCTAAAACTCCAGCCCTGATCCTCTTCTTTGTTCTTCTTTGAATTAATTTTTTTTATATAAAATTTGTTGTTTGTTTAAATTAATTAATTCTTTGTTTTGTTTTTTATTTCCTGTAACTATTCTTGAATTAATCTAAGTTGCAGGCTTCCGCGGCCGTTGTTAATAATATCTAGGCTTCCGGGTTGGAGCCGCGTCATCGGTGCTTGAACTGCCACGTTTCGTCCTCTGTTGCACGGGACATCTTCAGGGCTGTGGTCGCTTTGGGATCTGGAACACGCAGTTCAAGCACCGATGACGCTGCTCCAGCCCGGAAGCCTAGATATTCTTGAATTAATCTGTTTGTTCGTGGTAAATGTTAATATAATATAACTTTGTCGTCCAGATAAATACCGGAGTGTTACGTATACGAGACTGCTGGTAGCAGGACGGATCAACACGCTACATTTAAGCGGCTGCGTTCTCAGCTGTTACGCCACTGATGATGTTTAATGATGACAATTTAATATATTTTTTTTCCGAATAAATTAAGCGAAAGCTAAAAATGTAGTTGCAAAAAAATTATTGTCTTTAAAATTAACTAGAAATTGTTTCCATTAAAAAGATTTTCCGTTAATTACAACTACCGAAAGGTTAAATTCCTACTTTTACAGAGTAAATATTTACCCACTGAAAAAGTGTTTTAGGTAGGTCAGTCGTGTCTCACGGAGATTAGGTACTTGTAAATTTCATTCAAAATTTAAACAGACGAGGTTTATTTCAAAGAGAAAGCAAGTACGTCGTTAAGTTTCATGTAGAGCCCTACAGAAAATTACAACAAACACGCTTGAAGATTAAAGTTTGCATATGCACAGTAAACAAAGGTCTTAGATGGTTACACAGGGAAGCTGCTTGAAAGCAAACATGCTAAGGTGTTCGCGTACACATTCATCCGCACCTGGACTAAGCAAACATCCATTTATTATAGGTAGTTATGATCATTCATTGTCATTATCAGTGCTGACAGTTGGTCTGCAAACAAATCCATCATTTCGCGAGCACAGCGTGCTCTTCTCTGCTTTTGCCGAAATCTAATCTACACCCACAACGCTTACGATATATCACCAGCTAAATTGTGTTGCAAAGTTGGCGAAATATATTTCAAAATTTATTGAAAATGGCAAGGTACTTCAACAAATTCCTATAATTGCAAAGGTTTTTAATCACAATTAAAAAAATTAAAAACATCAAAATTTTATTTTAGTTAAGTTAAATCTCGCAGATTTTCGGTAGTTGGAAGAAATAAGCAGCCATTTCTGCCTTTGATAATGAAAATTTTAACATTAAGAACTAATCGATTATGGATAATGGAAGAACTGTAGGTGCAATTCGGTAATCAAATGGAGACACAAGACGACAGCAGCAGTCTTCCCTATAAAAAAAACCACGAAATTATTTGGATAAGGCTCTACTGCACCAATAAAACAAAATTTTTCAATGTACCACCCTCTCGGGTGGTGTGGAAATCAGTACATCATTATCACTAGACAATAGACCACTTTTTTTTTCTCAGAAACGGTTGCATTTAAGCAACAATGTTATAGAACTTTTGGTTGGAGTCTGAGGCTCTAGAACTAGATTCTCAACGGCAGTAGGTTTGAATCCTCTGCACGTCGGAAATTTTTCTAAATAAGTTAAGCCCGGCGTGTCCATGGCGTGTATGTTGGGTTGCATGCATTTTCGGGATGGGGCCTACTAGACCGGTGAACAGCGCTAAATGCGCTGACCACGGGCAAGAGGGTGAGACGGGAATCATGGAATTGTGCTCATGTGCAACCGTTATCAAGTTATTAAAAATAAACCCTTTTTTGTGACCTTTTGTCCACATTGGTTGCTGAAGCAACCGGCGGATCAACGGCAATCTCTTGTGGTTGTTTCTGATGCTAAACTAAAGGTCTGTTCAAAAATATTGCTTGTTATTAATTTTCCAAAGAAATCTGTACTTTTCTTAGGACTAAATGCTGCTTTGAAGGAAATGTTTTTTTAAGATGGGGTTGAGGTTAGATGCTTTTAAAAATAATTTATTTCAACAAGCCGATTAAGTATTCTTGTCCTGGCAAACAAAATACATTAGAATTAAATCCCTGTTTGCCCCAAGGTTTACAGAATCTAAGCACACGGCCCTGTTTAGGTAGGCAGGGCCCACGAACAAATATGGGTCAAACTTTTAGAGCAAATACTTGTAAAGGCAGACAAGCTACAGGTCGGTCTTTACCTGATTATGCTGGGTGTAGTTCCCAAATGACGACGCGGACTAAGACGAAAGTTAATTGAGCATTCTGATTGGCTAAGTAGAATGTGTGTTAGAGTTGACCAAAAACAAAGAATGTATTTATTGATTTTTGGTTTTTGTTTATGTGTATTTCAACATTGCGTGCAATTCTGGAACAAACTTTTACGAAGGAACAATAAAGTTTCACCGGTGTAAATTATTAAGTACAAGTTGTCGTTTATACAAGGTCAGTTAGCGTAGCATGAGAAATTACCAGTGAAGTAAGGTAGGTTTCTGTTTTGCTGTGTTACCGGAAAACCAATTTTGTAGACGCTGCAAAGCATGGACTACCTTATTTTTTATCTATCGGTCGGTTTGCTCCTCTTACTATTACATGAGGTCACGTTTTCCACAATATTGCGTGTAGGTTCTTCGTCTTCGGAAGGTTTTCTGAATTCAGTTAAAAGATTTCAGCGTTTCAGCTCTCTGTGAGCCAGTATCTGCGGTACGTTGAGCTGGATTTCTATTTTTTTTTTCTGTAAAAGAGGGATTTCATAAATCCATATCCGAATCGTTTTGAACTGTGTGTATATAATACTTTTCCAACTGGAAGTTATCCGGTACTTTTCTCTACAAAAATATCTTGTATGATACCGGAATGAAAGCAAACTTGATGGTCCTGAAATGCTGAAAAATTGCGATAAAAAGAAATTGCAATTGTTTAACCGAAAATCAACAACTGATAATCCTGTAAAATGGAGATTAGGCACAAAATGTAGTATGCTCTGTCATTTTTCTGCCTTGTTGGAAATTAATTGAATCGCATATGCACGACAAACAGAAAAAATATGGCTGTCAAATGCAAACATTCATCTACTGTGCGCCCATTTAGTCTAGATTATGTCAGCGGATACACAGACACACACGTTGTATAAATTCTGTTTGTTTGCACGACATCGTATGTAAAGCTAATTTTGCGTGACTTTGAAACTTGAATGAAATAGGTTGATGAAAAATTCATCCTCATTTGCCAACAGGTTGTGAGTGACTGCAAATTAAATGGAAAATTTCATGCCGTTCAAAAAATGAGCCAATTATAAAAATTGAGCTTATCTACGTAAATGTGAGTCGAATTTGTATGCACTTAAGAAACGTCAATACGTACACACATTTGCGCACTATAATTTACTAGAATATACACTAAAATTGGTTTGTTATTTTCTCGATGGTAAATCCGGATCTCTATTTCTTCCAATACATTCGTTACCATTGTATGAAAGAGAAAAGCATGGGACGTAGGCCACGGGTTCAGCGCTGGCTTTATAAATTGTTATGCGTTGCTTTAATTCTTGTAATCGTAAATTATATATCCCAATATTTGGGTCAATAAAGTATCGAATTTGTGAAAATGATCGTCCAATCTTGCAGGTGCCGCACATATATATTTACAACGTTCTAGGCAAAATTTGTTTAAGTTGTTTGGCATACTGTGAGGATTAGCTTAGTTTTAGTATTAGTAACAATCAGACAGACAAACATAGTAAAAATTAATATTATTTTTCCGTTATAAGTGTTAAAATTCGTTGGTTTAATTGTTATTTTGTTGTTTATTTGTTTGCCTATTAATTTTGTCCGCATGAGTATTTATTTGTTCAATTATTGCTTTATATCATTTCAATCATACTCGTTTTTGTATTCATACAACTTGCGATGATGACGAAACGAACAAAGTTGTAATAAGTGTGTGGAGTGCTTTTTTATATTAATTGTCTATTACTGAAAGAAATTATATAAAATGTGCTATGCAAGATTTCCGACAAAAAGAAAGAAAGCCATAATAACCAAGCTACAGCAAAAGTAGTGGCAGCAACCTTAACATTCAATAAACTGTGCGGAGATGTAAGAGCCCGTCGCCGTGTTATGGTAAGACAGTTAGGGATTTAATATATAGATTAGACAATAATTCTTATATCAATTTAAACTGTAATTTTGAAGGAAAATTGATTAATAAATAAAATAAGGCCGTAATTGATTTTGTAGGCGTAAACCGTCGATTTTCTTAATATTAAACAAAAAAACGTTGAGCTGTGCTCGTATAAAAGCTGGTACGGGCGCTTCAATTGACAAAGTAACAAACAACGCCCTAAAAAGGTAGAAACAGTGAAAGGGAATTGTCAGTCTAATTACCGATATATCACTCGTAAGGGTTGTTTAATCGGCTACAGACACCAATCTACCGTTACCACAAAACCTATAGCTCCAACTTTAATAAACTAAAACAAAGCGGAATGTGTTAAGGTTAGCAAACAACAACACCATAAAGGCAGAATGCGTTTCCTTTTAGTGAAAAACGAAACAAATTCTTTCTAATTCAGAGCGGAACAATCTGTATCGACCCATTACACCCAATTCAGTTAAAACTGAAACGGTTTTCAACTGCACCAAATCGTAAATTTTAAATTAATTTTCACTGAAACATTTCTGATTTTTCTGAAAATCTAAAATTCGAAAGTATTTAAACTGCGTATTTTGTATTTTTTATTTAACCACCTTCAGATCTGTTTTTATTTTTCGCGTTCTAAAGAAAGTTCTTACTGTGGTGTTATTTACCAGCAACCAAATACCGATCGCGTGAGAGTGTGGGAAATTCCATTGTTGGAACCTAATGGAAATCTACTGCCTCCATTGTTGAAACTTGTCTATAAAAGGGCAGCACTAAAGGTAAAGGCTAACGTATGGCGTATAAAGTAAATACAAATTTCAAAGTTTTACCGGTTGCCGTGCTTTGAACGGCTGTAATTTTCAATTATGTTAGGTTTGAGGTCGGCGTTTTAAACTTTGGTTACGCTTGCTTGCGTTTATTGTACCTGTATGTAACTCTCTAAGGTAAGGCAATGTATGTACAAAGCTTTGAGAATTTAAAATGTGTAAACAGCATATTGAACTATAAATTTATTTATTTTTATACCAAGTTTTCTACAAGTATAAATAACATTTCGTATATTTGATCAGAAATAATTGCGTTTGATCGGAATGGCATGGGTTCGAATCCTGAATTCCAAAATATACCCGCCAGTTTGCCATCTTGCGGAAGAGATGTAAAGCTGTTAAATATTTTCATAGATCTTACTCTGTATAAGGCTGAGATTTGGCTACATTTCCAGATGGACAAGCCTTGGCTACAAAAATAAGCCGACGATACATCAATAAACAAGTTATTCAAAAATTTGATTTATTGAAATAAATAGTCAGGGAAAATCAAAATTATGTAAATCAGTTACAACTACTCAGTGAGCCTTCAGATTACGGCAGAAAAAAACACAAATTAACTAGTAAATTTTTCAAGAAAGCGGAACATTACGGATTTACTAAAATGAAATGGTTTAAAAATTATATACTGTTTTACATAGAAAACGGTGGAAGAAACTGTCAATATTACAGTTTACTTTCGGCTTAGACCGCATCGTCATTTGACGATTACACCGTGCATAATCAGGTAAGGATCGACCTGTAGTCTGTCTTTATAAGCATTTGCTGTAAAAATTTGAAGCAGGACAAGAATACTTAATCGGCCCTGGCTTGATTTGGGTTCACAAACAGCCAACAGGCATAAACCGATTAAGTATTCTTGTCCTGACATACAAGATACATTAAAATCAAATCCTTGTCCGCCCCAAGTTTCAAATAATCTAAGCACACGGCCCTGTTTAGGCAGGCAAGGGAATAATTCGTGGGAATAATTATGGCTAAAACTTTTGGCACTCAATTGATATTTGCTCGTTTTTTGAAACTAGCACACCAACACTTGAATACACATGATATGCCTTAGCTACACAAGAAACCGCCAAAAGCGATTTGTTGCGATTTACTATTATCTGCCACTGCATGTTACTTGCTATCGTATGCTAGTGTTTGCTACCGTTTGCTACGATTTACTATTATTTGCTACTGTATTTTACTTGCTACCGTTTGCTAGTGTTTGTTACCGTTTGCTACTGTTTGCTACCGTTTGCTATTGTATTTTATTTACTTTGCTTGGCTTGTAACGTTTTGCACAGTAGTTCAATTGTACTATGATTTTTAATAATTTCTATATTGCTATGATATTTGGAGGTGTATGTTTTTACTGGGGTATTGTAGTTCCTGGAAGGAAATTTTTGGGATGCTTGCTACAATTCAATTTGAGATTGGAGGTTTGTGAAGGCTGTAAGGTTTTGATATTCTAACTTTTAAACTCAGGGTTGCGTATTATTGCTGTAATTTCTTGTTATAAATTCTAATAATTTATATTTTTCATATTTGTGAGGTTTGTTTTTACTGAAAGAAAAGAAAAACACAATCAGATTGATACGATTTTTATTTATGTTAGTTTTAATTATAATTTAGTTCAGAATTGTTCAAAAGGTTTAATTTATAAGAAGTTTTAGACTTACTTGTTTTGTGCATCGATTAATGTCATTATGGATGTCAGTGTCAATGTCACAAACGTATAAAAGAATACTCATTGTTATGAGATTTATTTGTTTGTTCAAAAAAAATGGGAATCAAGAAGGAAGACAAAAGAATGGAAAATTTATTTAGTTAGTACGACTCGTCTTTGTAAACAAAGACAGAGAATTTTATATCCTCTGGATGAATAAAAAGGAAAAACGAGTTTAAAAGTAATGTAAAAGTGATTGTGAATATAAAAGAAGAAAATACAACTAATTATCAACGAATTGTGAAAAGTCCAGAAGAATAACAAGTATAAAGCGATCCAGAAAGTTTTTCCAGTTGTGATGGTGGTAAAACCAAGTTTAAAATAATATAAAACAGACCAGAGGAAGATTCAAACTAAAGGCGAGTGTTTGTGGTTACTTGAGGAACCTGCAAACTAGTGAAGTAGAAGTTGGACATTCATCGTTTGCTCGAGTGAAGGATATCCCAATAAGGAGACGTTAAGATAAGTGTTCTCTTTTTAAAGGACGATAGCATTTAGTAAAATTGATTTGATTTTTCGCAAATTTCATTAGAAAATTGATTTATTAAATAAAACCTTTTTTTTTGTAACGTTGATATTGTTTTGTGTTTATCCTATCTCAAATTTATTTATTAATAACTTGTCTTACAAGCTAAATAACGACGCTGAGAAAGTTAATAAAGAGTTTCATAGAAAATATAAATTAGAATTGCGTGAATTGCGGGCATTTAGGGAATTGTTTTCTAGTAAGTACATGCACACGCATATCATTGCAATATATATTATAGCGCTCATCTTGACAATATAGACAATTTAATGCCATAGGTGTTTTATTATTAACATTTCTTAGCATATTTAGTGTAGGTTGCCGGATTTAGAGACTGGTTAGTAAACCCAGTAAGAGCCCGGTTACCCTCATTTTTACTGCAGCAACCCAGGTCTTCGCTAGGTATAAGGGAGCCGTGAAATCCGACTGGAGAGTAACCTCCATCACAAAGTGAAGTCCGACTGGCGAGCAAACTGCAATACAAAATCTGGCGCTCAAGAATTTCAGGGAGGTGGTACGCGTAAGCCGACGTACAATCCCACCTGCAACATAGAAACAGCGTCTACATTAAAAAAATTGAAAGGTGATAGGCAACGTGCAAAGAAAGTAGGCTTAACCACATTATCATATTATATAGCTGGATCTGGTCCTCCCCGTGCTCGTTTTGAGTTGAACTGTGGTATATTTTTCAGATATGTGGATGAAATTGCGAAAAACTTTCCATCTAAAATTAGTAGGTGTTTAAACTTGTAAAACCGTCAAGAATCAGTAATCGGAAGTCAATAAAACTTAACAATGTTGTTAAAATGATACTCAAAAAAGAGAGTTTTTTTAAATTTTTTTCGCAAAAAAGTGGTTAAATTAGTAGTAGCGTCTCGTTTTCCCAAATACGTGCTGAATCGTTATCAACGTTCACTAATTGACGCATCTTGTTAATATATTCATAGTGTTCACCATTGAACTGTCACGAGCAGTTATTTATCTGTCACGGCACGAACACTAAAGATAATAGGGTTCTGGAGAGGCAGGCAGACGTTTTAAAGGCAGTGGAACATCTTATAACAAAATGGGAATTTATTGTTTTGTTGTGAATTTCTACTCGTCTTTAATTTGATTTTGATGCGCTTTCCCCGGAGCTTAAACGAACTACATTTCTATACAATTTGTTTGCAACGAAAATCATAAGGCAGAGTTTAATTTCCAGATTTGTAGCAGCGAAGTTTCAACCTTGCACCCACCCGTCCCTATGTGTTGCATAATGTTGCGCTGATTAATAACTCACTAAGTTTCCAATTAAGAAAGTCGAGAAGATTCTAAAGTTGTATTTAGTTTACGTGGAAAGTTACCTACTTAAGGTGCTGTTTTAATTTATGGGCAACCTGTAATATTTGTGTTAAAATGGCATCTACTTAGAAATTTTAAGCTCAAGTTAAATTAGTAGGTGATGATTACAAAGCATATTTTGAAAATAAACACGAGACATTAATTTTCTAAATTATTTCATAATTTAGAAAATTAAATATTAAATTATCCTAAAACTGAAGCAAGCAAATAAATAAATTAAAACTGCAAAAGAAATTAATTTTAGTAGGACAAACATATACGTACAAATAAAAATTTGTTGATATTAAATAAAATAATTTATTTTACTTCAACAATAATTATTTATTTTAAACTAAATAAATTAACAAATAAATAAAAAATATTTTTAAAAGCTGGGACATTGTCGTAGAACTACTGCTCAAAAACTGGTCAGGTAATTATTGTAAACTAGTGTTACCCCAGCACACAATGCACTGACAGACAGCGTTGACAGAACCGGCGAAATGTCAAGTCACGTGATGCATTAGTTCCAATAATGACACGCGACGTTATTGTAGATGGCGCCCCAAGTGACGCGCGTATAGGCGACCTTCATATATATTATAAATTAAAATAATTATTATTAAAAAATCGACGTAGAAAAAAAATATAAAAATGTTTCATGTTCCATCTGTGGATAGAGACCTTTCATTTAAAAAAAAATGGTGTAAATTGGTGAAGCGGTAGCCGCTGGAGGAACCGGAGAAAAAACCCTTTGTGCTTTTATATATGTATGGATTTTGTAAGCCTATAGAGCTAGGAATGGGCTACAATTTGGTTCGTGTCCCAGTACTAATTTGTCTGTGACGCCTTCTTCAATTTTTGAATAATGTTGTAGCTAAAGTGCTTATGAGTAATAGTAGAATAAGATCCAGAACTTAATTTGTAGGTGCAGCAATACGTGGGGAGGTTAACTTTCCCCTTCACTCCTTAATTTAGAAAACAAATTTGTCAAAATCGATTTATATAGAATTAAAGCAATCTCTATATAATGAGTATCTGTATATAAAATACTTAATCACTTTAACAATATCTATTTATTTTAACCTTATACGTATTTCGGCATGTTTACATGCCATTGTCAAAGGTTATATGAAAGTAAACAGTTAGTGTTGTTATATAACCTTTGACAATGGCATGTAAACATGCCGAAATACGTATAAGGTTAAAATAAATAGATATTGTTAAAGTGATTAAGTATTTTATATACAGATACTCATTAAATATGGACTTTAACGAAGTAAAGCTGGAATTAATAAATAAATCTCTATATAATTCATAAAACCAGAACTACGATTCACAGTCCGCTGTATTTTCACCTTAATTATAAATTATAATTTAAAAAAAGCATGGGGCATATTCCACGGGTTCTGCTACATAAATTAATTACCAAATGCTCTTTTTCCAGTCTTGAAATCGAGCTAAACTTAAAAATCATTTATTTTTCTGATTACAATTTTTCGTAAATTTACCAAAAATTCTTAAACATTCACCCACAATATACGTAAATTAAAATGCTCGAAATGGTGTTGTTGCTAGGAAACATCACTAGTCTGTTAGGAGGGATGGTGCCGCGAATCAACACAATTGGGTTGGTCAAATTAAATTCTTTGGGTCAGGTTGTAAATATGTGTTCCGAAGATTTTAATTTTTATTTTTTTATTTGAAAAATTATATGATGTAGATGCATCCAATTTCGAATGTACTCCCTCACCATTTAATTGTAACTCAAGAATTTTTTGCATATTAGAACTTAACATGTTAAACAGGCTTTTGAAATCTTTTTAGAGTCGAAATAGCATTTCGCATCGATGCTAAATTTATCTCATTAATTATGTTATCCTATCGACTGCGCCAAATAATAATAATACACGAATAGAATAAATTGATTTTAATTTTGTATATTTTACAAAGTGCTTTAACAATAAATATGACAACTTTCTCTTATTTGTTTTTCATCACCTTCTGCATGTTTCGCCGATCTAGCTAATACAATACATGTGGTTATAATAATATTGTCCCCTAGGATTATTATGGCAGCAAACTAAATGGCGAACTCAGTTTCGTGTTAAGGTTTCTCCGACATAAAAGTGCATTTTTGAGAAATAGAATTTATGGTGGCTTAAGCTAAGTTAGTATCCCCAAACTAAAAATAAACAACTGTAAAGGTAATTTAATAAATTAGAATATTCTGCGTTGTCTTATATGAAAGTATTAAAATATAATTTATGTAATTGAGGTATTATATATTTTAAACATAAATAGTTTTCTTTTTCATAATTATGCTGAGCTGATATAAGAAATTGCAAGATTCTTACATTTTGAATTCTTATTTTATGCGCATATTAAACACTGGAACAGTGTGATAAATCTTCCCGCTACGTTACAAGCAGCACTAGAGACTGTGTGGATAACATCGCTTCGCTACAGGTTAAAACATCCATTCCAGACACTGCTTTAGCTTAATTTCCTGAATTTAAATTTTCTCAAAACTATAACAATATGGTTTTCGAACAAAAGCATTGTTTAAAATCATTCTGCTGCGTTTATAGATATTATTATGGAATTCTAACAATCATTTTGTTTATTTCCTCTCTGGGATTTTGCTTAAATACAATTTTGGAAAAAAAATCTCTGACAGAAAGTGGGCTAAAATTGTCGGAATTCGCATTTCTTATTTACCAACGTACAGTGTCGATGCCTATTTTATTATTTACAAGGAAATTGCAATTTCAAGTTTCATATCCTAATATTTCTGTGAACCTCATTTGTTGCATTCAAGCAAGGCTTCGTCCTCGTCCGTTCCATCTGAAACTGCGGATCATGCAGGGTCGTAACCTTGTAACATTTTTGACGTAATATCTGTGTTTGTCGCAGATGTCACAATATTCTCTAGAAATTTCCAAGAAAAATTTGTACCTCGAGTATTTGCGGAATAGTATATAGCTTTAGATTGACTTGTTAAGCTGTTGCCTGTTTTATTATTGAATTTAGACCATTTAATGGCTGCCTTCGTAAAAATTTCAGCATAATCTTTCTTTTGAACAAAATTGTCAAAGGTGTGCAGGATATTGGAGTTTGTGTCTGTAATTTGTTTGGTTCATGCTGATAACAAGCAATGAAGAGCCTCGAGGAAAATTAATTTGAGTAACATTATCATTTTTTTTAAATGTTAATAGGTGTTAAATAAAATTGATAGCAATTAAATTGCAGTTTATTAATTGCTAACTATTTAAATTTTAAAATTTTACAACTAAAGAGAAAATTACTTATGACTACGTAGATTTTCTATCTATTCTATATCTACTTACTATGTTTATTTAGCGTTAATTAGGGCTATACTAGTAGTAACGTAAATTTTGTATTGATTCTCTGAAGGTAACAGTAACAAGGATCACTTGGCTGCTTGCGCAAATGGGGTGGTCTCGATGGTAAAATTGGACCATAAAAAGAGTTGATAATAAATGTTAAAATCGGCGCCAGGATCCTTGCAATGACCAAATCCCTACAACTTCACCGGATCTGTATAATAACAAATATCATTAAAAGATTTATTAGATAAACCAATAGAGTAAAAATATATTCCATAAAATCAAATGGCACAACATAAAACTTTGAAGCCAAATCAAACAAATAAAAGAAAATTATTGTTGAAAAATGTAATCGAAATTAATCAAATAATTAAACATTATCCAAATATTATAAATTTATAACGTTGAACTGTAAATAATAATGTCGATAATTAAGCGTAAGAATAATAGTTACGTTAAATTGTATCATCAAATATGTGCAAGCAAAATGTAATTAAAAACCAAATAATCATCATATTTGTTTTTCCTTAAACAGGAAAAACTATCAAAATGTAAAAATGTTTTGTAATCAACAATTAAACTGCTTGATATCAAAACCTGTCGTTTAAATAAACCAATGTTTTGTATGAGCACATAAAAAAATAACGGTTTGCGACACTGTATTAATACGTTAATAAATATATCAAATCGTTTGTAAGACTTGTAACTGCCTGAAGAAAAAAATATCTAAAACATTCAAATTAATATAAATTACAAATTTAGAATAAAGCACTGTATTGTTTCGATAACAGCTTTATATTAATGTAAAAAGATAAAGTAAATTGATAATTGTTAGATCTAATGCAACAAACTAAATGTACGGTGTAAATTACGTCAGTTACGCTATGATGTAAGCGCTGCTAATTTTCAAACATTGTTAAATTTACTTAAATACCAAATGAATTGACATTTTATAAACAAAATCAGTTTTAACTTATAAATATCTTAATAGTGCTAGAAGTTAACTAACACAGTGTGAATAATAGTAATTTTAATAATGCAAATTGTAAGTAATTAAATTAATTAAATAAATTATAGGATGAAGATTTCATAACTTTAAATTTTCTAATAACAAATTTCTACAGCAAATAAATAGCACAAATTAACTAAAGTCATGCAAAAGTGGCTACAGGTAACTAGTAAATATAAAGAATTCTAATATATACAATCAAAATAGTAAATTCTGACATTAACGAAGCTCGTTTTATTTAACGGAAAACCAACATATTCAGAAAAGCAGGTAAGATAATGTCTAAATATATTCAAATCTTTAATATTTTATGTACAAGATTCTAACGTTTATGTACAAAACGGCAATCTTGGTAACCGCAAGATAAATTCCACCACAACAGATAATTAAGTAGATAGTTAGGTACAAACAATTAAACGTGCACAAATAACATCAAAACTAATTGAAACCACTAAAATTAAATTACCTTTGGTGTTCGTGTCCTGTTGCGATTAGATGAGTGAAAGCTTCCAATAGATACCAATCGGCTTTAAATTACAGAAATTTAAGATTCAAGAAGCCATGCGGCGTTCGAAGTTCACAAATTTCCAAAAAAAGTCTCCGAGACAAGATTTACTAAAAATCCAAATCTTCAACAATATCTCGTCTCATAAATGTAACAACATTTTTGAATTACTCTATCAAAACTCGATTAATAATTGAAAACTTTCAGAAAATATCCAAAACTTCAACTATCCAACTGAACACTTCAAGGATCGAAATCAACGTGGAAGTAAAAGCTGATTGCCAAAAGCTTTCCAAGTATTCTTGACTAAACAAGGAACTTAAAAAATACAAAATAGAAAGGGGGAAACAACACTAGAAAATCAAAAATTGCTTAACCAAACAACCAAAATAATAAAAAATGTACAACTCTACCATAATTTAAAAAACCTAATTTGCATTAATTAGAGCTGAGGGTTAATACAAAAAAGCTAAAACTTTGTGACTTCCATAAGGGCACAAATTTATTGTGAAATTTCATAATTATTTCTAATCTACTAGTTGAGAGTAATTGTGGTTAATTGGACATAAAAAACTCAAACACCAATTTACGATTAATTTTTAATCTAGTTATCACTAATTGTTGGAATTGAGCAATTTAACAGAAGTGGTTACAGAGGTAAAAATACCAAGAAAACATCGCAGTAGTTAATGGAATAAATAATGAGTCAATTATCATGATAATTATGCCCCAAACGATATTTCCGTAATTATATTACGTTCAGTAAATCAGAGGTTCTGGCTAGCATTAATAAGCGCTGGATAATGACAAGATTTGATGGTTGACAAACATAAAAAATTGTGGCTCGGATAAGGATACAAATTTTATGATTGACGACAATCACAAATTGAGACTAATTATGGTTAATGAGATCTTAATTAAACATAAAAATCCCGACCTCAACACTAATGCGATTATTATTCGTTTAGTGTTAACTCATTTTTGTATATAAGTTTACAGCAATTTAGCAGAACATTAATTACAGAAAATTTTGAATAAATAATTACAATAAAATACGTACAAGGGCCGAGAAACAGCAGTAAATAATAACGCAATTATTATTACACCTTAAACGAAATGGGCATAATTACACTATGCTCAATAAATCAGAGACTATAATTGGGAGTAATTAGGGGCTGGATGATGACAAATCACAAAGAATAATTTTTTTATTATGTCAGATATGAAAATAAATTTATGCGTGCTCAGAAATTTCTGATTATTTTTTATTTTTCCTAATTAAATTTGAAACAATTTAGTACAACGTAAACTGCACACCTACTAACAATTACGGTGCATTATGTATGTCCTTTTTATCAACCTTTGTACAACAACATATGCTTTAGTTTCACTAAATTGTTTTAAATTTAATTACGTTAATATTTAGTAGAAAAAGTAATATGTAAGTTATAATATAAGTAATATAAGTAAGAAATAATTGCAGAATAATAGCTAAAACTATTACCTTAATTGCTGCCAATTTATTTTAATATATCTATATATTAAATTCGGATTCCTTCCTCCTGTCTCAACTTTTAGTGGTAAGGAACCTGACTACTAGACACCACATTATTAAGCCTTTACTACAGAAGGCTTGCATTTGTTTGTACAGCAGCCTACTAAATAAAGTTATGCCAGACGAAATGTACACGCGTTCTTTGTATTACTGAAATATAATCTGCTGCTGTTTAAACATAAACTCCGAGGCTGAAGCATGCAGCCCAAACTCCAGTCTGTTTATCTAAAGGGGAAGCACAAAACTTGTTTTCAACAACTTGCGAAGGTTTGTTGTTAAAATAATACTCATATTTAACTAATACAAGCAACAATTGAGACGTAATAGAAAAACATCAACCTTATTAACACAGATTTACTATATTAAACAATATTAGGTAACAACGCTAAATAGTCTCTCTGTCAGCTGTGTCGGCCAAGGTCCCGGGCGTTTAGGTGTCACGTTAACGGGACAACATACCTGTTCGAAATGCGGTTACCCTAATAACAAGCGATAAAAATACGACTTTTGCTTATAGGAGCCATTTTCGGCTTACGATGAAAATATCCCTGAATAGAGTCCGAGAACAAACTCGCTTGGAAAATATTGATAGAGAAAATATCCACCGGCAAACATCGTCTGAAAAAAGGCTCCGATAAAAACATCCATCAGTGAAAACATTCCCCAGAATATACAAATTAGCGAAGATAATTTTCCGGAGAAACCAATCACCACAAAAACACCATTTAGAGAAAAACACGAGTATTTTATTGCTGGTGAATATAATTAAAATAAAACATTCCATGAAAAAGATACCCTTTTTTATTCTTGCCGAATAAGAATTGTGTTGCATTTTGGAATATTTTTTGCGGGGACTGGAAATTTTACGGGGGTTTTTATTCTTAAAATATTTTTTCGGAGTTTTTAGGAATATTTTTTCCGAGTACAGCTTCCATTCACGAGACCGACTCAGCAAAAAAAAACAGGTGGGGGAGTAGCTCACGAGTTCTGACTTTTATCCTTATCACTGCTTTTCAAGTTTGAAAAGGGTGTAATAGCGTTGATGCTCTATAAATTCTTGTTTCTAATTTGTTTCTTTACATGCAATTAATAACAACTAGCATTACTCGTAACCTATGCCCCACGCCTTTTTTGATAACTTTTTTAAAACATGCAAGCTTTTGAAATCAAGTTCCGCGCGCTCTTTGTGACTGTTACATAAACATCGAAACCCGGCAACATAAAAATAAATAAATCCTGCCGAGATATAAGAGCATAGCCCGTCGTGTCGCATAAAATTGAGACAGTTCCGGTTTTAGATTAAAGATTAGCAACCTATCTGTATAATAAAGGCGTCGAGTGCCTAATGTTTAGGCAATTAAAACTGATCTTTGTTAGCTGTATGTAAGTGCTATAATCGTGTATTATTCCGCCAGTTAATTTTTTCAATGCAAATAAGAAGAAGAGATCCCTTTTTGAGTAAGCACGCATTGTCTCTTAATTGTAATTACCGGAATGCCAACGCAGTATTTATAACAAACACATAATTCGAAGTCTGTCTAAACATTAACCTTTACTTTCAATTCCGTAATGTTTAGACAAACAAGTGCATAGTTACTAAACATAGTATGGCCACTGGTCCATTCCTATTTACCATACGCAACGGTGACAAATGACATTTTATATATCTTAGACGCGTTTGTTTAATCAACGTGTCATGAGTTTGTATAATCTCTTTTTAACTGAATTATGCAGTATTAACTTTATCAGATATGTATATTAACACTAGAGAACATTTTCTTGAATAATTATTATTTAATTCAATCGATTTTGTCCGATATACTAAAGATGACTTACTATTGCGTTGAAACCACTGTTGGGATCCTAGAGCAACTGCTGTACTTAGAACGTTATGATATAAAATGGTTTTGATATTATTAAAGCATACTTTTCAAAGTATGAACAAATCCAAGCGAAATAATTTTTCCATTTTTGTGTAAAATTTGCGAACTAAGTCATGTCAAAGAAAAAAAAAAGCAGAACAATAAGGTTTTGTTAATTGAATTCTCAATTGTCCGAAAACACTCAGCGGAATTCTGTAAATTAAGAGTCGGCCTTAAATAAGAAAAACCGGCGTTGTGTGAGAACCAATGGGTTGCAATTATATTGAGACATTACGGAGTTACGATCCGGAATACGGCATCCGTTACAACACACATAAACCTTAGAGCCTCTAAAAAATAATGAAACATAAGAACACGTATTACTGCTAGAAGCGCCGTATTTCACGCAAGCTTCAAGTGCGAATTTATATCTGTAATTCCATTTTGTATTTTATAGGCACATACCCCCTGCTGCTGTAAAAAGATATATCGTGTTTTCACTTTAAAATGGGATTTTTCCCTGTAATTTTTACCTTTGCTCTTTGCATGTCTTTCTAATTTTACCAATTTGCACATAAACGAGCTTTTTTTATTTTCTTTTACTTTGTTTGGTACCGCTGCAAAACAAACGTGTTCCTTTTTCGCCTAGAAGCGCAGTCATCCTTGAAAGGGGAGTATTATGCCAGTTGTATGCAGTCTGAAGTGCAATATACCACGCCTGCTGTTCTTAAACAGACAGACAGCCACGTACATTAAGAGAGTTTGCATTATAGTAAAGTTTGTTTCTCACGTCTTCCACCGACGCTTCTTGAGTGGTTATTTATAATTCATGAAAAAATACATCTGCCTGGCATCTTGGACCCTAAGATTTCTTGCTAAGCAAAATTGCTTGGCAGATAATTTCGCCGAACCCCAAATATGCCATTATCGCATATTCCGAGGTCATTAATATGAGAAATTGCCCAGAATACCCTGTCTGCAGTGAATAAACGAAGTCATGCTTTTTATATTTGCTCCACGGAATAATAAAATTCATTCCCCGGCGAGTTTGTAAGCTTAGCTGGGAATCTGCGAGCTTGTTTGTAATTTATACCGTTCGTGAAAGCTCGAGCTCTACATACTTACGGACTATCATTTCCTTCATTACTTTACACCCAGAAGATTGATGCTCAGAATTCCATTGTAAATTGTTTCTTAATAAAGGCATGTAGTATTAGGCGAGGAGAACAATAATTAATAATTCTCTGAAATTGGAACGCGATGCAGGGTCGCAGCCCATCAGCACCCAGCAGTTTTACATTTAGAATGAATTGTTCTTTCTCAGAATCGTTAACGATAGGTTAAACAAAGCAAAATAGAATAATGAACTTTTAACGTTTTAAAGCGAAGTAAACGAACAAAGACTCAATACAACAACGAATTCAGTCCCAAACGGTGCTGGTCTAAAATTGTCCTTAAATAACAGAGTTGGTAGTTAACGAAAATCGGAAAAATTACGTTGAAGTAAATACATGGTCAAAAATGAAAAATAAAACATAATTTAGATTAAATGTTCTCGAATGTCAATAATTAACAAATTAGAACTAGCTAATTCCGTGGGCTACGCCCTTTTTTGGGAACCTTAAATGTTTTTTCCACTGAGTCGGTCGCGACGTAGAGACCCGCTCTCGGCAAGAAAATGCCGTGAAAAATCAAAAAAAGTTAAGAAATATCGGCCTCGCAAAAAACTTAAAACAGAAAACTTCCCAGCAACAAGCTTAAAACAGAAAACTTCCCAGCAAAATTTTCAGGAAAACCATTCTTCGGAAAACTTCGGAATCCTATCATCAAAACAATTCCTAAAAAGTAAAGTAAGATCGACTCCATCGAAACTGTTTGCCGGGTCAGCTCATGTGTACGCCAGTCGCTCTGCTAGAATGCCTCAAGTGTGTTTGCGTTATGAAGGCTATTAGCAGATTACGTTACAATAACACCAATAAATATTTTTTATGAATCAGTCTGAATTAGGATTAATTTCGTAAACCCGTCGCCCGCGGCCTCGTATTTAGCAAAAAATAATGTATTACCAAAACATGACCAATAAACAAATTTATTGCTAAACCACGGCCAATATACTGTTGAGATGTAAAAGCCCGGTGTGTTGGTATGGTGAGACAGTTAAGGATTTATAATACAGGGTCGCTATTATGTATGGGACCAAAGCTCCTCTGGTCAAACGGTTTGAGATATGCGTTTCATATTTGGTATATGTTAATTTGAGGTTGTTTTGCATATTCTGAAGTGAGAAAATAACACAGAAAAAACAAAAAAACATTTGAGGCATGCTTACATCGTCTAGGACTAACTTTGTTTTCAGGAAAATTCTTTTTAAAACAACATCGTGGTTCTGAAGAAAAACCTTTTTTTTCATCGTACAGCAGTTCCGCAGAAGGAGATGGAGCGACCTACTTCGAGCTGGCGTACTTGGTTAATTCGTCACTGCACATTTACTCAAATCTAGTAACCCTTGCATTAACGAAACGTCATAAATAAACAAAACACAAACAGTCATTAAAATTAATAGGATAACAAACAACATTTCTTAAATAAAAATGAAAACAACAACATTATTAATTAACAGTAGTTAAGAGAGGAGATGTTCAAATTGCTGCCTATTTACTTCTTGGCAATAATGAACGCGCTTTTTAAAATTGTCTAAAGAGTCGCACAAAGAATTGCGAGTAATAGCAGCCATTTCAGCAAGAATACGATTTTTCAATTCTTCTAAATTGTCAGGTCTATGTAAATAAACGCGACTTTTTAAATGGCCTCACAAAAAGAAATCGAAAGGAGACAAATCTGGTGACCGAGCGGGCCACTCCACGGTTTCTCTTCTCCTGATCCACGCCAATGAAAAATGTCGCTTAAATAATTGCGCACTGCAAGTCCATAGTGGGGAGGCGCACCATCTTGCTGAAACCAGATGTTTTCGTTGACTGCATTTGGATTATCATGATTTGGAAAGAGTTCTATAATTTGAGGAATAATATTTTCCCGCAGCATTTGAAGATAACTCTCCGACGCGACGTAAGGTTACCTTTAATAAAAAATGGTCCTAAACGATGTAAGCATGCCTCAAATGTTTTTTAAATTTTTGTATGTATCACACAGCCTAGGTTACTATTTAAAAAAATTCAAGATGGCGGCCGCGCTTAAAAACTATATGCAAACAAAATCTTTTTACTTCAGAATATGCAAAATAACCTCAAATTAACGTATACCAAATATATAATATATATCTTAAACCGTTTGACCAGGGGAGCTTTGGTCCCATACATAATAGCGACCCTGTATAATAAATTGTTTGCTCGCATTTAATCTAGTTTCGACAAGAGTTCGCTTTATGCTAGATTTTACAAGGCTTTTACTAAAAAAATGTTTGAACAGATCGTGAGAAATTGAATGTTAAATGCGTTTAACTTTCATTTGTTTGCAATCCGCTTTATAAAGTGTTTGTTTCTATTGCGTTTACTTCAATTTTGACAAACAACAATGACGATATACACAAATTTTGGCAAAAATCCGTTTTACAACATTAAAATATAGGAAAAATATGTCATACGTGTCGGTATTTTTCTGTTGCTCCCCATAGTACCTAGATAATATGTCTAATGCGCCCTTTTTCGGCAGGTAGCTCTCCCATCGGTTCATACTGCAGTATGGTTGTAGTTCTCACTACTACTAGAAGTGTTCCGTTAGGTGGAAGCATTTTCCCACGTCTAAAAATCTAAATCTAATTTTTGACGTAACAAAGTAACTTATTTACGCCTAAAAATAATTTATTTACAGTTTACGAACGTTTTTTTTTGTTTTGTTTTAAATGGCCGAAATTATTTTCAGACGTCAATAACTGCATTTTTGACGTCATAAAATAGATTTTGGGCGTCAATAAAGACATTTCTGATATAAGAAATTTGATTATAGACTTTATTCTTTTCCATCTTATCCTATCTTACAATTTACAAATATTTTTTTTAAATTTAATTATTTTCAGACGTAAAAAATATTAATTTTTAACGTCACAAAAGTCAAATTTCGAGTCTAAAATTAAATTTGTGACCGTAGCGTTTAAAATTGAAAAGTTGACCTTAGAAATTAACTAGCGATTTGAGAGAAATGTAATTCTGTTCGCCACAATTCAGAATAAAACGTTGCATAACTTTTCCTTACAGGAAAGTGAAAATTACAAAACTTTCCAATTAGATAAAAATAAAAAAAAAATACTTTGATATAACATATCGCAAAACAAGGCTAGATCGCAATCTAAACCAAATCAGTCATCAAAATCAAATATCCATAAAACTAAGAGTTGATTAGATCTTGACAGGGTAACAAACCGGAACCTAAATAATAGTAACCACTTTATGCATTCGGAAAATTAGGTTCTATTAAGTTGTCAAAAGTTCGTATGCAAAGGAGCCAAATGAAAAAATAAGTCACGAGAGACCTAACTTGGTATACCCTATTGAGTTATTTTCGACACGCACGATATGGTATTACAGAGAATTGTTTATCATTATTAACTAAATTATTATAAAAGTTACATTACAATAGATGACCAAAAAAAGTTAGTAGTAATTTTACTTCTAATCAGTTTATCAACCGGAATATTTTTCTTTTGAAACTTGTTATTAGGTAATTTTTTCCGAACAAATTTCTCATGATGTTAATTATAATTTTCGCGTATCAATGCGGTTATTAAGGGATGCTCTAGAAAAATATCGAAAGCAATTTTGTACTGAAACATTCAAGCAAGATCACTTAAAGAAGGCTCCCTTTTTCCATTTTCAATACTTTCAGGTCAAAGAATGCCTTTTTCGAAGCTTATTTTAAATTTTGATTTATTACGACCACGTTCTAAATTAAACATCAAACATTTTTAAATTACACAAACGCTGAAAGAAAACCAATTGCAAATTCAGCAATGATTCTACAAAGTACAAAATCTTTCATCAATTTGTTTTTTACAGAAGTTTACAATATTTAACCTTTTCCAGAAAATAATTTTTGTTGAAGTCCGTTTATGAATCTAGAGCAAGCACTAAATATAAATTATACAAAATAAAATTTAAATTTGAATGACAGTAAATTCCATACCTGAAAAGACGAAGTCAGGGCCGGTGGTCCCGTGGTATGCACAGTTATTTTTAGTTCGAGGGGACACGAGTTCGGTTACAAACATATTGTATGCGGAACCACCTTAATTTGTATATTTGACTCTGAGAACGGGAAACGTGGCAAAGCGGGTTCGTACCCCGCTCTTGGAAAATTACTTAAAAAATCGTTTTCGCAAAGCAGTGAGCAAACAGCAAAGTTTAACGCCGCAGTAAAATATTTTCTGTAGCGAATGTTTGTGACCTTGAAATTATTTATTGTGACACTCTTTGTATGTTGCGGGTGGGATTGTGCGGCGGATTATACGTACAACCTTGTTGAAATGCTCGGGCGCCGGATTTTATAACAGAATTTACTCTTTGGTCGAACATCACCGGGTGAGGGAGGCTTTTCTCTACTGGAACAGCACTTTGTGGTGGAGGATTTTTCCCCAGTATGGCTTCACTTTTTGGTAGAAAGGCTTTTTCTCAGATGAGGTGCACTGTTCCCTCTTACCTAATTGAAGACCTGGGCAGCTGCAGTGAGGGTGGCTGTATCTAGGGGTCTAACTCATTTTACTTACCGATACTATTTGTGCTCAAGTAATGTTAATAAGAAAACAACCAAAAATGAAATACGGTACAAAGCAGTAGCAAACGGTAGCTGGTAAAATATGCAAAACATATTTTGAACAGTAGCAAACCGTAGTAAACGGTAGCAGATAATTTACAATAGTAAACGGTAGCATATAGTAGCTAACGGTAGGAAAGGTAGCATACGGTAGCAATTAAGATACAGTAGCTAACGATATTAAACGGTAGCAATTAACTAAGTAACAATAAGACGTTCTGGTGCAAACAACATTAGAGCTAATTCTTAATAGGTAAGACAGGTACAGCGGACAAACGGGATTATGACGGATATAGAAAAACAAGAGCGAGAGCGAGAGCGGAAGGGGGAGCAAGAGCGGGAGCGGTAGCGAAACCGGAAGCGGGATCAGAAGCGAAAGTGGGAGCGGGAGTTGGTAGTATTTATCATTCTGCAAATGTCAACATAGCATTTGATACTATTTTTACCTGTTTTAATACAAAAAATGCATTTCTAAATTTCCATTAAGTTTTCCGTGAAAAATTTGATTTTTTGTTATCTTTGTGAGAATCAAATTAAAATAAAATAAAAGGGAACGTTTAATTATTAATGTAAATCTCTAGCAGTAACGGTTTAAGTTAAAAGGCAATAGCTATTACTAAAGATACTCAACGTGCCGGCGTTCCTTTCCCACGCATTAGTTTAAGCATCTGTTGATCGAATCCACAGCATGGGAATATGCTGAATGAAATTTCAAGTGTTTTTGTCGCGTGTTTTCAGGAGCTAGCGGTTCTTTTTTCCGCACACTTAATATTTGATATATTCCCACAAGAAAATCAAGTGGAGTTAAATCTGGCGACCTAGGTGACCAAGTAACCGGTCTAGCACGACTGATTCCATTTATCACTATGGTATTGATTTAAACGCTTCCGTTTAGTGTGCTGAAGCACTAATCTGCTTCCACGACATATTATTTCTAATATTATCAGGATGTGCGTTGCAAGAAATTTAAATAACGTTGTCCGTGTACTTAAAATAATTTTATTTTTGTCTTTATATTAATCCCATAAAAATAGGCGTTTCCGACTTAAAATGTCGTACATTGATTTTATCGAACACAACTCGTTCATTTCTTGTAACGTTAAATCACCACCTTTAAGCGTTCAATACGTGGTTGAATAAATTCTTGCTCCAATTATACCAAAACCAAGATTCATTAAATTCTTTTTATAACACTGTTACAGTAAACCACCGTCTCAACAACATAATGAATATTCAACAAGAGTCCGCATTAAAAACAAATAGTTTGGTTTTTCACATTATCTGCAGAAGCTGAACTTTGCTTACTTTTAGTGTTCTTCTTTGTTCGCAACTTTTCTACATTTGATAAGCTCCAAGTTGTCAAAAACAATGGATAGAGCTGCAGATTCGCAAGGGAATGGCCGATTTCTTAAAGAGGGTAAGTCGAAGGGGAAGCAAAAGACATGGGCAATAACCATGAAGGCATCTGACAATGGCCGTCTAAATGGAAGGACCTGCGTTACTGAAATGGATGCTTTAGGAAAGCAAACCGTATGCAAAATTTCAATATGAGCCCAGTATTTGGACCGTTCTTTTTATGTTATGTGTATAAAAAATATAATAATCATCGAAGGCACGAAAGAGAATTTTTCTGCAGATTTGTAACAAAACAAATTCGGTTAAGGTTAATAAAATGGGAAGGCTGTAGATATTTCGGGAATCGCATTTTCTCGTTTTGTTTGGTCCACAGAAAGGCCTTAGAATTGCCGCAATTAATTTTATTAAGCGCTACATTTTTCTCTGTGAAGTGTGGTTGTGGGTAGCAGTTAATGATTTTAAGTTATAAAAGAAAACTCTCAAATAAATGCGATAATGCTTAAAGAGATTTTTGTATACCCCGCATTGTGACGACCACTTTTTAATGTCTCTAGCTGTTGTAGTTAAATGAGTCAAATAGCTGCTGGGACAATACTTGGCGAAATAAATTTCTCCGGCAAATAACAGTTCTATTCCGGTATTGTTCTTTTTAATTTTGCCTGTCTGCTTTCAGCCGAAGATAAATTATGACAGAACGATTCCAGGATAAAATGAAATGACTGATGTCACCGCGAACACCTGCCTCTGTGCCAAAATCTCTAAACCACCAACGGAGATATTTTGCGTGACGTTATTTAGTTCAATTTATTATCACGCTAAACCAATTATTTACCGATGTGAGCTTTTTAATCCGTGACAGGAAGCTCGGCAGGAAACTTTTTTTCAACATGCCAAAAATCAAATTCAAAAGGTCAAAACAGTTACGATATATTTGACATGAAATACCTAAAAGATAAACAAAATTTTAATATTAAACAAGAATTTTAATTTTACATATACATGCTTTTTTTCTGTTGTAAGCTAATTTTTCCTAGCATCTAACCTAAGATATGTATATAAAAAATAATTAAATAATTAAATATTAACTCCATGTATTTGCGTTACCTTCCCATAATAATGGGTTTATCAATTTGTTTTTGCGTATACATTCGTATTTTTTCTGCGCTAGTTAGTATTTGTTTGTATAAATCACAATAGTCTTGATTAGGTGTAATTTGTGACTTTGTAAGAGGAACTGGCAAGGCCGTCGGGCAACTTAAATCAGTGATTGATCGCACTCACGAAGGCCCTAGATTTTGGCAATATGTAGTTTTATTTTAAGGAAATGCGTGTCCAGTGGAAAGAAGGGAATTACAGCGATTTGTCATTTCTAGAAATGTGACAGACACGCATTTGGTAAAATGAATGCTCAATTCAATACAAAGCCGCGTTGTTTTCGATTCTCTTCTTCCTTTGACAGATATAAATGTCCTGGACTGAGAACACGTTAGCTCTCATGTGCGCCTGAAATATTTTTTTGTCAAAACTTCAAAATGAGTGAGGCGCAGCAATAAGAATTTGTTTTCCACCAACCAAGAATGCAAAAATCAAATCATTCCTGGACTCTTTTGTATGGGTCATGAACGCTGTGATCTTCCTTACCATTAAACAGTCAAAAAAATTAAATATTAATGCAATCTTTTGAAGTTTATTTTTCAATGAATTATTAATTGGCCCTAATTTTCCAGTTTTAGATTTAATCTTTTTCTGAAACTCGTCCCTATCTTGTTTTTGTTTTCAACTCAATAACTGGAACAAATTTAATTTTTGTTTTATTCGTACATTTAATGGATTTTTTACAGCCAGATTCTTGATAACGCTATACTTGTTTTACGAGTAAAAGCCTTCCGGTTAGTTTTAATCTACTAGAAAACGTAACACTATCTTTTATTATTTATTATGTTTTACTTCGGTTTTATTTACAGCATCGTTAACTTAATACTTTATTCAGTTAAAACATTTCTATGTCGGTTCGTTTTTCCTAAAAGTTTCACCAACTAGTTCAGATTATTTGCATTTCACAAGATAAACTTTCAAGGCAGTAATGGACAAAATGAACAACTCATGAACACGTTGTGAACTAAAACTAGATTACTTCTGCATTCTAACAACCACTAGAAACTCTAGAGTGTAGACTCTAGAGGAACCCTATCAGCTCCATCAATACACCATCACGAAAGCAATAAAGGGATCATTCATCACCAGCGAAGACAAAAGGCACCGTACCTTACCTACCACTGCAGCAATTTAGGACGTAGTTTGCACAAGATTCATGAAGAGAATGCACCACTTCATATTCCATAAACCTTATGGAAGTTTATCTAATATCGACACTACTAGCCTGAGTCATGACTATCAAAATTTCAAGACAAGAAGAAAATACAATAGAATTTGGAAGTTTTAAACAATGTCCAGCATATATACTGGAAGCGAAACTTAATGTTTTTGTTACATGGTCAAAACAATTTAAAAAAAATTGTGCACTTCCTGTGGTTCGGAGCCCGCACGTTAAACGGTACAAAATATCTAGCTCTGCGCACTAAACACAGAGACAGGAGAGAGGTCGCCAACACCCTGAATTGGTTATGACACTTAAAAAGAAGAAAAAAACCTTCACATATTTAAAATGGTATACTTCTGAAAGAAATGATATTAGTTGTATGTATGTATGTATGTATGTATTTCAGGTCTTACAGCACTTAGGCCACGTTGTCGGGCCCATTGTGCGTACTACCTTACATACTAAGTCCTTAAAAACTGCTTAAACTATTCTATGTTAAGAGGTTTCCAGGAGCTGACAACTGCCCCAGCCCGGATTCGAACACCGGGCCAAATACAGCCACAGACTCCCCCGAAAGCCTCTGTGACCTTGGCTGCAAGCCCCTACTACACTCGCCTACCAAGGCCCCTATATTACAGTTGTTTAAAGCAACTTTTTAAACACTTTGTGTTTTTTCTATCTAAAAATATCATTTCATCTGCATTTTTCGTTAAAGGCATTTTAAGCTAAGGTTGAACATTTATTACCACACAGATGTCTTCCAAATCTTCATGTCGTTTCTTCTTATTTATTTCTCAAACCTTAAAAATGAGAAATAATAAAACTATCTTCTAAAATTTATATATTTCTGTAGTTTCGCAATTATTGACATTTTTCTTAAAGTTGCTTGAGTATCCAAATAGTGTACGTGGCCTAAATTTATACGTCAAAAATTGTTTGAGAAGTTAAAAAATGTTTGTGATGTCAATAAATACCTTTTTGACAAGAAAAAGTAAAATTTTGGCCCTCAAAACTGTTTTTGGCGTCAAAACTGTTTTTAACGTCAAAACTATTTTTCTCGACGTCATGAAATGACATTTCAAGTTAAAAGAACGTTTATTGACGCCAAACACATTTATTGAGGGAAAAAATGTATTTCCCAACGTCTAAAAATAATTGTTGACGTCAATGATTAGTATTTTACGTCAGAAAATCATTTAAAGATGTTTAAATTTTAACGACGGCAAAACTTGTTTCTGACAACAAGAATTAATTTTTCTCTGAATTATATTTAATGTGATTAAAAGAAAGTTGTATAAATAATTATCAATAAATGAAACCGATTTTTGACGTCAATAAATAATCTGTTCTTATCAGAAAATAAAATTTTGGTTTCAAAACAATTTTTGACGTCAAAACTGCTTTTTGACGTCAAAACTGTTTTTCTAGAAGTCATGAAATAAGTTTTCACGTCAAAAAAACGCTTATTGACGCTAAAACATATTGTTTGAGGCCAAAAATGTAACTATATCCTAACATTGAAAAATAATTATTGACGCCAATAATTAGTATTTTACGTCAGAAAATTATTTAATGAATGCAACGTGTTGAAGCTTTAATCAATGCAAATTGCCGTCTTTAAAATAGTGGAGAAAAGCAACAACATGTTTAATAACAGCCTCGTGGATTGTCACGAACAATCTCACGACCATTTTTAAACGGTTAGTCTATTTAAGTATTCGCGACTTTTTCAATGCATTTTTTGAAAATAGAAGCTGAGTCTACGTAAAATTTGAGGCGATTTGATGTCGTCATCCATACATATATAAAAGCTCAAAGGGTTTTTTTCTCCTGTTCCTCCAGCGGCTACCGCTTCACCAATTTGGACCATTTTTTTTTCAATGAAAGGTCTCTATGCTCAGATGGAACATGAAACATTTTTATATTTTTATTCTACGTCGATTGTTCTATAATAATTATTTTAATTTATAATATATATGAAGGTCGGCTAGACGCCCGTCACTTGGGGCGTCATCTACAAAACCGCCGTGTCTCATTATTGGAACTAATGCATCACGTGACGCATTTAGACGGGTCGGCCAACGCGAGTCTGTCAGTGCATTGTGCGCTGGGGTCTCACTAGTTAATGATAAATTTTCATGAGAAATTGAATTATAATACGCTGTATTTATGGTACAGTAGAAATTACACTGGTTATGTTGAAATAACAAGTAAACGGTTTCCACGACAACAATTATGTATTGTTTTCTGTTTAGAGTAGAGTACAACAAATAATCACTATTTCACTACGTAAATTCCAATTTTGACGTGTTCTGTCCTCGTAATTATTTGGTGCCCAATAAATAAATAGAATAATTTAGCAAGCCCGCATTATTTGCGAAGGGAAAAATATACAAAATACAATATAATAATGGAGTTCGTTATTAACTCGGTCGATTTTTCAAATTTATTACTGTCCAAACTCAGGTTAATTTATTTCCCCTAGATTGTTTTTAGTCAATAGCTCCATCATTCAAAATGGTTAGGGGAGTGGAATTCTGTTGCAGTGGTTCTTTGTAAACAACGTGAAGGGCTTTTGTAGCTTTATATGCATGCCATTGAACGCTGTCAAGAACCAAAAGAGCTATATCAATGCTTTGTTCTTGAGCCACCTCTCAGCTATTGTGTGTATTGTGTATCAGAATGCACCATCGACTTTGCAGCCTAATATATTAAATTAATGGACGCCATTTTGGTGAAGAACAAACCTAGACACCGCTCGTATTCACCATTCAATTTTGCAATATTACATGTTTAATAGCTGCATTAATTGGCTTTGTTCCCTCATTCTGCGCCCTGCTTGATGAAGGTTAATCGCCGAGGTGAATATGCCTCGGTTACAATGTAGCTTTATACCCATTATGTTCGAAATTATACCTGGGATTTAAATTTAAATATTTATTCTTTTTTCTATGCATGGCAAAATATTTATCACGTACTGCCAGGAATTTTAATGCTAAACTCATAATGCCACTTAAAATACAATATTCAAATGCACAATTCAGTTTGAATCCTCTCTCCGTGCAAATATCTCGGGAACTATTTGATAAAACACTGATTTATCTCTGTCAGTGCACTAGCAAAGCAAAACCTATTCAGAGATAAATTACAAAAGGTGAAAAATGTAGCGAGTTAACAACGGTAAACCTGGAAAACTTTGTACGCCCTGCATATTTAACATTGATAAACTGTCTGCCCTGAGTTATGAGTTTTTAATATCGGCGCTAATATTGTGGAAGACCGCAAGCTGTTACTGCTTCCATCGCCACCTCTATTACCGTCGACTTACTCGATATTTCTACTCAATTTATAATATTTGAAAAATTGAATGGACTCATAGTGATTTTTCATACCGAGTTTCGCTTAGGGCTTAGATTTAGCATGTAAGATTCAGGAATGCGAGTGAAGCATGTATTTTCCGGTGTTTTAAATATTCGAAACTTTTTGAAAATAATTTGATGTAAAAGAATTTTCGAACAAAGAACAAAATTTGCGGACGTTTATTGGCAATTAATTAAAAAAAATTGTCGTTACTGCCTGTTGCTTAGCAACAACCCATGTAATAATTTTGTATGTTTGCTATTTTGCTTCTACATATGTTCAAAAAAAACGGAAAACAAAGCTTATTGCTATTCTTGTTAGAACGGCTTCTTGCTGTACGCGTTCTTTAGTCGCTGCGGTAATACACAAAATATTTGCAGCTGCATCTAAAACCTTACCACAAAAGCCATTGCATTTCTTGCGTCAATATACAGTTCATGCTTATTTAACAGATACTTTCTTGTAAACTGAAAACATGCTAAAATAATTATAATACATAAGCATGGAAAAGATGCCAAAAAGCAGCTTCTTACAGACCAATTAGTCTCTTACCTATACTTTCCAAAATCCTTGAAAAACTCGTACTCATGCGTCTTAATTCATTTCTTAACAACAACAACATAATTGCAAAAACTGTCCACCAATTACTTAGGATCACTGAAAGGCGGTTTCGGAACTATAAACACAGTGGTGTAGTTTTCCTGGGCACCGCACAGGCGTTTGATTAAGTTTGGACAAACGAGCGCTTTCTCAAATTATTGCAAATTGCTCTTTCACCTTACATACTCAATATTATTGCATTATTTCAAAATCACAGGACATTTAAGGTGAGGTTAAACTTCTTCTACTGAGATACCAAAAATATATCTGCAGGAGTACTTCAAGGCTCGGTGCTCGGCCCTATTGTATTCAACCAGTTTACTTACGACATCTCAATTCCACTGTCAGCCAAAATAGGTATGTTTGCAGATGGCACAATATTGCTAACACAACATAGAGACATAAATATCTTAGCACAACAATTACAAACGGCTCTGGATGAACTTCTACAGTACCTCACAAAAAGGCCCATAAAACTTAATCGCCACCACGTGTGAGTGCAAGATATTTATTTGAGGCGACCTCAAAATCACCAGGAAATGACATTATATGGTCAATGCATTAAATGGAATTTTCCAGAATTGGCAGTGAAGTATTTAGGAGTCTAGACCGACGTTTAACCTGGAGCTTGCAAATTTATGTCAATATAATTTCAAATAGGGCAAAAATTAAGACAAACCCATCTAAAAAGAGACTTCCACAAGGTTCTTTTGTCATCAGAAACTAACAGTGAAGGAAGCAAAAGTGAGTGAACAGATTACGTTATGTAATAATTGGCCATAGGGTTAGGATTCCAATTATTCTGTCTTCAAAACTGTTCTTTGTTCAATCAATCATGTGTAACATTACGTATGTTAAGCTGGTTTTCTATAATAATAAAAAATAATAAGATGCTTGTCTCGCCACTGCTAGGCGCCTCCACCAAATGTCACATAATTTAAACTAGGAGAAGATTAGCACTTGACCTATTTATGAAAACGCAACTTAAGCAACTAACATTATTTACAAAAAGAAATAGAAGAACGATGCAGTTCTTCAAACTTGTTTGAATTTTTTAGGAGTTTCTAGAAAAAAAAAATTAGTTTTCTATTCACGAAAAGATTGTAAAACCATTAATAAAACCACGACCTGCAGTAAATTTCGTAGAAATTTCTTAGCTTGCTATCGCTAACATAAAGGTGTTATAAATATGTCGCACGGCATCGTGAATAAACGGGAACTATGCAGGCAAAGACATAAAGTAACCCCAGCGTACATAAAAGTCGGTACATATTACAACAGAAAGGAAAGTCGTAAGAATATGGAAGCCTGCAGCCAAGCGATTTAGACTTTTACTGATCACAAGTTTAAATTTCAGATAATCTGAATTGGAATTACCTTCTGGATATTTTATGGAACTGATAGCGGTTACGGAGGCCTAGAGCGTGGAATAGAAATTACCATAAGCAGATTTTCCAAGTCCTAACAAATAAAAACATGGACCAATTTCGGTGTTTTCTTTTTTGCTTTAATGCAGAACCTGAAACATGGGCTACTTTAAGAAAAGAGCAATCAAACTCAAATCCAAGCCCAAAGTAAGAATTCATGGTGAAAATATTTTATTTTTGGACCTAATACTTGTTTATCTTTGCATCAAAATATTTTTAAAGTTATTGTGGATGCCGTACCATAGATAAATAATAAAAGATTGAATTATTTTAGTCATAAAATAATATCTGACAGATATGAGTCCTCAAGGGGTGGATCGTTCAGTTCAATAAGGAAGGAAGCGACACTACAAGGATGACTTGTTGAAGTAGACCGTAAATCTTGCGCTCAGGATCGTAAACCCCCATTGACAGGCGATTTCATGATAAAAATTATTAGGCACTGGAGAGATTAATTCAGGCTGATAGTGGCTCTGCGAAAATATTTTCCCTAGTTTGGAAACAAGTACGCGGCCTAGAAATCTCATTTTCTAGAAGGTGCATGGTCGAATTTGATGCATTTCGTTGCCTGATGCGTACCTTAAATAATAATAACAACGAAACAGAGAATTCGCGAGGTACAGCCAGGACGAAGTATGCCTGAACAATTAAAATGAATTACTAAAGGGTTTGTTCCGCGATACCGCACAAGTAACATTAATTTAGATTGAATAGCAAGGGGTGAATGACGCACGAACGAGCCGCGCGCTTGATTAAACTGGGTTATCAATCACATCACTCACATGCTTGTTTGAATTGAGAATTTTTAAAATAGCTTACTATCAACGGCACTTGCGTTTATTTCTAAATAATCTGGTCTAATTACGAAGTTATACAGTTCATTTTGAACAGAACACTGTTAAGCGCAGAAATAAAAATAATATCAGTAGATGGTTCAAACCATTGCATTTAAATGTGAATAAATGTTTGTAAAACAATGAACGACCGTTTTGATATCTAATACATTTTTTGTAAATGAAATTCGTATACGTTATACTGTGAAATACTTTTATGAACCGTTATTTAATGGTAATTTGGTCATAAAATAGCTAGACAGTCAGGAATATAAATTATGATCTTCAAATAGTAATTGTTACGGTTAAATTCCTAGCTTCAATTTACTCCTGGTAGTTAGTTGACCTGCTGTATATTTCTATTATTCATGTTGCTTTCAATTTAGTAGTTTTTGATTTTCTAGTGTTAATTTTCGTACTTTCCATTTGTGTTTTTGGTTAAGTCAAAAAATCTTAGAAAATTTTTGGTAATCATCTCTCAGTTCTACTTCAATTCTAATTGTTGAAGTGTTCAGATGGACTTTTTAGATATTTTTCCGGAATATTTTTTAATTATTCATATGAGTTAATAACTAGAACATTTTTTTTCAAAAAGTCATTTAAATTAGTTTTCACGCTACAAGCAAGGTAAATAGGCAGTACATCCATAGCTACAAAATATGAAAATGGCCAATAACATTCGTTTTCGCTTTATTGAGGCGTAGCAATTTGATAAACAAGTTTTTCATGCTACAGGCAAGGTATATAGACGATACATCCATAGCTACAAAAGATGAAAATGGCCAATAAGATTCGTTTACTTTTTGTCCTTGACTACGGAACTTAATAGTGTCATTTACATTCCTAGGATAATAATTAAAGCAACAAGGTACAGATTCCAATATTTTATTTCAAACAGAATACTAAAATGTTGATTTTAACTGTTCGTTGGTATGGTAACACGCACAGGCAACTTAGAATAAAGGGGCTTTTAAAAAATAATTCCGATGACAGCAGTCAAAACGAACTTTTAAAAATGTGATTAAATTTCTACCTGTAGCGTGAAAAATTTAATAAGTAACACGGAATGTATCGACTATTAACATTCTCGGTAGGCCACAAGCCTCGGCTTCGCCTCGGCTTCGTCTCGGCTCGTATTTACCTACCTCGAATGTTATTACGTCTTTATATTCCTTGTTACTTAAATAACTATTCTTCTTTATCATCGGTGTTTTAAAGCACACTGAATAATAATTAATAATAATATGGCGATTGGGTGATGTGTGAATCATAAAATCACAATATAAGTTAGTCATTGGAATAGAACATAAAAAAATTTTTGTGGTATATCCAATACGAAGAAAACAATTTGCTGTGGAGACCGACTAAGATTTTGCTATACCGCTAGCTGCGTCGTTAGGTGGCAGCATTTTCGGACGTCTTAAATTGAAATTTAACGTCAATATATACACTTCTGACGTCAATAAAGAATGTCGTTGTTTATGGTTAAGTAACAGCATTTATGGCAAATTATTATTTAATTCTGAATAACGTAAGCAATTTTAGACAAAAAATTATGTATTGACATCAAAAGATACATGTTATTTATTAATAATTAAATAGTTTTTCTTAATTAAAAAAAATATTTACAGACACGTCAAAACATATAAAATGTAATTGCTTATGGTTAAATAATAGCTTCCTATTTAATTTTAAATAGTGTAAGCGATATCAGACGGTTATAAACGATTTTGTGGCGTCAAAATAGAGTATTTGTCGTCAAAAAATTATTTATGGACGTCAAATACACTGTGTCTATAAAGTAACTCCCCCCCCCCCAACTAACTTTTGAACGACTTGATATTTTTCCACAAAATTTTGTGCGCTGTAATGGAAAACTAATACTATCTTTCAGACCACATTAAAATTTTGTATCATCCAAAATGGCGACTGGGCGCTACTTAGATTTTTTTTAAATGGAAAGAAGGGTCGAGTGACGCCTCATTCGAAAGGTCTTTTAGTGCTCCGTCTGATCCTAGAGTTTTAAAGAAAATTATTCAGCCATAACAAAATGACAATGTTTGAAGATAAAGAAGTCTATTTAAAAAAACTAAGAATTAAAGCTTAAATTAATTAAATTAAGTGTTTGAAATGTTTACCATTCACTTCTTGGCACATAAAAAGCCGGTTATGAAATTCCTGCCTTACATTTTCATAAGTTTCTGGAGTGATAATTCTGCAAACTTCTGTAATGCGTTGCTCCAGTTCTTCAATTGTTTTTGGACGGGTTCTGTACACTTTCGATTTCAGATATTCCCATAGAAAAAAATCTAAGGGGGTTAAATCTGGGGAGTGAGCTGGCTATTCTACAGGCCCCCGCCTACCAATGTATCTTCCAAGAAATGTCTGTCGAGAAAGTCAAAAAAAGGCCTATAATAATGAGGCGGCGCACCGCCTTGTTGGAACATAACGTTTTCAATATTATTTCCAGCCACCTGAGTTATTTCTGAGAAAATTTTGTACTGCAAATGAAAAAGTGGACTATTGGATACAAAAATCAAAACAATTTTGAATTGAGTGAGTCCATTAGTTTAAAATCCGCCAATTTGTTATGGCTAAATATTTTTCTTTGAAACTCTAGGATCAGACGCAAAATTAAAAGACCTTGTAAATGAGGTGTCATTCGACCCCGTTCTCTATTTAAAAAAAAATTTACGTTAAAACATACATTTTGACGTCTAAAAAGTGTAATTTCAGACATCTATAAACGATTGTGTGACGGCAAAACAATATTTATTGACGTCAAAAAATAGATGTTAATTAATAATAATTGAATAGTTTATTTCCCACAACATAAAATATTTACAGACACGTCAAAACATCTACTTTTGACCTCAAAAAATCAATTTTTTACTTTAAAAGGAATGTAATTGATGGTTAACACGTTGATCGCACAATGGTGAGAAAAATGGGGGTCGCTAGGGCCAAAATTGTATTCGCTATATTTTTTATATAGCTCTTTAGTAAAATACTATTTGAGCACAAATTTGCTCAAAAAGCAATTTCTAGTGCTAATTTTGAAAAAAAATGTCTTAGGTACAGCATCTGTGCCTCGGGGCCTGTAACTATAAGTTTTTCTAGTTTAGGCCGGAAGGCACAAATGTCGTGCCTGAATATGCAGGTCCTTGCAAGTTGATTCCTGTTGGAGTGCATCACAGGTGGTTTGCATGCAGTGCTCATTGCATCATTTCTGTATAACTTGTTTCTTTGAGAGGCACAGAGTCACAAAGTAATATTAGAGTTAGTTTATTTATTGCCTTTATTTACCTTTTTATAATAACCATAAGTTCAATTTTGTACGCTTCAAATATTATATACCTATCACCGTAATGTTACGTTTAGTTTACTTGTAATCTTTATTTACCTTTTTATAATAAACTTAAGTTTGATTTTGAAAGCTGCAAATATTATATACCCATCACACCCGTCCGTTCTAAATAAAGGGAAATATGTGGAAACGTTATTTTAGATAATACCCTAATATCAGGTTTATTATTATCACTAGAAAACAAAATTAATACGCCTTGTATTAAATAAATAACGAGTTTCCATAACAAGTCCTCTAGAACACAAAAGAAAAAAAAATACTGGGGCAAAACGATATTTGGGTCCCCCAGGCCCCTCTACTTCAGTATCCGTATAAATATACAGCATTCCCGGCACTACGGCTGTGCCAGCGGGCTCAAACGCATATGAAGCACCAAGGCACAGACCGTGTGTCTTGTGGCCCTACTGAGAATAAATGCATGGCACACCAGGTGTGCCATATGGCGATTAATGTGTTAAATAATGGCATTTATGTCAAATTACGAGTATTATTTAATTTTAATTTGTGTAAGCATATTCAGACGTCCATAAACGACGTCACGTGATCAGTGCTCTAATCTCTTTGAAGATGCAAGCTGCAATGTCTTGGGAAACTTTAGTTTGTACGGTTTCACAAACAGCTAACAGATATAAGCCGATTAAGTATTTTTGTCCTGACAAACAAGATACATTAAAATCAAATCTTTGTCTGCTTTAAAGTTCAAATAATCTAAGTACACAGCCCTGTTTAAGCAAGCAGGTTTCAGGAACAACTATGGCTCAAACTTTTAGAGCAAATGCTGGTAAAGGCAGACAAGCTACAGGTCGATCCTTACCTGATTATGTTGGGTGTAGTTTCCAAATGACGACGCGATCTAAGTCGAAAGTAAATTGTATTACTGATAATTCAAGACACCGCAAAGGCCTCAAAAAAATATATTGCTTTTGATTTGCATAACAAAAAAAGTATTATATCAAAGTAACGACCTTGCATGATTTTAAATTCATAGTTTAAAGGTAGAAATAATTTGCGGTCAATGTGTATGGAAAATAAAACTACTAATGTTAATTTATACGTAGCTGACACATTAAAATAAACCTCTTTCTTATTTTAATGTTACCCTATGAAGCTAATTCAGCTAATTACTTAAAGTAATTAATTACTTTTAATTCTTTACCAGGGCACCAGGGTATTCTCAGGTGCAAAGGTTATTCTATTTTTGTGAAAAGGTGCTGAGTAAATGTGGTGGAATAGTCCGTATCCATGTTTGCTCCAAACTTTGCTTTCTAATTTAAAAAGTAACTCATGTTTTGTATTACAACATTTTAAGTTTTTGTAAAATCCTATGGTTGTTAGTTTGGATGGTTTTTTGTTTTAGTCAACGTACATTAAAATGAAAGTACATTAATGCAGCCACTTTCGGAATTTCAAACACTTGTAAGACAGACAATGGGTGCAAAGAGAACACGCAGTTTGTGCATTAGTTCACACCAACGTATTCAATAATGGTATTTGCATCCGTTCAATGAACGAGACTAAATTTAGTTTGCATGTGCTTGGTTATTCCACATCAGTACTTTAATTGCACACAATAATTTAGATAAAGAGAATTATTTTCATTATTAACTATTATTTGTCTTCAAAGAGCTGAATGGGGGAAGATATGGTTTATTTGTTGGATATTTTTAAAATTCAGGCTTATACAGAGTGCCCATTTTAAAACTCCGAGCGTAAATTTTTTTAAATAGGCAACACACAATGCATACCACCAGATCACTATGCTTTTCTACCATTTTTTTAAAATTGAGATCAGAATTGTTTTACAGTAACATGTATCTACTAATTAAGTACAAATTTAAGGTTACTTTAATAACTCAAATTTAATATTTGACAACAATAACTACAATAATTTAATAGGAACATAGTACAAAAACTAACGAAACAGGTGTTCAAATTGCCTGCCCTCTTTGTTTTAGCAGAGTATAATTCTTCTACGCATCGAACCTTTAACACGAGCTAACATTTCCGGTGTGATAGAGCGACAACATTGAATTATCCTTTTGCGTAGATGTTCTTCATTTCGAATGGGCACTTCATATACATCATTTTTTACTTTGCCCCACAAAAAGAAGTCGAATCGGGACTACGGGCAGGCCAAGGATGCAATGCACCTCGTCCAATTACGCGTTCCTCAAAACGTTGGTTAAGATAATTTCTCACATCCCTATGAAAATGCGGAGGTGCACCATCATTTAAAAACCACATGCTATTCCGTACGTTTTGAGGAACTGTTTGGAGGAGAGCCGGTAGTTCATTAATTAAGAAATTTAAATACATTTCACCATCTAAATTTCCATTAAAGAAATGTGGACCTATTACAAAATCGCCAATAATACCGCACCACACATTAAGAGAAAAAATTCTCTGAAAATGAGTTATCCTGATTCAGCGGGGATTGTCTTGGGCGTAATAGTGGCAGTTATGTCGATTAACCATGCCGTTGTTTGAAAACCTCGCTTCATCACAAAATAATACCATACTTATAAATTCCGCATTGTCGTTTAATTGCCGTCTAAGAAATTGACAATACTGAACACGATGCTCATAATCCCTATCTTCAAGATGGTGTATGGCATAAACATGGTAAGGGTGAAATTTGTTCGCCTTAAAAATATTGAAAACAGAACCTTTGCTAATGTTTAAGGCATTTGCAATCGCTCTTTGACTTGTATGGGGATTATCCGTAACCATTTCAATTACAGCTACTTCGTTATGTTCAACCGTAACTTGCCGTGCCCTTACTTTTGGTTTTGAAAATTGCCCATACTCTTGTAAATTCAGAAGAAGCATTCTAAATGTTTGGTCTGTTGGAATTCGTCTACCTGGAAAGCGTTACGCATACAAAGTACTGGCAGCACTCGCATTTTTCGACATTCACTCAGAATTAGAAGCATGTCCACTTTGTCAGCGTTGGAATACATTTTGCACCAAAGATTAGTGATCGATAATCTTTGTTTTGCACCGTTCAAGTAATGTGGCTTAACCAATTTGATTAGTAAACTGTTAAGTTAATGCAAACATGATTGCCCTGATCTTAATTATAGAAATATTTTGTTTTAAAAAAATAGTCGGCAGTGATTTGTATTGTGTGTTGCCTATTTAAAAAGAATTAGGCTCGGAGTTTTAAAATGGGCACTCTGTACTATAGAAATAACCCTTAGCTACATTTTGATGTGATGCCTTTTGGACTGTGAAACCTACCGCAACATTTGCAGCATGGATCAGATAGTATTGAATACCTTGAGTTAGGCGTTTATTTCTCTGTATAACTTTTTATAAAACGTGTTTATTGAACACACAACCCCTTTTGTTTTTATGATGTCGATATGGTTAAGAGAAATTTAACACAAACGGACTCGATTTCTAAAAACAAAAAACCAATACTTCGTTCCGCAAATTTCCTTTAATGTTGGTCTGATTGTAACACGATATTCTTAACTTTGTTTCTTATTGCGGAACTAAAACAACGCGGCTGTAACCGAATTAATCCGGAGCTTTTAGCCTTTTACTGCGGGTTTTCACTTTGAACTGCGAGAGTCGAAGTGCGAAATATAATCCCTAGAACTGCGCTTTTAATTACCCGCTGAAGTATGGAGTTGCAGCATTTTAAACAAGGCCAGGCTCAATTCGCATATGGAGTTAAGCCGAAATTTTACAGTCCCAATTCGCCAAGATAGAGCAATATCTTCCGACAATAAGTCTAGGAGGTTCTAAATACTTCACGTTATATGATCCTGTGAATTAAACGAGCAATATTTCACACCCGTCTTATAACTACGGCGCTGGTTAACTTTACTGGGGAAGAATTTTGGTTAGGAACTGCAAGCAGATCGTCGCGACTGCATTTATTGCACTCCGATGGGAAATATTTATGAGCAAATGAAAATGGCTCGGCTGTTAAGAAGATTAAGTTTTCCCACATTACGGGCATTCCTTTGTTGAACAAATGTACACGAATTTCGCTCTGATAAAATTTTGCATTGAGTTGGGAATTTTTACAATAATGACCACTTTTTTGGGAGAGAATTACGGAGAATATAGAACGTGCTAGGACATCAAAATAAATTTTCTGCTATCTGTCACTCAGTATGCTGGATTATTTGCTAATGTGGCTAATTTATATCAAGCTGAGCTTCAATTTTAAGTTTGTATTTATACAGAAATAAATGAAATTGTTTTCATGAGTTTTGAGTTTAGTTTCACAGGTTTTCCTGGCTTGTAACTTTTTCGCAACTAAAACTTACATTTGTTTTAGGACATGTTTAATTAGGATTATAATAAGACCTATTTATGGTTTTCATTACTTTGTTGAAAAGCAATAATAAAGTGATTACGAAGGGCTGAGGTGAATGTAGAATAACAAATTGTTGAACATTTTCAAACTCTGAATGAATTAATACTTTAAGAAGCCGCAAGCGCTATAATGATAAACTAGAAAGTCTAAGCGTAAAAACGCAAGGAAAGATAATTTTTCGAAGCTAGTGAAAAATCCAACATAGTCTTTGTTTAATCGGCACGGTTCATATCTTGCAAAAGTTGTTATCGCACACAATCTGAATCCGGTACAGTTTAAATCTGCCGAGGTCTGAATACGGCGTGTTTGGTACATCGTACTTTCATATTCGGCACGGTTCGTATTAAACACGGTTGGATTGGTTCTTACTGCTTACGGTTAATACTAACCATAGTACGTATCGAACAAGGTCTGCATGTGCCATCGTCTAAATTTAGTGTAATCTTAATTTAGCATGGCTAGTACCCCTCATAGTCTGTATATCGTATAAGGTTCGTATCGGAAACGGCCTGTATCTGTTACAGTCCGACTATACTGCGGTCTGTATTTAGTACGGTTGCTGCCACTTACCGTATTAATTTCGTCCGGTTTATATTTGGTACGGCATGAATTACGGAATTCTATCTGACAAGGTTTGTACCGGGCCCGGTTTAATTCTATTACAGACCGACTTTGGTACAGTCTGCTTTTGACAAAGTTTATACTGGACACGATTTGCGTCTGGTACAGTTTATATTCGGTACGATAACGGCATTAATTCGGCATGGCTGGTAGTTTGCGCTGGCCGTATATACAATGCGTTACCAATCAAACAAGACCTGAATCTGGTACAGTCTGAATAAAGTACGGTCGGGAACGGTCTACATTTGACACGGTGTAAATTAGGTATGGTCTAAACTCACTGTTCGTATATTTCACAAGATACATATAAGGTGCGTCCTACTTCTGGCAGCGCTTGCATCCGGTGGGTGTAGTCTGAATTGATCATGGTTCGTGTTTTGAGATTACATGCGACAAAGACCTTATCGGACACGTTTGGAATCTGTTACAATCCGACTCTGGTACTATATTTAGACAGGGCTATAATATGCCTTAATCCGACACGATACGTATAGGAAACGGTCTACATCTGGTACGGCCTAAACTTGGTACACATTTAGCACCGTCCAAATACTGGATGGTATAAACTCAACATGCTTCGCATCCTGCATGTCTATATATCTAACAACGTTTGAATCAGGCACGGCTTAAATCGGACAATCTATAATGGTCCCATTCTGGTACTGTATTTAGCATGTCTCTTACTAATTACGGTCATAAGTCGGCACGGTTTATATTGGGCACTATGCCTGATACTATTTAAATTTAGTTTGGTTTGTACCCTGCACTGTCCATATACTAAATTTACTAAGTGCTGCTATGTTTTAATAGCTGGCGGTTTGAGACATATTAACAGCGAAACAGTGAAAGTGATTTGGACAATTAAACAATATTAAATAAGGCAACAGAAACAGAATTTCAGAATCGCCTGCAAAAAAAGAATTAAAATCTAGCGACAAGACTACGCAACAGCTGCCAAACGTTCTCTTTTTATACGAAATTGTGGTAAATGAACATCCTGACTCGAAAAGCAAAACCGCTCATGTCGGTTTTGTTTTAATTTCATCTTAGTGACTTTTTGCAGGGCGACAAGCAGCAGTTGACTTAGACGAATGTTCTTGGGGGCGCTCTCTAAAATTAACAGGCAACTCGAGACTACTTTGTCTGAGTAGAAACAAGTCTTTTTAGAGATAATGTGATTTGCTTGTTCTAATAGAACATGGGGCAATTATAAAAGTTTTGCTCGGGTTTTAATATTTTCTTTTTTGGTATTAATTAGGAAATTTGCATTTTTTACCACTTCACTTTCGTTTTTGTTTAATACATTTTTTCGGAGCAAGTTTAATTACAAAGTAACTTATTTTACGAATAAGTTATTTTAGATTCTTTGTGGAGCTTAATTCATTTCTTTGAGAAAAATTAAGCATGAACTTGTTTTTAATTGAAAAATTGTACTTTACCGAATAAAGCTTTTTTAAGGATCTCTTTCAGTAACGATTGAATTTATAAATTTTATGAATAAAATAATGTTACAAAAAAATTACATAATTAAAAAAAACATATACTTATTTAAACTGGTTTTATTTTTTGACGAAATTAAAAGACATTCCCCTGTTTCATAAAGCAAAAATTGCTCTGAAGAACTTCTATTTAATTTCGCGCCCATTAAGTCTTTTACTTTGCTCTACCTCTTGAAGTAGTATCAAAACTAAGATCTTATTGAGTGTCAACGATGCGCTCGACCTGTCTAGACGTAATTAAAGCCATCCCTCACCTGGAATCTTGATATACGTCACCCCATCCACGAAATGAGAAATTATATAGCTTACTACCGTTCCATTATTATAATTCGCTGTTGGTGTCATCTAACATAGACATCGACAAGGACCCATTTAAGAGCTAAAGGTAATTAGACTCGTTATAAGGTCGTCAGCGTCGTTTTACGGCATTGTAATTTATTTTGTTTAACGAAGCAAGGGTTAAGAAATACTTAAGATACAAGAAATTAGAAAAATTGTAAATAATTAAATGTACATTTCTGAAAGGATTTCGTTCACCATAAAGTCGAAGCTTTATTTGTTCAAAATTATAAATTTAGAATTAAACAAAATTGCAATTAAATTTTTGTGTTTTTGTTCGTGATTCTGTTTGATACAGTGGAAATTTTTTTTAAACTACACTAATGGGCCTTTCAATGTAGGGTTATTTTCCGCAGACCAAATTTTTTTTCTGGTTTACGAAATACTTAGTTTTACACAATGATGTGAGATAAATGTTTATTTAAGCTTTTGTTTCTGTTTATAGTTCTTATTAGTAAATCAAATATTTTTTTTATTATACCTGCATCATAATCCTTGTAAAACAAACCAAAAAGCGTGCGTAAACCCAACATTAAAACATCCCGGTGTTTTAAAGTTGCTAAGCAACAATGACGTCATTAATTTTGAAGCAAAAATTACAAATAAAAAAAATAATTCGAATTCACATAGCAACATAAACAACAAAGAATGCCAACCAATCTCCAGGTAAATGATATGACGTCACATCATAGACTACTATGTAAGATGAATCAAAATCAAAATGCTGCTTCCTAGCTATATTCTTCTTATTTTCTAGATTATGATGCAGGTATACTAAAAAATAGCGTATAATACACATAAGAGCCTTTAAAGCACTGCTCCGTTAAAAAGCACTCGGCTTCGTCTCGTGCTTTTAAACCCGTCTCTTAGAGTTGGGCAAATATGCTGTAAAGATAGTGCATATATGCACTAAAATATGCTGCATAAAACCTTCAATATATGCAAGAATATGCAGTAACCTTTTGCGATATGCACTAAAAAAAATTAGTTTGTTTATTTAGTGCCTAATATGAAAATCTGATGTTTATTTGAATCTGCAGTTTTATACTAGTAATTATTATATGTATGAGTTAAAGCACGTTTTGCATCAAATGTAATTTTTCGTTGAAAGAAAAAGATAAATACAATTAATGATTTTCATTATTTTTAGTTACAAACACTCAACATTCAAAAAATCAAAAGGGCTTTACATAATATAGAAACGCATTATTATTTTCAGTTAAAACTGCATTTTGTATTTGCATATACAAAATACAGGTAGAAGTAAAATCAATAAATAACACAACCTATTTATTGCAATAAATAATCATGTGCTTTTCAATGGTGTCAACGAGAAAATTTTGCCGCTTATCTTCCAATATACCATTTTTGTAGATGGAAAAACTTCTTTCTACATCACAAGAAGAAGTTACTGGACAATATTTAAATAAATGTGAATTTCTAACTGCAAAACATTCGTCATTGTGGCCATTGCTTAAGAAATCTCCATTTAAAATATTTTTTATGGAATTCAGAGTTGAAAGTCCGCTGTTTTTCTGAATTAAATCGTCCATTTTGCGGCTAACTTTTTTGCATATTTTATTTTTATTTTTATTCAAAATTGAATGAAATTTTTCGATTAATTCTAAAGATTCAGTGAGAAGCAAGTTTTGTGTTTCTAATTTATTAATGATGTTAGGAATTTCCGAAAAATGAGCCTTTATGTAGGACAACTGAGGTTGCAATTCCGGACACTTTAAAATATCTTGACAATCTGCTATAGACTGAGCAGAAGTTGAATCAAAGGTGTTAACAACATTTTTAAATTCACTGTAATTTTCACAATAAAATAGAGCGGCTTCTATCCACGTTCCCCACCTGGTGAGAATTGGTTGTGGAGGGAGGTAAGGGCACATCTTTAAGCAAGTCTTTGTAAACTTCGTAGCGTCGAGTGGTGATTTTAAAAATACCTTTTTTCCGTTATTAATTAATTTATAAAGGAAACTCAGTTCTAACCACTTCGGCCACCCTATTCATGGCATGGGCCAAACAAGTTACATGAATTAAATTTGGAAAAAGATTTTTAAATTTTGACCTGCTTTTACCATGTATGCGGCACCATCAGTCACTATGTATAAAATCCTTTTTGGTGGTATTTGATTTGGCAAATAAAGTAACGAAAGGGTTTTATTGACAAAACGTGAAATTGTCAAATTGTTGGTTTTTTGTAGTTGTTTAACAGCAATTAAATAACTGGAAGAAGGGCTGCTGTTTAAAACACCTACAATAAAATTCGCATATATATATCTTCCTTTAGCATCGGTGGTTTCGTCAACACTAAACCAAATACAATTATTCGAAACAACGTTTCTTATTTTTTGAAGATTTTCTTCGTATAATTTTGGAATGCACGTTCTGGAAGCTATTCTCCGGGAAACGACGTTTTGTTTTGTATATTTTTTTAAGAAATTTCTAAATTCGGGAACGTCCATGTTATTTAATGGAATGTTGCATGAAACCACCATTCTACACAAATCGTCGTTGAAATGGTTGACATTCTTATTTAAGCAGTTCAGCAATAATTGTTGTTTTGGCTCGTTTGTATTATTTTTTCTTTTTTGATGCGGACCGGTGGCTACGTGCTGATCAACTTTTTATTAACGTTTATCTGTAAAAACAATATTTAAGTACAATTTACTACAGCTTACAGAAAGGAAAATAATTGAATGTGCCTGTGGCCTGTCCCATATCCTTTGCAATATCACAAAAAAAATCTTTCTGATTTTATTCTTAAATTGTTTGCTTAATTACAAAATAAAATAACAAATTAGTATTAAATTTTTAACTCGCAGTTTTGGCTTGTTTGAAGTTTTATAACTTTAAACAGAGTAAACAGTTTTTTTAATTCAAAATTAAAATAAACGGATAAATACCCCTTTTTCACAGATGACTCACAACACAACACTTCCATCGTATTTAAAACATGTATACGGCTTCAACCACTTCTTAATTAAATCGTTTTTTGAACTAGCAACTTTAGGCATTTTCAGGGTATAGACTGGACAATTACACTTTACAACTCTCCGTCAAGGCAACAAATGAACTAGTCAAGCACTAAAATTATAAATAACTATTTCTAAGAATAAGTACTTATAAGAAAAATTTCCAAAAATTATTTTCAAAGAAATTTGTACCTAAGGAATAAGACCTACCCAAATAATACAACCTTTGTCAGTTAATCCTTTATTTCCTCTACCCCTACTTGGAAATTTAGAAAGTGCAAGTCTAGGGTTCATGTGGTTTCGCTAGAAGAAATTGTGCAATTTCTTCTAAGAACTACGAATATTTTATTTGATAATTTATTTGAAATTTTATTTTTGCTCGAATATGCATTTTCATGCCATTAAAAGCTAAAATTTGCATTAATATGTGCCGAATGCCGTAAAGTTGTAATATATGCCAAATATGCAAAATAAAATTAACTTTTTATGACTCTATACATCACGAAACGTGTATATACGAAAAATTAACATTTTATGATCAATAGGAAAAAAGATGCAAATGTGCATTTGCCCAACTCTAATTATAATTACACCTAATGAAAGTTTAGAAAAAGAGACCTATTTGTATAAAATTTCATCAGAGAGAACGTTCCTAACCTTAACCGAATTCACAGAGGGATCGGAGGCAGGTTACGGTGCAGGATCTTACGTCTATAATATTGAGGTGTTGTTTTCGTTTACTTTTGGCAAATTTATACAGTTTTTAAGGCAGAAATTTGGACCATCTTGGCACGTGTTTTTTAGTAAGCATATTTATAAATGTACTAACCACCAAGTGGCCTTAAACCTCTTTGGCTTTGTCATAATCAAATTAATAGTAGCCAATGACTGTAGTCAAGCCCTAGGCAGTCTTGGCTCCCTTAACTTGGTTATGTTTCTGTGAGTGGACGACGGCGACGTGAAGAAAATTGAAGGCAGAAAATGATATTAGATCGCGCAAGATAAAGCAGCCTGGAAGAAAAGAAGAAAAACGCGAAGTTTATTAGTGTCGCTGAGGAAAACCGCCAGTGGATGCCTGAGGTTCCGCCGGGGCTTCCTGTGGCGGATGATGGCGAACGCTTCTTCTCGATCCTGACCTACGGTCTCGTTCGTTAAGCGGCCCCGGAGTTTTGCATTGATCGACGGAATGTCAGCCAAGTCGCAAACCTTACGTGATGGATGGAACCGATCAAGACAGCATCTTCCTTGCGACGAGTCTCTGTTTGCTCAGGAACCTCTCCACGATGGACGGTGCTAAAACATGAAAACACGGTAATCAATTATGGTTCTAATGTACGTTTTGTAGGTATGGCGGAGGGTAGGGAGTGGCAACCTTAAATGGTGCTGTGTAGTCTGGACAAGAGATTGCTACGCCGCTAAACGCTGTCGAGCACCCTCTTTGTTTCCGTTTCTCAACTCAGCGTAGCCCTGAACGCCACCCTAAGGTAGGTGGCTGTAGAATTTAGGCGGAGACTAGTGCCCTACAGATCTAGTTAGATATTGCGGGGGTGGAAATGGCGTTTTCGTGTGAGGTGACGTCGATGAGATTATTACTGATTCCTATTGTGACTAAATAGTTTTTTGACCATTGCAAAGTAAAAGTTCTTTGATTAGAAGTTTTGCCTGTCTTCATCTTTTTTTGTGAGACCCACTCAATTAAAAACTAAAGATTTGACCAATTTTCAATTTCCAGCCTTATAATTGCTTGATCGATATCTAGGACCGGTTTTGGACCAACCAGTGGCTGCGCTGACCAGAGCATCAGCTTTGTCACTGTTTTTTACATTGCTATGGTCTAGGACCTATAGTAGTTTACAACAGTTACGAAAATCAAGTTAGTAAGGTTTTGGTAGCACTATTGTGATTTTGGAGAATCTAGCTGTTTTTAGTGCCGCCTACTATCGCATTACATCTCATCCTGAAAAACCGCGGCGTGCAAGCAAAAAAAAATTGATGGTTTGACCTTTGGCTTATTGGCAGATATTTCTGCCCGAGTGTCTCCATCAGTTTGTGATCCGTCTGTGAACCATGGGATCTACACACGGATTCCAGGAATTGTTCTAAACATGCTCTTCTAGGATGACTATAGTGTAGCCTTTATAGAATGAAAAGACAGGAAATATACCCTCCCTCATGGCTACTAGTTAGGCTTGTATCTCTACTAAATCTATAAAGATCTGCCATTTGCATCTTTATTGAAACTATCAATGGTTACAAAATTTTGTATTTATAAAATGTACACGCTAAATTTAGAAAAGGTAAATAAATAAATATAATAGAGCTTAAGACATCTTAAGGAACAGCCCTTTTGCACAATAATGTGTACTTCTAAAGTTTTCCAATCCAATGTTACGAAACTTTGAATTGAAAACAAACGCATAATCCATATTAACCAAAACTTCTGTTTTTAAACCGTTTTGTTTAGATATGTAAAAAAATTAAACATGTACAAAAAACCAAAATCGACTGTTTTTAATTTTCTCTGTTTGTAATTGAAAAATTTAAGATTTTGGTCGCTTATTTATTTTTTGTTTTAAAACATTTAGCAAATTATTCCATATAAAAAGTCTAAATAAGAAATTGTTTTCTGTAAATTTTTTCTATGTCTAACTTTGAGGCAAAAATGGGAAGAAAGTAATTGGAAAGTTTGAATTTGCGCAAATGAGAATAACCGTAGAAGTTTTTCCGGGAGGACCTTGTCCGTTAGGAAACAGAGTCCATCAATTGGAAATATTTTGTAAATGAAAACGTCAAATCTACTTGGAAAAATAACATCAACTAAATTGGTTTCTTAAGCATCGGCTCGAACAAAGTAATATAATCGAAAGACGGCGCACAAAGAAACAAAAGGGTAGCAAATAAACACTTGGGAAATTGATCAGACGTAATAGGACTACCAAAGAAATGCCCTAAATCTCACAAAGAGGCTTTTAGTTGCGGATGGGAAGTGTTTCTAAGACAGTGCACCCTCGGCGACCATGCGATCCCTGCTTTGTTCCAGATGAACTAACCCCTAGACGACTGACTAGACTACTACATTGTGGTAATATGTGAAAAAGGTGCAAAAATAAACCATTACGTACTAGATCTACAATTCTACCAATGGTTGTCTTTCACTTGAGGGGATATAAAGCCAAATTAGATTAGTAATTTTCTTGTAAGCCCTCCCTAAGCAAATAAATTTGCCTTACTGAGAGTAGGTGAACAAAAAGATTACACTTTCTGTATCTGATTTCCTACAGTTTCTCTAACTGAATGAGTTAGCTCTTTGAAAATAAAAGGAAAATAACTTCTCAAAGCAAAATGTCGAATTATTTAAATTCAGTGTTTTCGAATACTTTAATTAAATCCTGAAAAATAAGAATTTTCTTAACGAAAATTATCGAAATTACTTTCACTAAATTAGATAAGATTAAATCAGATAAAATTAGTTACGTTGTTTTTCTAAATTTTCCCAACTTTACCATCAACAATGAATGGTTGAACGAAATATTTATAGAAGATCGTATAATCATTACGTTGAATTAATTAAAATGGTGGTTATCAACTTAACAATGGAAATGTTGGATGTTTATTAGCAAATAATTTCGGCGGTGTCGACGTTGCATTCAATTACCATCCAGTATCAATTTACGTCTGCCATATATTTGTAGAGATACAAACCACATTAACGTGAATGGCGCATGAACATTTTAGGCTGCTCGCTTAATTTTGCGCAATTAATCGGCGAAATCAAATGAAGCGGGCCTACTTTAAATTTAGGAATAATCCTATGGCCTGTAGTTCTATTTTTTGTCACTAAGACTAATGTTTTATTTTTCCTTTCTCATATTTTTAGTGTGGAAATTAAATATACGATTTTGACGGAGATGCACGTTCTGGATCTCTTTTTATTGCTTGCTCAAGTATTTTTTCAAGTAAGATTTTTATTAGTATAGTACAGAAACTGCGATACATTTTGTATATAGATATAAACGTTACCAGAACCTCCAATTTATCTATTAACAAGCAACTATTTTAGAGTTTTTATCGGAGATGTAAAGATTTGGGGTGTAAATCCCCGTTGCGGTGTGGGTGTTTCTGACGTGTTGTGCACGTTCGATGGAGGTTCTTAGCAATTAGTGACCCTCCCAAGTATACGTAGGAATAATATTTAAAAAAAAATGAAATTTTCGGAAATCGCCTTTTTAAACTTAACGCAATATTGGTTATACTTAAATAAGTGGTGTTCTTTTCTTCAAGTATACAAACCTGTTCAGAATTGACTGTTATTTAAATTGCCCTGTCAGTTTGTTTGTCAACAAAAAGATTTCAAACAAAATACGCAACAGCTTACTTTAATACGGGCGTTCTAATGAACGTTTCGAAATTTTGTGCAATTAGCGGGTATAGAGTGGAAGGAAAATATGTAGTTAAGTGTAGTAAATCATTTGGTTGGATATTAATTTGTATATTAATTGTATATGTAATTTTTTCTATGTTATACATATTGAAATTAGGACACAACCAGATTAAAGTTTTAAAATGAAATGTGCAGAATTAGAAAGCTTTGCTAGGTTTCAATCTACTATTGCAGAAGTTTTTTTCTAGTTGACATTGCTCGGTCGGTTTAGAAAAGCCTTCCAGGTCATTGCCACCCATACGGCAGTAGGCTTGATGGGTCCGGCTATTTCTGCTGGCTTTTCGTTTCGGTTGGCCTGTTTCTGCAGGTTTTTCCTCACAAGTTGGCACTATTAGGCCAGTCCTCCAAACGATCAAGATCTGCTGACGATGTATAGGTCGCGCTACTTTTGCTGATTTTTCTCTTGTTGACACTGCTTGGTCTGCTTACAGAAATCCTGCAGCTCATGTTTACCCATCCAGCACTGGAAATTAACCGATGCGCCTGCCGTTGCTAGTTTTTCCCACTAATTGGCAGCATCATCAATCCTGCAGGTGGTTGCGACTCTTTAGTTGGAAATTTATAGGTCTGGATACTTCTGCTGTTTTTTTTTCTTGGTTGACCTTCCTCGGAGTCCACACAGAAATTATCCAGGTTTCTCCACCTATCTGGCACTGACGCTAGATAGTTCACGGCTACTTTTATGAGATTTTCGTTTTAGTAGACTTTTCTTAGAGCGTTCAGAGATGTTGTCTCCGTGCCTATATCTTTCCTCCGCTGGCAAATAAGGGGCCTGGCTGCTTTTGCGGGTATTTACTGCTAGCTGTCAATATTCAGTATGTTCGAAGAAGTCCTCACGGTTCTTGTTGACACTGTTGGAAAGCCCAGAGAAATCCTCTAGGGCATTGCCATCAAATTGGGAGTGGATTTTGACAAATTCGGCTACGCAGGTTTTTTGTCCTGGTTAACTTCGCTGGCGCTGTCCAGGAAGGTTCTCTAAGTGCCTGTTATCTATCTATCACAAACAGTTTATTTGGCCTAGCCACGGCTGCCTCTGCGGATTTTTCACGCTAATTAGCTAGCTTTTCCGGGTGTTTACGATCTATAAGCTACTGACGATTTATATGTCTAGCTACTTTTGTTGGCTTTTCTCTTGGTTGACACTGATTAGACTGTCCAAAGAAAACTTGCAGGTCATTGCCATCCACCTTGCACTGGCGCTTAAATGGCTTTCGCTTTGGTTGACTTTAGTTACGTATTCTACGTGCCTGTTATTTATTTGTCCACATGATGGACCGAGCTGCTTCCACGGTTTTTTAAAGGTAGTTGAGACTAACTACTAAGCATGCTCAAGAAAATTTTCTCAAGGTAATTGTGATCCATTTTCCGTTGACGATGTATCGGTTTGAGTAGTTCTGCTGGTTTTCTCTGTTGGTTGACACTGCTTGGACAGTCCAGAAAAATCTCCTAACTCATTTTTACCCATCCGACACTGGAATTAATAGGTCCGGTTACCTATGCGAGTGTTTCCCACTAGTTTACACAACGTCTGCTTTCGAAGAAGTTCTTCAGGTAATTTCGGGCCATTGGCTTCATTTAAATATACAGCTATTTCTGCTGCTCTTTGTCGTGCACCCTTTCCTGCCTTCTTTCGCAGGATCGGCTTTAGGGACTCTGCTCTATAGAAGTCGAAAACGATGTCAATACGCACGATATCGTTCCAAAATTGATTTTTGATGTATGCTACTATTTTTTGAGCATACTTGGCAGAAGTATCTGCTGGATCAGGCCGAACTAAATTCAATGCAGCGGCTCCGTCAATGTCCACCATGTCTACTTGAGGTTGCGCAGTGGAACTATTTGTCTCGATCAAACTCTTCAAACCTTGAGTAAGTCAGTCTTCCCTAAAGAAATTTTACCAATGTCTGACAGTGCAAGTAATTACCCTTGATTTTAATGTCTGAAGAAGTTATTAAAATCGCCGTCGCACGGTTGGCAAGCTATGTAAAGTTTAGAAAATTGATTTCCGTCGCACTTGAGCGGCACTACAAGCTCGTGTTACCGTGATCATTTCGATGTTGGTTTATCAAAATGAAGTAAATTGTTTATTTTCAGTGTTTCATCTAGAGGCATAACACGTATGTTAAAAGGCTCTCTCTGAATTTTGTCACTTAAAACTCACCTAAAGTCTTGATCTGATTCTCATCCACAATTTTCTAGTGTCAATAACCAAGAGGAGACCATTTGCATCGGATAATGGATTACCCATTTCAGCTATGGGGTTGACCAGCTAATAAAGCGAAGTTGTTCATGATGGGACTATCATGGGTTGTGCTATGCTTGTATTGACCAATCTGGCTGCATGTTCAACCGTTCTACTAACTTTTTGCGAAAATTCTCTCGCAGACCTCTTATATTTCCCAACCCTTCAATTATAAAAAGAGAAATAGTAAAAAATAGAATAATCACTAGCTAGCGATTACTGGTTTTTCATAATTACTTTTATTGTTCGTAGTAGACTGGAAACAGATTGTGCGTCAATCGTATCAGACAGCAGGTGTAAAGCAGGAATTTTTGATATTTACCGATGTGCTCCTGTGAGGTAGGGAAAATTGTGCATATCCCGGCTAGGCAGCGCCGATGTGTGAGTTTTGAGGTCAGATTTTTGAACTTTGTTGGGTCGATTTACCCGGGGTAGTTCAGAGAATATTTCAAAGTATAGCGGCTTTTGTAAAGTTATATCATATTTTTTAAGCCATTTATAGAAATGCACCCATGGTGCTATGAGCAGAGATGGGAAATGCCTTTACTCCTAGGGGAAGGTATTGTGATCGTTCGGTTGAATTTGGAGCAAATGCGTTAACTCGCATCTGGATTTCCTCAACAACCATAGACTACGACAATAGCTTGACCCCATTTTTTAATTCATCAGAAATATTGTATTAAGCCACTGGGCTATTACCGGATTCTAACATGTTCCCAGTACCAAAAAAATTGTGAAATAATTAGAATTGTTATCAGAAAACTTTAGTTTTTATTAAATAAAACAAAACTCTTGCTTTGTTTTATGTCTTAAGTTTAACCTACTTCAGAAATTGAATTTTGTCGAAATTTACTACAAAAATTTGAAACATTGGGAAGCTGGCGAAGATAGATAACGGAACAAAACTTTTCATTTGCACAAAAACTGTAAAATACTTTCTATATATAAATACGTATAAAAATTTTAAGTTAAAAATGTTATTTCTTTAATCGCATTGAAGTAAAAGCCAAACCGTTTCTGTTTATGGCGGAGCTCATATACTCTGGGTCTTATTTTAGATTCCTATCCTTAAAAGCCGCTTAGTGTAGTTCAGAGTGCAGCATAACACGTGTTTAAATTTTATGTGGAATCTAATATAGATTACGTAATAGGTGGCAGCTTAGGGCTGCAATGTTAGCAGAATAAGCGATTCGGTCTTGCTTCATTTGTTTTACTTGAACATTTTCTCTGGAACAACTTCCCTCAGTTTTCTTTTTTAAATAGCAAAACCGTGAGACTGTAATAGAACTTTGTAATCTAAAATTGCCTGTCGTATTTTATGCTCATCGACTTTGGTGATTCAAAATGATCGGAATCGCAGGAGAGCACAGAGAAACACCGCCTCGTCAACCATTAATTAATGAAAATTAGGTAGTCCCCATCCGGTAATTATGTCCTGACCTATAATATAATCTTCAATATTTAATAAGCACGGATCATTTCATCCCACGAACAATTAATTAATTATTGACAAGCTCTTTATTAAAGACCACCGTTTTCTCCGCAGGCTACTCTGTTACAGCAACCATCTTGCTTCTAACTAGTTAAATTTACCAAACTTTCAAGGACAGGTATAATCTGTGGTCTCGCAACGTATTGCTTTTGGCTATATCCCTTAACTAAATCGTTTACTATTCGAACAATAGTTGAAACTTGTTAGGGTTCTACAGACATTAATTATATATATTAAATATTCATTTTTAATTTTTTCCCGTTTCGCTATAGTAGAGTATAGCTATAGGGGGAGGTATTGTGATCGTTCGGTTGGATTTGGAGCAAATGCGAAGTTTTTTTCGTTTTGAGTTTACTGGTCGATATACGAATTATGCCTGAAAGAAAGGTACTTTTTTGCCGACCATTTTTAACTTAAACATTTTAACTAATAAACAGTTTTTAGGGCCTTGGGAAACTGATAAAGTGGACGCTGCAGAAGTGTCTGTGTGTCTGTCTGTATACACTTTACAGTCCAGACGTCTTAACGCAGAAGAACCAAATTTGGCTCAAAAGATTGCTAATTGCTATAGAATAACACCGCAAGTAAATGAGGTTGGTCCGCTAAAAAAAGGGTTAGGAGGGGAGGGATGATCTATTACAAAAGAACCTTAAATTCGTATACTACACATGTCGAATAGCCGATCTACGCAAGCGCAATATCGCTATTACTTCCTCTCTCTTTACCACCCACTATCAGTTTTTTTGCTTTTAACAAATTCACGATTTTCGGCTACAAAATTGGTATGAACATGTTAAATAACAATAGGAACCACTTTTCATTGAAAAAACATCACTGAGATGTTTCTTTTTGGTTGTTTACCCGAACAGTTTAATTGACTGGTTGCAAAAATACGGCCATCAGCTAAAGGTATACAGAACGTGAAAAATCGGTTTTGAGATTTTAATAGACAAACATTGGTTGCAACTAGAAAACACAAAATATTATAAAAGCAGGCGACTGCATTAAAAAATAGAGGAAAAGGAGGAGGGGTACTTTACTTCAATATAAATCCGCTCGGAAAATAACCTTAGATTCGTAATTTACACATGTCGAATAGCCGATCTGTGCAAGCCCGATCATCCTACCTCCCAAGTGTCTCCCAACGAATTTTCGATATTTCAAAAATGTACAAATTTCGGCTTCAAAAACGTACAAATTTCGGCTTCAAAAACGGTATGAACATGTTAAATGGTAATAAGAACAATCTTGCATTGAGAAAGCATCACTGAGAAGTTTGCTTTCAAAACTTCATAAAACTTAAATTATCAATAATTAAAAAAAAATTGTTTCATAAATTTTCTAAATTTTCAAACATCGTTTAAAAACTTTCAAAATTATAAAATTTTCCAAATGTCAAATTTTCAAAAATAATCATTTTTAGAATTTTTTTAAATTTAATACATTTTCAAATCAAATTTTAAAAAATTTTTACTATATTCCTGAATTTTCAAAATTTCAAAGAAAAAAAAATGGCAATCACAATTTCCCAAAAATTTTGAAAAAACAAATTTTTTGACTTTTAAAGTACATCCGGTATAAAATAATTTCGAAATTTTTTCGAGAATCTTAAAAATATTCTAAATTTCCAGAAAATTGTCAAAATTAATAAATTCAGTTTTCAAAAACCACAAACGCGGGGAAGGTTGTCTGACAGCTTTTTATTGTGAGTGATTTTACTTTAATGTGATGACGTGAGCATGTACTGGGCACTGATGACCCATAAGAAGCGAATACGTCATCTTCGTTAATAGATTATTTTGCGATTAAATAATAATTCATTTTATGTATTCAAATAAATCCTCATTTGACACGTGTGTAATGTTTATTTTACTTCCGCCTATTAGCCTTTAATTGCTGTATTTTACATGTTTCTCGTAAACAAATTAAAATATCTCTAAATAAATATCTGTGGTTAGCAATAAAAAAATCATAACTTTGTGCTTTGAGAAAATAAAAGATTTACACAAAAGCTTGGAGAAAACTTTTTTAAATCTGACATCATACACAACATTTAAAGTTTCAGTTCATAAACGGAGGACTGATATGTATTCCAAGAAGTTTGTAGACAAGAAAACACAGATTTTACGGACAATTTGCCTTTTGCTTTGCTTATACTGAACTTCAACAGCGCCACTTTAGAACTTTTTTCTCTTTATTTCCTCTTTTTTTGTCAAAGAGCGCAAAATAACGCAGCAGTTTATTCTGATTGCGTTTTTATGTTTATGTGTACGAAGGCCACCTATTAAATAAAAAATTCTGCACGTAATCCAAAAATAAGTAGAAAATAATTTTTATAAATATGCAATTATTATAAATTGAAACACTTTCCGATTAGAAATTGAAACACTTTCCGCCGTGTTACTCCCATACTCCGGGAATCAAACCTCAGCAGAACGTAATTAAAGCAACATTATCCTTTTTATTTTTTAAATGAAACCTGCCATTATCATGACTCATTCTTGTCCAAAAGATGCTCACGTCATCTAACAATAATAATAATATGTAAATTTTAATCTATTAACGATTCTTTCTGTTTCAGTGAGATTTAAAGGTGAAACAGGTTAAAGCTCAGTTTTGGGTAGTTTTTGGTAAAATTTGCGTTTAATTTCAGGAACATCGAATAGCCCAAAAATGGTCAATTTGTATGACGAATGGGGGCAGCAAAAATCAGCGATTATTCAACGAAGTATTTAATGTCCGTTGGTAAATTAAGCGACTTTGTCAGCAGATTGCGCCCTGCTCTACTAGAACAAGGCCGAATTAATTGGTCCAACTAAGTTTTGGAACTCCCAAATTTATAGCAGACTCGTTTTGGCTCCATGAATTGCAAATTCTAATTGACCCTCGCAGGGCGACGCATCGGCTGCCGTAGCCCGGTTAGTAATTGATTTATCTCTAAACAGTGCACACCTATTGTACACTACAAATGGGAGGCGTAATTTAAGCACCGCCGTTTCAATCGTTTAGTTCGAGTTAACGGAGCGAAGCGCGCCTGAAATGAAACGGAATTTCCAAAACACTCTCTTTCTGAAAGTTACTCCACCTAATCCGTACGTTATACAAAAGGAACGAAAACACTTCCAGGATTGACTTGCTTTAAACTTTACTTCCCTTTAGATGTGTTTTGTTTAATTGTTGGGGCAAGTTTTGTATTTTCGTTGTTTTTCGGATCTCAGCTAGCTTCAGCTTATTAAAAGACAATTTGTTTTCTAGAAAAAAATAGCTTAATAATTTTAAATGTACACTCATAAACTTTGGTGATGTACAAAATTGTCTAAATCTTAAAATTTCTAAATTTGAATTTTTTTTAACTTAAATTATTCAAAATGTTCAAAATTTTTACCATTAACAAAATTACATTTTTAATAGTCTAAAAATTTATTTTTTAAATATTTCATATTAAAAATTATCAAATTTTGAAACCTACGCATTACAATTTCAGTTATTTAAAATTTAAAAATGTTTAATAGTTATTTATTGTACAAGATGATAAAATTGCACTTTATTTTAGCGTCGAGGCGTCAGCCGAGACGCTAATAAGCATCGAGAAGATAATGCAATTTTATCGTCGTGTGGAATACAACATTTTTTTGTATAGCAATTGTTAAAGAAGACCAAAAAATGAAGAAAAATCAATGATAAATTTAATTTAAAAGTGTCAGGAAAAAAACAGTTTCACGAAAAAATGAGTAGGTGGCTTTAATAACTTTTTGGTTGCTATTTAGTGTATTAAATGTAGAAAAAAAAATAAAATACTTTATCTATTCTTGCTGTTAAAGTACTACTTTATCTACCCTTGATGGTAAAGTGCTACTTTCCCATCTAATTTTAGTTAATAATAGCGCGTTTTAACAGTTGCTATAGAAAAAAAGTATTTTATTTTCCTCCATATTGTCAAATTTCAAAATTTTCAAAATTTCAAGTTTATTAATTCTTGAAATTTAAAAATTTTTATTATTTGCAAAAATTTTGATTGTTAATACCATTCGAATGGTAATTATTTGATTAGGGAAATCATTCAATTATGCTTATCAGTAGTGGTAATGCAGTCGTTTGTTGGTTTTGGAAATTTCTCTCTCCCACTTTCTTTTCCTCCCTTCCTCCCGCCTTTCCTTCCTCATTCTATCGGTTTCTCATTCCCTCTCTTCTTTCCTCCCTCCCTCCCTGCCGCTCTTTTGTTGCGTTAACTTTGAAAATTCTATGAATGTTTTGATTTTTTTTTGTAGTACTTTGTAACCGCTAACAATTTATCAAAATCTAACAGCGATTTTTTTGGCGGTTATGTAATTAAACTGTAAACTTTAACGGTCAAAAGGAAACCTCCCAGAGTTTGTTATTTAAGAGAAAATTGTTCTTATTGTCACTCACTATGTTCACACCGATTTTTAAGCCGAAATTAGTACATTATTGATATATCACAAAACCATAGGGGAGAGCGGGAGCGGGTTGATGCAGTCGCCTGCTGTTATAATATTTTGTGTTTTCTAGTTGTTTTTAAATATTTTCCTAATTTTAGACATAAAACTGAAAACAAAAAATTTAATAATAATTACAAAACGGTTTTCGAGAACATTAAAGGGAGAAAATTAGGTAATTTCTAGAAATCCACATATTATATAAGGCACAGTCAACTGTTGGGTAAACGGGATCTGAATTTGTAGTTGGCTGAGTTTGATATACACATATACACGCTAACTATGATATAGCACTCTTATATGGAACCCCCTGTATAATTAAAAATATTTTTAATGTGGGTTTTTAATACCCTACAACTTTTATTTGAAAATTATTTGTGTATTAGAAATAGTATAGGAGATATCAACCGCCGCGGTTTTGTTGGCTCACACTGTAATATAATTTTATGAGATTTATTTTCCCTACATATACAATATGAGTGAGAAGCAATAAAACACAAAATAATGTGATAATAAAGGTTGGTTCTAAATCATTCTCCAGTGTAAAGCCCATATTTCGTGCTGTAATAGAAAGCCAAGCTTGATTTTGATAAAACAAGGAAAGGAATTCAAATCAACAAGGGGGTAATAAAAAAGCAAGAGCATCCGCCGTTAGAAGATAAAGTTCCGGTGTACATATCTCCTAAAAGAGCAATAGGCTCTCCTAAATTAAGCACCTGCTTCTTTAATTTATGTATCATCAACCAAATGACCTAGAAACATAGATCCTCTTTAACCATGATTAACTGCAGCTGCCTATAGGCAACTGTGTGGAGAAACCGTCTATCACCTTCTGTTTATCGGATATTTGATTCCCTTGAGGGCTGACGCCTCGATAGTGAAGCCCGGAACCGCCGACTCCGGGCAACCGAGCTTCAAATTCAGTGCATGCACTTGAAGGCTGCTCAGAGCTCGCCACAGGCCTATTATGACTATTTATCACTGAAAAATCCGAGTTTTCTAAACAGTTTTAGGACTGCAATTCCACTTTCATATTTTATTTATACACAACCCTCACTAATACCTAGATTTAAACCGAACCCGGAATAATACCTAGAGAATTAAATCAAGCTTTAATCCTAAACCCTAAAAGTTTACGTACAAAGTTTTTATTGTTATGCTTTAAACTTGCACGAAGAATGGATTAAAATTATAAAATTTCTAGTTTAAAAAACTAAAATAAACAGATCGAACAGGTCAGTCGTAAAACGTAACAAGTTAATTAACAGATTTATTGATGAAAGAAATACATACTGACGGGGATAAACAAAAAATCACTTCAAGTGTGAAATTTAAAACGTGTAATAGAGTTCTTCCTAAAACAAAAGGTTTATTAACTAAATTAGTCAGTTAAAATAATGGGTTTCTTTCTAAAACAGCCGAGTTTCATGGTCGAATCCTATTTTTGAAACGAGCGCCGGGTTTATTGACGTCAAAAATTCACGTCTGTTGCTTACATAATTTAGAATTGAGCAAATCAATCGACACAAATAGTATTCCTTAACCATGAATAGTTTTTACAGACATCAATACGTATTTCTATTCTATTATATCTTCATATATTTATTTTTGACGGTAAAAACTAAATTTTATACGTCTTAAATAATTCTTTGACGTCCAAATCCACAATGATGTCGAGCAAAAATTCATTTATTGACGTCAAAAATTCACGTTTGAAGATAAGTTATTTGTGAACGTCTAAAAATCGCTTAAAAAATTACAAATTAAATAAATAATTCGGCACGAATGATATTGTTTAACCATAATTAATTATATTAGACATCAGCACATATTTCTATTTTAATCTATTTTCAAAAATTTATTTGTGATGTTAAAAAAATTAAATTTTAGACACCCGAAATAATATTTAACGGCAAACATAACAATGACTAAAAAAATATTTTTTGGCGACCTTAACAAAAAATTGAATTTTTAGTAGTCAAAAGCGGCCAAAAAGTAACCGTTTTTTGGCCGAGGACGAAAAAACACGTTTTGGCGGTGGTGCACACAATATTTTTTAGGCGACCTTTATTATAAATTTTACAAATTTGTTAGATTTTTATTTATGATTTATTGATATAATTATTTATAACAACTGAACAATTGTACATATTTGTGACTCTTTCAGAATCGTTTATATTTTCTTTATTTACACTCGAAGTAATATATAATTATATCAATAAATCATAAATAAAAATCTAACAAATTTGTAAATTTTATAATGAAGGTCGCCTAAAAACATTTGTGTGCACCACTGCCAAAAAGTGTTATTTCGTCCTCGTCTGCTTTCTGGCCTCGGCTTCGCCTCGGCCATTAAACTCAGACTCGGCCGAAAAAAATCCACGTTTTGGCCTTGGTACACAAATAACTATTATTGACGTAAAAAATTATTTATTGGAGTCAAAATAGTCATCTTTTGACGTCAAAAATTCGTTTATTAACGTCACAAATTCACGTTTAAAAATAAGTTATAGGTTAACGTCTGAAAATTGCTTATGAAAATTGCTTATGAAATTTAGAATTAAATAAACAATTTGGCACAAGTGGTATTTTTTTAACCATAATTAATTATTTACAGATTTAAATACATACTTTTATCATATTCAATTTTTAAATAACTATTTTTGACGTTAAAAAATAAAGTTTTAAAGTCTGAAATGATTTTTCGATGTCCGAAACAACAATGACTTCAAAAAATTATTTATTGTCGTAAAGCATCATTAACTGGCGTCATGTTTTGACGTCAAAAACTCATTATTGACTTCAAAAATGCGCGTCTGGAAATCAGTTACTAATTAACGTTCGAAAATCGCTTACAAAATTTAGAATTTAATATATTGCTATGATATTTAGAGGTGTTTGATTTGACTGGGGTATTGTGGTTGCTGGAAGGCAATTTGTGGAATGCTTGCTGCAGTTCAATTTACATTTGGAGATTTATGAAGACTTATAAGATTCTAATATTCTAACTTATAAACTCAGGGTTGCGTATTTTTGCTAGAATTCCTGTTATAAATTCTAATAATTGTTATTTTTCATATGGTTTGTTTTTTTTTTACTGAAAGAAAAGAAAAACACAACAGATTGATACGAAGTTTATTTATGTTAATTGTAATTATAATTTAATTCAGAATTGTTAAAAAGGTTTAGTTTATAAGAAGTTTTAGAGTTACTTGATTTGTGCGTCGATTAATGTCAGTTAGGATGTCAGTGTCATTGTGACAAACATATAAAAGGATACTCTTGGACATGAGATTTATGTGTTTGTTTTAAAAAAATGGGGATCAAAGAAGGAAGACAAAAGATAAAAAAAAGAGAGAATTTGTTTTAATTAGTTACGGCTCGTCTTTGAAAAAAAAGACAGAGAATTTGATATCCTCTGGATGAAAACAGAAAGAACGAGTTCAAAACGTAATGTAAACTGATTGTCAATATAAAAGAAGAAAATATAAGTGATTATCTACGAATTGTGAAAAGTACAGAAGTATTACAAGTAAAAGGCGATCGAGAAAGTTTCTTCGTTTGTGATGGTGGTAATAGTAAATTGGAAATAATATAAAACAGATCAGAAGAAGATTCGGATTAAGGGCGAGTATTATTTGTTGCTCGAGAGGCCAGCAGAACGAAATAGAGGTTGGACACTCAGCGTTTTGCTAGAGCGAGGAATGTCCTAATAAGAAGACGCTAAGTTAAGTGTTCTAATTTAATAAAAAAAGACGATAGTAATTAATAAAAATTCATTTAATTTTCGGAAAACACATTTTGAAATTCTTTTAATAAATAAAAACTTATTTTGTAAAGTTGATATCGTTGTGTGTGTTTATTTCTATTTAAAATTAATTAAAATAACTTATTTACAAGCTAATAACGACCCTGAGAAAATTAGAAGAGTCTCATAGCAAGTTTGAATTTAATTGCGTGAATTGCAGACAGTTTAGGAATTGTTTTCTAGTGGTCACAGGACCAAGCATATCATTACAATATAAATCGGCGCAAATGGTATACTTTGATAAAAGTGTAATTAGTATAAATACAGCCATTTATTGGGCTCAGAGATCCTGCGACCTGACCACTGCGTTTTCTTCCTGTGGCTTTATCTAAAGAAAATCAATATTCGAAAGACAAGTCAACATTTTATGAACTTAGGCAGAGAATAACAAGAAAAATTAATGAAATTATGAATACAGCACATATGCCTTTAAGAAATGACATAAGTATCAAATTACACAGGCCCCATTCAGGTAATTTTTTTTATTACGTAAGAGAACTAACTAATCTGTTCATTTCAGTAAGATACCTGTTAATTTGTCTCACCAGGTTTCACATGATATTTATCCCAAGAACCAACTCCAAATGCATTTATCCTTAGAACGACGATAATTGATTACCAAATACTGCTGCGTTGAAGTCGTTAGTTTCATTGTTACAACCTGAAAATATAAAATTTCTGTCTAAGAATACCAATTTCCGTAAAACTAACTCCACTTGATACTGTTTTCCTTTAACTCGTAATCAAAATTCAGGAAATATCGCACAAAAAATTTGTCAGTCGTTATTTTCGGGTCCGTGACTGCTTTCTGCGCCATATTCGTCCTTGGGGTTGGACAAGAACCCGGTCAGGCCTGGAATCCAGGCATTAGCATTCAGGTCGTCTTGAGAGGTGAATATGCATACGACAGACGCCCTTTGAAGCTACAATAAAAATAGTGAGTCTGGACCGAGATATTCTGTAGAATCGCTCAAAGCAACGATGTTACGTTTTATTCTTTTGAATGAGAAAATCTTCAAACGTACTTTTACATACCAGAAGGAAGCGACGCAGGGCGCAGATACTACCCTAGGTTCTTTTTTTGGTTAAAAGATTTCTTTTTGATACGCTAAAGTGGTTCAATATGTAAGCAGAATGGAAGAAATACTGTTGAGGTAGTTACGATCCAACTGGTGGTCGTTAATATTTAAAGGAAATATCGAAAAATGTTTAGAGCTTTTCAGAAAATTCTTATAAATTAAAATTATAGTTTGATAGTTTCATAGATTCCGCAAATATTATTTAAAAATAACGATTCAGTTCAGTCATTTCTTTAATGTTATTAATGAAGCAGCTAAAAGTATGCTTAGATTAAATATTCTTTTCATGCCCATATAATGGAATAGACTAGATATAAATTTGTTTCAGGAGAAGCTTTGCGCTTTGAGCGCTATTTGGTAGTACATGTTTTTGCACATTTGACATTTTTAGAATCATCATTAATTATTGATATTTTTTAATATTTGATTATCAAAAGGTCCTATCATCTTTTATTTTCCAAATTTTTCAGTTTTTTTAAAGTTTTTCTATATTCATGTTTTCGAAATTTTCAATAATTAATCAAAATTTAGCTAATTTCAACAGTTTTTTTTAAAGTTATAAATATCTTTGAAATTTTCAGATTTCATAAAATTTTTTGTTCTGAAATTTACGAAAATTTAACATTTTTATTAAAACAAATTTTTGAAATTTATTTTTTGAGGCTTTCCGGTTTCTCGAATTGTTAATATTACAATTTACTTTCGGCTTAGTCCGCGTGGTCATTTGGGAACTACGCCCAGTATAATCCGGTAAGGACCGCCCTTTAGCTTGTCTGTCTTTACCAGCATTAGTTCTAGACGTTTGAGCAATATTTGTTCGTAGGCCCTGCCTGCCTAAACAGGGCCGTGTGCTTAGTTTATTTAAACCTTGGGGCGGACAAGGATTTGATCTTTATGTATTTTGTTTGGCAAGACAATAATACTTAATCGGCTTATGCCTGTTAGCTGTTTGTGAACCCATACAAACTAACGTTTCGCAAGACATTGCAGCTTGCATCTTCAGAGTGAATAAAAACACCGTTTATCTAGGTTAGTGGTGGTCCGTGTTTTGCATTTTTTTAAATAAATTTTTTAGTACTGATTCGCATTTTCAGATTGTTTGTACTTATCACAACTCACAAACAATTTTTTTTTAATGTTTTCTGTTGGAAAATATTAGCAAAAAATGTATTTCTCTTGTTTATTGTTCGTTAAATTTTCCTGTCTTAATAGATTTTTAATTTGAGCCCACTTAATCGTATTGATTGGAAATTTTTCTACCGTTTATCTAGCTTAGTCCGCCTCTGTGTCGGTTTAGCTTTCGTTTGTAAATTTGCTAACAGTATTGATTTTATATTCACTCTGGTTTTACAAAACAATAGGAAATTTATTTTAACTTTTTTTCTTCACTAGGAAATTTTGCCGTTTTGTATTTTTATTACTGATTTTTGGTGAATATTTTCTTCGAAATGATTATGATTGAAATTAATTATTTCACAACCTAAAGGAAATTAATTATATTTAACACTGTTTTGTTCTGCCGTGTCTATTGATCAGTTAAAACTGTTTGATTTTCTGCTTTAATCGGAAGGGAAAAAAGGCAAGCTCTTTTTCATTTCCATTCGGTACAGAGAATATATTAAAAGTGTAGTTAAAAATCCGAAACAGTTTGTACGAAACGTAAAAGTTCTAAATTAGAAGCTTTTAATAGTTTTTCCGGAAACTTCTTCTAATACAATTATTTCGTTTTTTTTCCTAGAAAAATAAATGTAATAGTTCTTTAATTAGACGCTTTGAGTAGTTGTTTCAATTAAAAGGAGAAGTACTTGTTACAACAGAGCGAACGCGTTAAAACAAAAGAAAATTGCAACGGACGCGAATAAGAGTTTTGATAAAGGATTTACAAATGGTCCGAATCCCAGACGTGCTTTTAGGTAACAAAGCTCTCAGTGAAGTGTAATTTCTTGTATCATACGCGCATTTATTTGTGCTTGTGCGCCCGAATTCTCCATCCAGGGCCGTGGAGGATGTTGTTTTTCTATTAAAAGATAAGGCATTCCTGTGTCATCTTCCTGCGAGCTTCCGTCGGCTAATGTGGCCGCTGAGAAATTCTCATTAATGTAAATGATATACTGAGCAATACAGCGGCATGCGGAGCTCGGCTCGTATTTCAAACTCCATCGGAACGGAGTTGGTTTTATATCTCGCCCCAAGTCCGGGCTAATGTTTTTTGTAAGAATTCTGGATGGTAAAATAAAGCAGGTTCGCCCTGTAAAGAAACTTCGACGTCCTGATAATGTTTTTTCGTCAAAAAGTGAAGCTGCTTTCACTCTATTTTTGTCTCGAAGCTTAAGGTCGCTGTACTGACTGAGAATTTTTCTTGAAATGTAGGAGATTTTCAATTAAACCTACACCTTTCTTTCGGGATGTACTGCAAAAGAGAAAATCCCGATGAACACACTAAAGTTACGATTTTCCTTGGAGGGGTTTGGAGTTACCAATTAATCTTGGTTATTTGATGGGGTTAATTGTTACCAAGTTGGAAGATATAAAAATGTATTGCTTTACGTTTCTATTCCTGATCTTCAGATGGCACTAAAAATAAAGAGGCGGTTATAAAAACGCATATTAATTGTTGTAGCATTACATATTACGCTAGGATAAATTTTCTTTTAAAATTATTACAGTTCTACACTTCTCTGCTTTACTGAAATACAAGGTGTTAATGTTATACCTGCAAACGTTAGCTTAACTAATTTTAAAAATTGCCGTTAAAGTATTTTTAAGGTAATGCCTAAAGGGCACTGTTGATAACAATTTCCTTCATAATTTTGGCTTATAATTGTTTTGACGTTTATTTCTTATAATTTCAAATATTAGATTTAATTTTACACTTTAAATGTATAACTCTGCTTTTTGACTTAAGAGGCACTGTTTTTATAAACCCGTAGGTACTTCATAGCATTTTATTCAAAAATGGGGCATTCTAGCCAAGGAGGCAGTTACCGCAGTTACCATGGAGTTCCAAAACATGTATTTCTGCCAAAATCTTGAATTAGAATATTTTCATGAAATCAGTACTGAAAAATATTACATGAAATTAACGATTATTCGCCAATATCAAAACGGTAGATCAGACATACAAGACGTCAAGAGCTGTAGAGGCGCGGACGCAGATTTAGATCACAATATGGCGAAAGCGGTGGTAGCTCAGAGGTCTCTAACGCTAAAGGTCTAGGGTTTGATTTCCCGCCGAAGCCATGCAGCAATAAAAATCTATGCCGCAATTCACCACTCACATTCTCCAATCCGGTGTAGGCAGCCGTGGGGTATTAATGCCTGAAACTTTCTCTGGTATTTAGTCGTTCGGATTCGACGTTAAACTGTAGGTCCGCCGTACTCCACATTAGCGCTAAGAAGAGTGCATGGCAGAGAAGAGTGCCGGTTCCCAGTAGTGGGACGTAAAGGTTGATTGCTATGCGTTGGCGAGAGTGAAATACCGCTAGAAGATAAGCGTGGTTAAACAGAATAAAATGTGACAATAAAAAAATATAACATTGAAGCTCTAAAAGAAGAAAACACAAGAAACAGATACCAGCAAGAGATAAAGAAATGGGTCGAAAAGGAAAATTTACATAATATAGAAGACAAAAAAAATCAATTAGACAGAGAAACTGAAAAACAACAAAGATAGGTAAAACACTTTAAGGATTTGCTTAACGAAGAAGAAGACTACGAAATAAATGAGGAAAATGAAGAGAGAAAAAAGGATGAAGTACGAGATCAAGAAAGAGTGGTAGAGAACGAAGAAATAGATGTGGAACCGCTTACGATAGAAGAAGTACAGATGACAATAAAAAGACTAAACAATTTTAGATCAGAACACAAAATGGAATAGCAGTAGAGATGGTGAATTATGTAGGGAATGAACTGGGAGAAGAAATAGCCAAAGTATCAAAAGATATCTGATTTTCAGAACCATTATCAAAAGAGTGGAAAACCGCCATAATATATCCGAAGACGCAGCTACAGACATTGATGTTTCGGAGTTATTGTTGCTCTTCAGTATCGCGTAGCTGCAAGGAAAAATTGGAAAAACGAGAACACAACAAGGTAGGTACAAAGACACACATCCCAACTTTGTGCCCTCATGACTAACACCTACACTTTGCAAGCAAAGAAGCCCATCGGCCTGGATGGAAGTGCCATGTCAAAGACCATACCTTTTAGACTAGCATGAATGATCATAAAAAAGTTGGAAAATAATACGGTAACGTATATAAAGATATATAAAAGAAAAACAAGTCAAGTTGGGGATGTATGTCTTTCTACCTACCTTGCTGTGTTTTCGGTTTTCCAACTTTTCCTCGCAGCTATGCTACACTGAAGAGCAGTAACAACTCCGAAACATCGCTGTCTTTGGTTAATGTTTAAGGTTGTAGGTTAAAAAGGTACCTACACCAATGTTTTCCTATAATCGTTCACTTTACGCAATTTTCAAACACAAAAAGAAAAAATTTATGTTGACTTTACGTTTCCATTTTTTTTTAGAAATCTTTTTCGTGTAAACTATATAGCTATGAATATCTAACGATCTTTTAGAAATAAATGAAAAAGCTATCACTTTAAAATTTTTTTCCTGTTGAAATATCTCGTAATTTCAACGCAGGTACAGGTACAGAATTTGGAACGTTAAATGTCCCTAAAATCCAAACCTAAAAATTCAATATCTCTTTTAATATGGCTGCTAGTTTTTCAGAAGTACAGGAAAAGAAATGTGTATGGGGAGCTTTACGCAACAAAGATAACTCAGAGTGGGGTGGATATAATCTAAATAATTGTGTTTTCTATTACATTTTGCCATTGGCTGTAAATGTGGCGAGACATTTGCTGCAAATGGTCCAGGGAACAATACGGCACGTTTTGCTAGAAATACCAACTGTTGGCTGTTGCAGGCACGAACGTTCTCCCTATGTTGCCTCTAATTGAAAAATAATTTTTGTCTGATCTTTTTATAATCTTGGTTAACTGGGTTTCCAACGGATATATTATTAGGGCACAATTTAAATTTTTTTTCAAATTCGACCACGGGAAAGCTGTATAAAAACATTTTAATATTATAATCTCTAAAGTTTTAAAATTCTGCAAACAGGATTATTTAATTTTCTCATAAGCGTTTGCCTCTAGCACGTCGTTTAAAATGTATGCTTTTGAATAACACCCACACCTCTAAAGCTGCTATGTTACGGTCTCCCCTGAGTCTACTTCCCGTTTTGCCATGAGAAACACGCAGAAACATTACTTGTAATATTTTGTTCCGTATATGAAGCAATAGGAAGAAAGTCTTTTCATATGCTGGCGCAATAAGAGCGTTTGGAGATAATAAAAACCTGCGTTTGTCCTTGGTTATGACGGTTTTTCGCGGTGCCACACAATGTAGCAGATGGATTCCTTAGACGCCACTCTACGAAATTCCCATGTTAATCAACCGTCTAAATATAAATAATAATTATAAAAATGAAACGTTTGTTCTGTAGCTTTTAAATTTACAAAGTAATTGGTTAGCTTGAACAAATACATACAAAAATCTGTTGTATTAAACATCACAGAGAGGAATTCGGAGCATGAAAAGAGAGGAATGTGGAAATTCATATTCTTTGTGTTTTGTATGTTTGCCCGCTCTTCGAAGAGAAGAGAATACAATTTTGAACGAAATCTTTTGTAATTCTAACGAACATTTTACAATATGGTTTCATGACGAACTCTGCAACTACAAAAATTTGTTTTTCTACATACAGTTTTATGAACCTAGATGAACAAAAATTAAATAAAGCTTTCAGGAAAAGTCAAGAATTTCAGTAAATTGTTCTAGAAAAGTGTATGTAGGGTTTGGTAGGTAGGTAGTTAGGTAAATAACAGCACAACTAAGTGGTTTTAAAAAGTGTGTGCTCAGCAAGCAAGTTTTAAGTAAAACTTCCTAGCGTGTTCTCACTAGCAGCCCCAAAACCTCTCGAATGCCAATTTTCATACAAATCGGATAACTGTATGAGTTTAACACCACACTGTAACAAAACGTTATATTTTGTTACAGTTCGTTACACGTTCTTACGTTACGCTACGCTACGTTAGGTTTTCTTTGTTACGTTACGTTACGATCGCATGGAGCACCCGCCAGGAAAGTTTCACTTCCAAAAAGAATCAAGTTCACTGGCGTTAAATTTTGTTTGACAGTTCTGTTTCGTGCGTTGTCAAATTAGTTGGTTCGTGGTGAAACTTTGTACCGTGTTTTCACTAGCAACTCCAAAACCTCTCGAATACCAAATTTTATGCAAATCGGATAAATGTAAAGCTTAACACCACACGATAATGAAACATTACACTTTGTTACGTTATGTTACGTTACGTTGTTATGTTGCAATACGTTTCTTACCACTGCTACGTCTTTTACGTCTTTCACTATACGTTACGTTACGTTTGGTTATGTTACATTTCGATCGCATGGCGCACCCGCCGGCAAAGAAAGCACACCGCTGGCAAAGAAGTTTCACTTCAAAAAGAATCAAGCTGGATGGCGTTAAATTTTGTTTACGGTGGGCATGTTTGAGCACATAACATACACGTTGGCTTGACAGTTGAGTTTGTTGCGCTGTCAAATTAGGGGTTTCGTGGTTCTTCTTATTATTTTTATTAGTCTTTGAAACGTAAACGGGTTTTCACAACTAATAACGATAATTCACACAATTCACTCGCATTAATTTAAAAAAAAATGTTTACACGTTGGAGCAGGAGGCATTTTTGATTCAATCTTATTTCATAACGGACGTAAGGTGGACTAGGTTTGGACATATTCTGCTAGACTGGCTAGAAGAATTTAGAGACAATTTGCCACAAGCTGCTATTGGCCGGGTAAATAGGGTAGCGGCGAACCACCAATACGTAATGAAGTACTCATCGACGGTGCTTGCAACACAATATTAAAGAACGATCTGTATTCATTTTTTATCAACTGATTGTGACTAATGCATTGCTGGCAGTTGACCCACCGCAAAGAGTGCACTTTGGGAGTCGTGTTTGAACAAACTAAATAATAATACTGATACTAAATAAAGAAAAAAAGCTTAAATCTCAAAAAAAAAGAACTTGGAATGTTGAAACACCTCATTAGTTTGTTGCACCTTGAAAATGTTGAGGTTCGGGTAGTCCTAATAGAAGAAGATACATTAGGCTTGTTTTTTAAGGTAATAAAACAATGTCTAAAATGGAACTTTAACATTTAAAATTGAAATTTTGCTTTTTTTAGGTATCATCAGCGCAGCCAGATATCGGAAGAAAGTTTTAAAACATTTTTGAAAAAATTGCACGGTGAAGAACTAAAACATTACACATTATCACAATGTCTAGACCGCCGGTGCCGCTTAACATCATGTTACGTCATAGGCGGATGTATTTCTAATGGATTTGACTAAATCTACACTGTTGTATATATAAATACCAAATCATGTCAATAAATATTATTCTTTGGATATCAGCAAAGAAAAAACCTGGCGGATTCATTAAAATCCCCCAAAAAAGTCATTTCATAGCCTTATAAAAATTTCCTTCAAAAACAGCAGGAAAGATGTCAGTTAAACTTATCACTTTTCTTCATTTCTAAGATGGTAGTGTTTTACGAGGATTGCAAAATGTTTTTGTATGTATTAAATACGCAAAAAAAAATTTTGTTAGACATTTCCATATAATTCCAAATCCGAAAATGACCCACAAAAGCAGAAACTATGGGTTTTTCGTATGCTTTTAGTGTAATGCTTTGGCTTATTCGTGTCGCTTTGGCTGCTGACTTGGCGAGGCTGGGATCTCGCTGACAGTGCAGACGTATTATAAATCATTTGGAGGTTGTTAGTGTTACGCGATATTTCGTAATACATTAAATCTTTGGTATTAAAGTAGATATATGTTCTTGTATACTGTCTTTGATGAGTGAATTATGACGCGCCGGGAGCTCTAGGCTAAGGTCGCAGGTTAGATACTTTTAAAGCATTCTAGCGTTTGTTATGACTCCAAATAGTAGAATCAGTGAAATGAGGTTGTTTGTAAACATTAATCCAACATTGTCAAACACCCGGTTGCATTCTTATATAATGTTTTTTATGAGTAAAATATTATTGTTATTTAACAGCCGCCCAGGGCGACCCCGTATGTTTAGCAACAAACAATGTATTTAAAAACACTGCCAATAAATTGGACATTTATGCAATTTATTACTGATAAACTTTGCGAAGATGTAAGAGACCGTCTAGTCTTAACATTAGACACTCACCACGTTAAATTATTAGATTCTAGCCTTAATAAGTGCTTAGAGACCTAAGTGGTTTATTTGTACGATTAAAAGCTCATATTGTAGCCAACTGTTCTAAACTACTTGCAGAAGTGTTAAAATGACGTGTGTCATGTGTCCAAAACTTGCAATATCGTCAGTTAGTTTGTACTACAAGCAAAGCTATGGTGGTACAAATTTTAATAATTTAAGGTAACGGTAAATTAGACAAAGAAAAACACACATCTACAGGTGGTTTTAATTGCAAAATACTACATAAAGGTTCTACCATTAATGCCAAAAACTAGGGCTTGCCAAATAAAACTTTCTTTACAGAATTGGGAACGACTTTTTGACACAGCGGCTATAAATCCGCAAACCCGTTCCCACAAAGGTGCACACTTTTTATGTATGACCGTCCTATAGAGAGCTAAAGTAAACACCCGGACAGGTGATTTCACTGCGGAAATCTTCAAATTGAGAAATTTTACATTTCTTTTTTTAGGTACAACAACAGTTTAAATTGTTTGAAAACCTTAATTGAAAGATGGAAGTTTTCTGTCATTAGTAGCGCAGGGAACAAGTTAAAAACGCATTAGACTACGAGTGGGCTTAGGGAGAAGGTATTTCCTTGATACTTCAAGAAACATAACATAGCTTAATTCTGGGGATATAAAAGTTTCCAAATTTATAATTGAAAAGTGGCCCGGGAGACTTTTATTATTCCAAGCACTGGGTAGTAAATACAGCAGCCGTCCTGCGGACAAATTAAATAATGCAGGGGATAATTTATAAGCACTTTATAATGAATACTGAGCAGCGAAAAATGTCGGTAAGAGCATGAATTATTATATGGACTCGTATTTAAGGGTGTAAAAACCGTCGTTTTAACTTTTAGGGAATTACTTTTCCAGTTTTCAACTCCTCCTCAACTTTTCAATACAGAAAATATAACAAGCTTGTAAATTTGTTGGCATTAAGGTCTGATACATTCAACAAGAGAAATTTCCGGAAGAAAACTTGAAGTTATATGTACTGTCTTAATTGCAGATCTTTTGACGTATAATTCGATACGAGAGAAGGAAGTAAAACATGTCAGGCACTACAACAAGAAGAAGATTGATTTATTTTAATAAACGTCAGTATATTTCTGCTCTAAGGCTAAAAACCGACCCTACGGAATAAACCCATTACGCCTGCATAATTGCTAGTACTGTTATAATAAATATTTTTTTTCACATCGTAGAACGTGGTCACGGATAGCCGGGGGAATATAATTAATGGATCATCTCAATTATATGACAACCATTTCGTGTCATTCAAGCGCAACGACCTTGAAATTTAAGATCGCTTCAGGTTTATTCTAAATAGGTGCCCATTGAAATGTAGTAATTTTTACTACTCAATTTTTTGTCCGAAATGTTATGACCTCGACAATCATATTAAAACAAAGTGTGAAAACTCGACACGCCAATTTTAATGCTTCTTTTTAAATTAAATTATTATTTGTTTTGATTTTTTATTATGGTTTCTTTAAACAACTTCAAACCTTCGGTAGAGTACACAACGAAACAACAGTTTTGTCTGAAAAATCGCTTTTAACTGTCCAGTGCCCTACCACCGTTGTTTTACAATTCTCTTTCGTGAATAATATCTTTGAAAATACATTTTTAGTACCTCTAAGCTACTACATTTTTTGTAATGTTAAAACAATTTTGATGCGCGTTTGAATATTAGTTCTTACATTTAATATTTCTAATGGCTATTTAATGCACTGAGCTTTAGCGGAAGGAATATCGACTTTACCGGAAACAACAAAAAGTATTTGCAGCTAGTTGAGAGATTCTGCATTAACCTTTGATAATAAATTGGAGCGTGAACAGAGAGGACAGCACGGAAACTAATATTCTAGCAAATTAACGCACGGGCAGAACCCACTGTGACCAGGAAATAAACACACTCTAGCGGAACTATACATCTGCGACCGTATCTGTGCTCGGATCGAATATTCCTGTACATTTGAAGCCGAGCGGGTGGCTAATTGGTTCCATCGAGTAGGCTTAGGAAGCACGCAAGCCCGCGTGATCACGCACAACACGCGCCAACTACGATATTGCGCGAATTAAAAGACGGATGAAACCAAATCACGATCAAGTCACCCTTGTCGCCGTTACAACGACAAGAAGACGAGGCAAATGGTAGCAATTTTGAGCCGAGCTTTTGCTTGTTAGCGATAAGCGCGAATATAACGCGTTTTGATAGTTTTAACACCTTGTTGCTGAAGAGCGAATTTGACTCCTGACCTTGTCGAGCTTCACGGAGCTTCTGCTGCAAGTGCAGCTTTAAGGCGCCCGTTTATTATACAACTTTCCGGTAAAAGTCTCGAACTTGGCGTCTATGTATGAGGCACGGAACACGATATATTATAATTTGACCTTTACTTTGCTCAAATGTAATTAAGAGGTAATTCGGGACACAAACAGTTCCGGTTCATGCACGAAGAGAATTCCGCTTCTTGGTGGCGCTAGATTAGATGCTAACGCAGATAGGAAATTGCAATTAGTTAACCGAACATCACGCTCTAGCTCCTGAATTTTTTTGTAACACTGATTTACTTGACTGTATACAATTAATTCCGCTAAGCCTAATACAAAATTATAGTTTAATAAAAACGCTACTTTCTCTAATTAAAACGTAAAATTGGGTTAAAAATTTAATCTTCAAGTAATAATAAGTTTTTTCTTAATTGAAATTAAAATTTCTAGCCTTCCATTAATTTAATATGTTTAAATTTTTCTGTATCGAAATCGATATTTAATACGTCCGACCAATTATTGGCGAATGATAAAACATATTTTAATAAAGCCAACTCAAGATAACAGACAGAGGGTTCCAAACACAAACACTGACACATACAAAAGAAAAGTAAAAAACTGAAAGAAACTTATTCTTTACCACGTTTCCTGCACGTTGTGCATAAATGTTTGTGCAACTGATCGTAGATTTGCAAGAAATACGTAGCATGTTCTTTCTGATTGTTTGTAAACCTTCATAGTTTTACATGAAGGGCCACTTGTAAGGACTTTCGCTTGACGCGATACTTCTTGTAAGACCCAGTTAATTAAAAACAGATAATAGTTTTATTTTCCGGCCGAATAACTAAAAAACCACATAGAATGGGCTCAAGGCAAAGTAGTGGCTGTAATGATCCTTCTTTGGCAAAAATATTAGCCTTTTCGTTCATTTCTGTATGGTTATGGTCTGGATCTAACGTAGTTTATTCGGCTTAACACGCTCAATCAGCGCCCTTGCTCAAGATGAGATAAGAACAAGCTACCAGTACGACACCAGGCTGCGAATCCTACCTTAATTACTACTGATTTCGCAAGTAGGGAAGAGTAAAGAGTTCTAAAGGTTTACAAGATCAGAACATCACAAGGTCACACAAATTACCTTGATTGAGACTGATTTTTAATTACTTCGACTGTAAGTCAAAAAGTTGTCTGGAAAACCACTTTATCGCATATAATTAAAATTGTTTGTAAAAAATCTTCTTGAGACAAACGAAAACATGATAAAAACATAGTAATTTATGACGATTTTGGTCTGTAGATTGTTTGTGAACCACTGGCAAGGACTGAGGAGATACTGGTGCTGTAACAAAATCCAAAATTTTAAATCAAAATTATTGCTAATTTTATAAACATTGATTGTTTCTGTAGGCAGCGTTCTCTAGCGTAAATAAACTAAAATTAACCTAAGAATTAGAAACATATACTGTCTATGGAATAAGCGTAAAAATAATAACATCTTTCGAGGTAATGTATTTATTTTATCAAATAGTCAAAGTTTTATAACCAGACATTGACGAACGGAAAATTATACATGGATAATTATACAAATATAGTTAATAAATCGCAGTTAATTTGCACCTAGCAAACATACGTTCTCTAAGGAATCAATGCACGTACACTACGTAGCTGCTGTAGTGCAATTCTGGGCCCGCGGCAAAACTGGTCGCAGTGGCAAAACTGTTCCCGTAATGTTTTCCTGGAAATACTAAGGTTTCTATAAAACAAGAAAACAAGAAATAACATTTGAACTTCACCGAATTCACTTGTTCTCCTGATCTGCTCATATTACAAACTGTAATGAGTTAGCAATATTTCCAGAGAACCTGTCAAATAGTTTGAAAGTTATTTGAAACCGAGTTCACCGCTCATGCTGGGTCTTACTGTTAGTTTCAATATTGTAGAAATCGAAGTTTGGTAGTGGTACTATTCAGAAAGTAAGAATCCTTAGATTGTTTGGAAACCTTTCGACTTTTTATCGTTTTCAAAACGATGCTTAGGGCATTATTTTGAGACACCTCAGTGTCGAACTCTGGAACTCAAGAAGCGTACCATAACCGCTGTTTGCACATGCTAGCCGTATCGTCAAATCAACAAATTCCGTTTTATTTATCAGAATTTTGGAATCAGAATTAAATAATATTTATTTTTATGTTTATTACGATTTTGTACATACTAAATTTAATTGAAATGCCACGTTTATTTTGTAAATGGTTTATGATTTGAAATCTCATGTTTAATTTGGTGTACATAAATCTACAACTTGGCTCTCAACTGCGGAGAGTCAGATCACGCGACCCAGAAAACAACAGAAGCCAAAATCCAAAGTAGTTTTTTTTTCGAAATTTAAGTTTCTTTCGAACAACAAAATTCCAGTGGCGACTTTGCCGTTTATTTTTGAAGGCGAAAATACGATGCAAACCTCCAGATCTCCTGATTTAAATCTATTTAGCTATCCCTTTGGGGTTTTAACATTAAATACAATAAGTAAATAAACAAGCAATTAAGAAACATTTTTCAATACACCTCAGATTTATATCTAGAAAGTGCAAACAATATCGGCATATCTAAATAAAGTTTTTTATTTTTTTTTGATTGCGGTTATTTCCTGTGATTTGGTTAACTAAATTTCCACCTCTTGTAGGTTCCAAAATCTTCATGCTGTGCACATTGTTTGATACACTCCGTATATAATCGATTTGGAAGCAGTGAATATACCTACAAGAAAAGATACATTTTGAGTAAGCCAATTGTAGTTAAAAGCTTCCATTCCAATCAACATTTCCCTTTCCGTCGGCGTTTGTGTGGCCCATGGGTGAGTAACTTCAAAAGCAAACGCGCCCTACAGGTTTTGGTCCTCAATAGCAAGGTTTTAGTAGTCCCATAGTAACTTCTAAGCTATAATATCCGAACACACAAGTTTTGCTTTTGAACAGTGCTAATGTTAACAACAATATGATCAAAGGAGCGGAAACGCAGGAGTTCAAGGAAGCGGCACGTGATCAGAATCACACACCCCTTAAACCGCTAACTCACTAACGAGGTGCATCTTGTACTACCGATCGGCACAAATTAGTTTAAATTATTACCGAACATTTGTGCTTTACTTACGCGAACTTCTGCGACTACGTGTTAATAATTCATAGACCAACACCGACCCAACTGCAAATAAAATTATCGGGAGCTTGAACCGAGACCAAATAGTGTTTTGTAGTTTAACTTTTGTTTGGTGGCTTTCTACTAAGTTTTTTTACATTGTTGAAAACTTACACTTTAAATTACCATTTTTTAGAACCCAACATAAATAATGATATGTTGTTTGAGTTGCATAAATGTAAACCTCCAGGCTCGTATTTATATGGAAATAACCCTGTATATAAACACAAAATTAAAACTACTGAGTGAATTTTGGTTAGTTTAAATTTTAGTCAATGAAAGCTTCTCTTAACACTCATCGAACGTGCTAATTGAATTTTTGCGCTACACTAAACCATTTCAACGGTTTCCATTTAAGTTAATTGAAGTTTCAATTACACAAATGCGGCTACCATTTTTGGTATGAAAATTAGCTCTCGCTGGTGCAGTTTTTCCCAATATTTATGCACAGTGTTAGTAGTTTCGAAAATACTAGCCAAGTACAGTTAGGATATTACCATTTTCAACATTAACAAAATTACGATGCTCTAATTTTGTGTTCACAGCGCATTAAAGTTAATGTTTCCAAGAAGCACACTCTAATAAACGGTTATGAATAGAATGTATGAAATTTTTCAGAATGTGGAAATAGTTTCCTTTAATGAAGCTTTTATATACTGAAAAATTAGAGTGTGCGTTTTTTGTATTTTTAGGTGTGTTTGGCCTACATTGTATTGTTGCTCTAATTTTCTTTAGTTGCTTTATCAATTATTTCGGCTGTCAACAAAAACCGTTGTTAGCAAATATTTCTTTTCAACTTTGGTAAGTATAGCAAGAAAAAACAACAAATGCAATAACTGAATCTTTTTCCCTTGGCAAATTTTTTCTTAAGTCTGTTTTTCACTTTCTTTAATTATTTAAATAACATTGATGTAAAAGCCGAAGCCTTTTTACTGGTTTTTATAAACTTTTTTTACATTTCATTAGACATTAACTGACATCCAAAAACATTATTCAGTCAGAAACTTGATTTTTGACATCAAAAAATGTTTTTTACGTCATAAAATGATTTTCTGACATCAACATTTCATTTATTGACGTGACATAATATTTTGTGGCGTTAAAAGATAGTTTTTGACTACAAAAATTATCTTTTGAAGTCAATAATTGATTTTTTGACGTCAATAATTTATTTTCGAACAACAAAAATCGATAATTTGACGTCAATGTCGGCGTTTGATAATTTTTTTTTGAAAAACAGCTTTGTAATATACCTTTTTGCAGCTCTAGAATGCCATTACTTTGGAAGGGGTGATTTTTTCGAAAATCAATTGTTATTGTCAGAAAATCGTTTATTGTCTGGAAATTGCTTACACAACTTAAATTAATTAATCGTCATAAATGCTATTTTTAACCATAATTAGTTACTTTAGTTAATTTTTACTTACTAAGACGTCGTTTATAAACCAATTTCAGACGTCAAAAATTTAATTTTTGATATTATTGGCGCCTAACAATTATTTATTGAGGTTTGAAAATAATTTTTTTATAGTTTGGGAATAATATTTTGGTTCTTTTATTATTTTCTTTTAAATTTCCTAAACGGTGACATCCAGAAATGTTTTTTAATGACATGAAACGTATTTTTGACGAAATTTGATGATTTTTAGACGCTAAAAGATTAAATCAGACGTCAAGAAATTTACCGCGATGAAAATTTAATTAATGACGTAGGAAATTATTTAGCAACTTGAAAGAAACGTAATTTTGTTTTCGTGGATCACATTAAAAGTAAAGCGCCGTTCCATAGATGTTCCTCCTTTTGGTATTATTTTTGTGCTGTTTTTAAATAAGTTTGTTACGACAGAATTGTTTTTCATTGCAAAATACACCAGTTGATGTGATAAGGTTTACCAATTAACTTTTCTTTACCTTCGCTTCAAATTATAAGTTTTAAGTTACTATGAAAGTTTGATAAAAAAAGTAATTTATTTTCAAATTTGCATACTATATTAACATCAATAAATTGTTAAACAAGTTTTCGTGTACTTTAGTTGGCAAGTAAACAAAATATTTTACACTTGAGCGATAACAAATGATGATGAGCGTGTAACATCGAGTCTACGCAATATGTCAGTCGACATATGCAAACTAAACAAGCGAAATGAAACCAGCGAAGAGTAAAATGTGCTAATAGTCATAGACACGACAATCAGGCAGATTTTGGCTACAACACTATACTGTTGCAATATAAACTCTAAAAATCTTGATCGGAGAAACAAAACCCTAAAAATATTGATCAATTTAAAAAGTTTTAGTTAATTTTCATTTTTACAACTGTTTTAATAAAATTACCATTTAAATCCTAATGGCAACAGAAATTTTTAATAAAAATACCACAAAATTTTTTTATTGCTTTGGCAAAGACACAATTTTGTTAAAAGAAATTCTTGTCAATCCTTTGAGTTTATATTGAGGGAATCGCAGGGAAGATAATGAAGTTTTCTACATTCCTGAAATACATACATAGTGATGACAAAATAATAATGTTCTTGAGTACAGAAAATTGAAATGTTTAATTTTTTAAACAACAGAAAGAAACTCCTTTAAATTAAATCAGATTGAAATTCATAACAAATAAAATCTTGCATGTACTTGATTGTTTATCCCGTGTGCGAGTAGTTTAGTAAATTTTACGCCAGTTGCTCGCAGTTTCTAACTTAGTTTTCCCAAAAGACCGCAGATTTTGCACCTGCACTATCCACGTTAATTAAATATTCTTGTTACGGTATCCATTATGGCACTTTAGTACGTCTTTGCAGACAGATATTGTCAGCGAATTTTAACGCAGATATTTCTGATAGCTGCGCTCACGAATTCCCCCGTTTTCACGGCAGATTTCCACTTTCTTATACGATACATTTAAATTACTTCAACCGTAAATCTTTTTTATGTAACGGGAAAATTATATACAGATTATTCTAAATACCTGCATTATTCAAATCAACCGAAAGGCAATTGAATCGCTTTCCTGAACGAACGTCTCTGGTATTTATGCTGAAAATGCTAATGAAGCAACCTAAGTTATTGCTGGGTAAAAATACGAATTTCTATGCCGTTTTGTTCTTTGGCACTCCAACAATTTACGAAATGACTAGTTATAGTCTATAATTTATGTACCCTTCAAATAAAATAATCAAGTTCATGATATATATATTTGTTCCACAATTTCAAAGAAATATCTGTTCTAAGAAATAAAGCTTTTGAATTTATTGCTTATATGTATCCGAACCGATAAAAGATTATGATAAACCCCAACAGATAGATTCGAATAGGTAAAACTAATCTTCTGTGGAAATTTATCTTACCGTAAGAAGTCAATTTAGAAATAGGGCTTAGGGGAGTATTGAACGCTGCAGCAATAAGGCCGTAGGGGATCGAAGTTAGTGCTTTATTAGTTACTTTTATTTTTCTGTTAACCGTTTCTTATGCCGAAAAATGCATCTGCAATTGATTTAATGCACTATTCGATTTTAAACTAATAGTTATTTTAGTACTTTGGAAATTTTTAACCTAGCAGCCTCAAAACCGGGTCAGTTATGGCCAAGACTTATTTTGTTTAATTTTCTGTCAGTTACTATCACATTTTATTGCATTTGTGTATTTTCATCTTCTGTTGCTTGCTACCAAATGTCAAATACAGAAAATTGAAATATATCGAATTTTCTGTGTTCTGTTAAAATAGATTCATCATTTCCTATTTAAGGTATTTTACCAACCGAAAACGGTTGTTTTTCTGGAATAGCGTCTTCTGTCTGTTGTAACACTTGCCACCATCTCATTGATAAGTCTCTTCACATCAATCAAAGTTAATTTTATAAGAACGGATGTTTAAGCCGAGAGATGCAAAGAAATACAGCTGTCTTGTTTGAAAAATCTTATTTGTGCTGAAAGAAAAACCACCGACGTTCGAAGACCCGTCTGTGTGTCACCTTTATCGGTTATTATTTTTTTATTTATTTTACACTATAAGTAAATCTATTTATCACGATAAAGCCCTATTTTTAAGGTTGCAATAACCTAAATGGCGCAATCAATCAAACCTTTATAAAAACCGAGATAGCGTTCCACCAGTGGTTGCCAGTTATAAAAAGAGAAATCGTGTTCAGCGGTATGTTGAGGGTGTTAGAGGGTTTCATGGCCAGCTCCGATGTCTGTACTGATTTACGAGTGGTCAAGAAGAGTAGTTGGCCTCGCCCTTCCTTCCCGCTTCGCCGGTTTTATGAAATATTATTAATTACGACAATACATTTTTAGGTTGGCAATAAATTATATAGACTTAAACGTTTTCTCTTAGAAATTACAGGTTTAATGAAAATGTACGTCTTGACAGCAGATAGAAATAACAGCTGTATGTTAAGTGCAGCTGTATTTTGATAAAATTGAAAATTTGATAAAATGTAATCTACAAGCTTAATTTTGCTTTGTCCAGCAACAACTTATTATAATAGCGAACAGTATTTGCTGAATACTTTTAAAAATACACTCAATGCTTGTACATTGTCTCATATTTTACTTTGCAGAATTTCAATGAGTGACATTTTATTAAACTAAAAAATTGACATCATATGGTGCAACAAGACAACCTAGGTCCTAGAGACAACTATTTTAAAAATCATCAGGATTGGTTTTGTTGTCTTAGTTTCCCGAAAACGCGCGTGATCGAACCGGAGCGCCGTTCTTCGGAAATGCTCGTCTCCTATCCAACCTCCCTCCAAATTTCACCGGGTATAAAACCCCGACTTCCCCAGAATTTAGAACTTCTTTAATTTATTCAATTATACCCAGACCTTTTTTACCGGATAGTTCATTCATAGTTAAAGAGCCAGACTAGAACTTAGAAATTGCCATAATTTTGTTTGATTCTAACTTGGAAAAGCAATTATGCTGTTTTAAATAAATTTTACAGAAGTATATGTTATTTGACATACTGGGGCGGTCAACGTTCTCAGTAATTCAAAAGCATAACCGTGCCAGAAATATTATTAATTTAATTTCTTATTTTGTCTTGGAAGACGTAAACTATCTTATTGAAATTAACAAATTAGTTGCCAGAATGTATTTGATTTTTATTTCCTGGGAGTGATTAATACTCCCAGATTAATTTAACGACCGATTTTCCTGAAGTTTCATTTATTTTTGTGGACTCACGAGTTTATAAAATTATACCACGTATAACAAAATAAATTTTTATTTCTTTATTTTCACAACACCGCAAAAGTTTTAACTATCCGATATTTTTCTAGAACCGTTAAAATGGGGATTGAAAATTATTAATTTTTACCCTGAAAATACTGCAAACCATTTGAAATTGGTTAAACTCATTTTCACCGAGCCGAACGTCAATGTTGATATTTCGACGTGAAATGTGTATGCTTAACCTCGTGAATTTTGCACAAACTTCGTAGATATATTGAATTATCAGTCTCTAAGTAAACTAAAGTCAGCAACTGATTAAATTCATTACTTACCTAATCAAAACTTCATAAAAAAACACACAACTAATTGTTTCCTTAGATAACGAAAATCACTTCTAAAAACCGAGTCAGAGTGTGAAAATAACGCAGCTAGCAAATAATACCAGTTAACTAAACGTTATTTTATTACAGGCAGCATTGGACTTCTTGTTCGAGTAAATAAACTGAGTTACCCAGGGTCATTCAACCTTTCCGGGACCTTCCGTTAAGGCGAAAGTTAATTTGGTGTTGTTTAAGTTTATCGGGGGAGGAAGTGTCACGCGACGTTAACGTTTCTGTAATTGTCATGGTTGTTTGTAACAAATTTTTAATATTACACAATTATTGTGCTATACATGAAATTTAAAATTAAAATAAACTGTTACTATATTGCGCCAAAAAATGATAATTAAATAATTCCAAAAACAAAATTTTAAGTTAATTGATATTCTGACAAAACTTAAAATTTATTTTACTTAGCTAACAATTTATAATTTCTGGTATGTGTTCAGATCAGGACAGAAAACATTGCAAAGAAATCAAGAAACTTCTAATACTCTGATTGATCACAAACCGGAACGCAAAGTTCAATTTCAAAAACTTGTACCTTTGAAAGTTAGTTTTCAACTCTAACAAAAGCAGGACGTATTCAGAAGGCAACTCAGGCAAACTATTGCTTCAGCGAAACTACTCCAATGTTTCAAATCTGATGTCTTCCCGGTGATTGAATAAGTCATGCCTTTGCAAAACTTATGCCGACATTCGATTTCAATTGTACGGTATCGATCATGGCGTTATATTATTCATGTCGTCTATAAAAGCGCCGTATACTTCGAACTTTGCCAACACAGGAACTAAGGTGATTTCACGCTGTAAATTGAAAAGTTACAGGACTCCATTTTGTCCCGGTTGTTACGTAGACCCATAAGTCTACTCTCCGTGGGAATTGCAAAATGGACAAGCTGTTGTTATAATGGGACTTTCAAATTTGTAAATTTGCAAATTTTAGAAATTTACGCAGTTTCATCCGAACGAAATAGGAAGGAGCAGACCGAAATATTCCACGAAAATGAGAATTAAATATTGCTGTCTTATTCGCAAGCTTCAAGAAAACAAAAAAGACGAAATAGCACTTTATATCGTGGAGAAAAATGAAAATAAATTTCTTGAAACTTAAGTTTGCGTGGAATAAAGTTAAACTAAATAGTGACGAAGTGAACATCGTTTATTTACCCAATTTTACAAATATCGCTAAAGTGCAACTTTAATTAAATTTATCGATCAACGTTTTCCAAAGGAAAACGCACTGCTGAGTGAGGTAATTGCATCGCATATGATTCCCATTACAAAAGCAATAGGGAAAGCGAAGTGGAAGCCGAGAATGTTATTGTTTAACATATTTACTAATGAACAAAGCATGAAGTAAACTGTTGCTCGGTTCCTGTTTAATCAAATCAAGAACCAACTTCGTGTTCGGAGCACTTGCCAACTTCTATAAGCACGTTTACTTCAATTAACAATTACACGCTTCATTAAGTATTTTGTTAATTAATTAGTGCATAATATTGAAATCCAAAACCCAAATTACTCGCCTAATATTATCTCGGATGATCACCTGTATAAGGCGTTTTGTTTCAGTAATCCTAATTGGGAAATTGAAGGTAAACGTTCAGATACAATACAGAAGCTAAAATTATCGCAGTCTCAATAATTAACGCCATGGCCAAAATACGAGCATAGCTATTCGGCTTTGTACGTCTACAAAGGGGAAATACACATTAATATTTTCAAAAAGAAGAAACAATGTTGTCAGTAACGAGAAAATTGTAAGTCTCCTAATGTTAACGATTTTCAAATTTAAGGAGTTGGGGATGCACTTGCGGGTGATGTCGAAATGTTGATTTAATAAAATGAGTAGGTTCTGATCATTATTATAAATTATTAATTTTTAAGAGTTGGGGTGCAGTTTAGGATGGTTTAGAAATAGTGCTTTAAAAATAGAATAATCTTGTCATTTGTTGGAGATTGCGAGTGCATTTAGGGGTTGCCAACAGATGTTGACTTAATAAAGAAGATGCTTCTTGCTATTTCTAGAATTTTTAATTTTTGGGGGTTGGGATCCATTTAAAAGTAGTTAAGAAATGTTACTTTAACAAAAAAAATGATTCTCTGCACTATTAAGATTTTTCGGTTTGTAGAGTTTGAAGATGCATTTAAGGGTAGTTTAGAAATGTTCAAATTACAATGTAGGCGCTTCTCAAAATTTGTATAAAGTTTTAATTTTGTAGGGGTTGGGGTGCATGTAAGGGTCGCTAATAGAAGTTGATTTACTAAAGCGGGCATTTATAGTCATTTTTAAAAGTTTTCGATTTTTAGGGGTTGGCGATGCACTTAAGTGTGGTTTAGAGATGTCGCTTTAATAAAAAAAAACAATTCTCATCATTTTTAAGGATTTTCGGTTTTTAGGGGCTGGGCATGCACTTAAGAGTGGTTTGGAAATGTTGATTTAATAAAGTAGGTGGTTCTGATTATTTTTATAAGTTTTCAAGTTTTGGGGGTTGGGGTGCGGTTTAGGATGGTTTAAAAATATTTCTTTAAAAATGAAACTATTTGTTAATTTTTTTAAAACAGATGTTGATTTAATAATGCGGCACTTCTCGTCAGGTTTCAATTCAGGTTGGGAATGCACTTAAAGGTGGTTTAGAGATGTTGTTTCAATAAAGGTGTACATCCAGCAGTGGCTGTGAAAATAAGATAAGAGACACTAGTATTCTACATAGAGAAAACCTACAGTTTTAGGCGGATTCCCGAACTAGCAGACGATCTACTGCTCTTTTATTTCTAGAGGTTTTTTGTTCCACCAAGTAATACATATTTCGCAAAACTTGAACACAAACTGTATTAATGTTTATATTGGACATAGAGATTATAACATAAAGTTGCAGGCAAATACAGTTTAATATTAGTTTGTCTGCCTTTACAAGTATTTGCTCTAAAAGCTTGAGTTATATTTGTTTGTGGGCCCCTAAACAGGGCCGCGTTCTTAGCTTGTTTAAACCTTGGGGCGGACAAAGATTTCATATTAATAGATTTTGTGTACCAGTACAATAATACTTAATCGGTTTATGCTTGTTAGCTGTTTGTGAACCCATACAAACCAACTTTTCGCAAGACACTGCAGCTTGCATAAGCTTGCTTAAATAAAAATAACAGGTTTTGCATTTCTATTTCTTCGCGATAAGATTTATCGTGTCTACACGCACAAATTTGCTACATTTCAGATGAGATATCTAGCCGAGAGTCGCCAACCCCAACTTAATATTCTAGCTTTTCTGCAAAACTTGAATAATTACAGACAAACGATTTCTCATAACTCAAGCGGGAATTAAATTGAGCATGGGCTATTGCTGAAATTTAAATTTCGGCCAATCAATAGCATACGACGGGTTCTCTGAAATTATTCCAAACCAACTTGGATTGCTCCAATATTCATGCTTGTAATCAAATCAGATCGGGTGGACTCAATAGTTTTTTGAAATTTAAACAGAAATTTTTGAACTTTCTTAGTGCAAAGCGCGTTTTAAAGGAAAAAGAAAATAAAAAAAGAAGTTTTCAGAATGAAAACTCATACTCGGAATACTTTGGAAGATGGGGGTTGACAAACTAGGTTTGACTTAATTATTACAGGTTACTAAACTGACCACAAATGATTATTTTAACGGCCCAAAAGACATTTTTAATTATATAGAGAATTCTGTCCAGCTATCTGACTGCCGTCTGCCTGTCGACCACTTTCTATTAAAAATGATCATAAGTTGTAAAACTAACACTAAACAGCTACACCGTACACTAAGGATATGCTGGAAGATAGTGAGCACAGTTCTAGCCCCAAATTAAGATTAAGTTGTATTTAGTTAAAAGGGGCGAAGAATTAGATTTTCTGCAATATTTATTGTCTAGGGAAGTACTTTTGTAATTGGTTCACCTTACTATTCTGTGTATCGTTGTTACTTTGTTTTCAATTGTAAATTTAAATGTAGAAACTCCGTTTCTTCTATTTGCAATTGTAATACAGTAACACATTGTTTATTTGGTTTTTTTAATTTCATTTAAAATTAATACTGAGAATTAACCCAATCGTAATGCAATCGTTAAGCGTTAATATTAAATTAACTGTAAGAGTGTCATTTAACAAATTAAGCCCGATATCACTACACAAAGTAAACAAAATATATCTTGCTGGTAAACATATCTTCGTCAAAGTGACTGACATAAACGTCAAAAAGCAGTAAATGAAACCAATAAAACGATCAATCAAACGCGGAACGGTTTTCTACTGGAAAGCTTTGGCTTGCTATTTTAGTGCACATTAAAAAATTTATGTTAATTCGCAGTTAAGCCAGGCACTATAAATGAAACATTCGGGTCTAATTGGGATAGTTTTTGCTTCCTGATCATATTTTTTTGTAAATCATTGAGCGACGATAAAATCCCTATCTTCAGCAATATCTTCCTGAATTATAATAAGTCTCAATTCCGTTGGGATTTAATATATTTTTTGCAATCAAACTGGTAATAAGGATAATTGATGGGGTAATACGATAACGGTCAACGAAGTGTTATTAATGAGAGACGGTTTAATCCTTGGCCATACAACGAACGGCGATGGTCAGAGTCAAGAAAATATATCCTGACGTGAGCAGCGAAGCGGGATGGCCTATTTCTTATGTCTTACTTTTTTGTGGTGGTTTTATCGAAGAATTGATCTCAAGTGCCAAAGTTATCGTTGGCACTTTTTCAACAATTATTATCGAGTATAACTTTTCGAGTATTTAAATAAACAGCATTAGAACCCTTTTTTTGAGTGGTCGACTTTATGAAAACGAAGCAAAAACTTTCAGGATTCCGAGTTTAAATTAGAACCTGAAAGGCGCTGAATTCATGATAATTCCGGAAATATATGCCGATAATTTGATTTATATTGTTGGACTTTGTGATTAATTGTTGCGGCCCGGAATTTCCAATAAATCTGCTCTTTTAAAAGAATTATGTCCTTAAATACTCCAGAGGGCTTATCCGATTTAGATAAATACGCGTTTAACAACAGCGTCCGGTATAATTGCAAACTTGTTTATTTATTAATTATTGTAATTCATTGAAAAGTATAAATTGAAACAACAATAATAAAACAATGCTTGATGTATTCACTACCATTGTTTAGTAATTAAAACCAATCGCCGCCTGCGGAGGGAGTTGGCATGGGCTATCCTGTACTGTAAAAATTCACTGTAAGGGGTAACTTTCTCTTGAATTGATTGTTCAGGTGAAGTTCAACTACCGTGAATAGTTCAGAAGCCAGGATTCGTTAAGAATAGATTGAAGACTCTGAATTGAAATCTATATTCAATATTTGATTGTTTATATATTATGTACAACAATTACTTACAAAAGCAAAGAAAAATAGTATTCCTTGTAATGGGCTGAAGTAAATAGGTAAATATGAACAAGCTGATATTTAAAATCAGGGAATATTTATTTATTTGGTTGAAAAAAAAACAGGATGGTGTCGCCAGTAGTGCAAGACGCGAAGCCAAGCCGCGCGCACAAATCCCTACTCCACAAATCGCCCCATTTACAAGGTTCTCTGACCCAAAGGATGAAGATTAAGGGTGTAAACTCGATTTACAAGCATCAAAAGTTTAGTTCCATTGCTTGACTTCCTCGAGTTGACAACATCCAGCACCAACCATATTCATGGTCTTCAACCAGCAACAGTCCAGAACCAAGGGTACTGTACAAGTCTTCTAGGAAGCCAGGCCGCCGGTTTGTGGGCCTCAGTATCCAGTGCAGTAAACCAAGAGGAAGAATCGGCATTCAGTGCAGTCAAGCGAGAGGGACTATTCAGCTAGAATTCGTGCAAGTCCGAATTTTAAATAAAATAAATTACCTTCGGTGTTGAATCGGCAAATTCCAAAAAAATCTCTGAGACAAAATTTTTTCAAAAATTCAAATCAAATGGAAGAAATTTTTTGAATTACTCTATTAAAACTTAATGATTAATTAAAAACTTTCAGGAAATTCCCAAAACTTCAACAATCCAATTAAACACATTAGAAATCAAAATTAAAGTGGAAGTTAAAGTTGAATACCAAAAACGTTCCATGTATTTTTTTAGCTGAACATTAAACTGTAACAAAGCATTTCGAAACTGCCAACATGGAACAGCCAAAACCAACAGCGGGTTGTGAAGCCTAAGAAGAAGAAGAAAAAGAAGAGATTATGATGTGATTATGCGAATTGTTGAAACAACAATTCGAAGTGATTTTTGAAATTTGTATTTTAAAGGTCAAATAACTACTTGAGACAGCAATGAATTAATAAGTGCTTTGGAAAGTTATTGGAACGATGATTAAAAGCGATCTTAAAATGACTCTAAAGCTTGGTCTTTCTAATTTTTTAAATAATATTATTTGGTTATTAAAGAAAACAAAACACATTCAATTTTAAACTAAACAAAACTTAGTTTGAAAGGGTAAAGATTTAAGTCTTATTCTCAAACTGTTACAGTTTTGCTTCAAATGTTAAGCATAGTGCTTAGATCAAGGGTACGCTTAGAATACAAATTAATATTTAAGAGCTTCAGAGTTTGTGCAACGAATATAACATGAAACTATAATAATTAAATTCTTACTTTACGGAGATATATTTTAATAATTTTCCTGGAAAACTAAAATTGGTAATACAATTTCCTTTGTGGTGGTGCGTATACTGTCAGAGCTTTTGCATAGAAATCTAGTTTTTAAGACTATACGAGAAATTTTTTGTTCTCTGACTCTTTTCTACTCAAAGAAAGCATAGGAAAAAAGTTTGTGCTTCAATGCAAGTAAGTACTCTTAACAACAGCAACCTTCAATTACAGCACGTTCATTCAACAAAGAATTGTAATTCCAGTTGTGTGCAGCACCAATAGGTTACAAATGTAATTTACTGTAACTATGATTACAGTTTCTCCGACACAGAGAGGGTGAAAATAAATACAACAATGCATTCTAACACCTTCTGTGGCAAAAAACCGATAAATCCTGGTTAATATTGATTCTTATCGGCCAGATGGATTGTTAGCGTGAGCTAAACAACTTCGTACTTAACCAGATCTGATAGAAAGCCATTTGTAGCTCTCACTTCACTTGTTAGTCTTGTACATATCCATTTATATTATTCCCCAGCTAGTATTTTTATGTTTAGAGGTCAAGCCTACCCTCGCGTAGTCGGTTTTAATTACCTTTCCATTTCGTTAATTAACTTTCATTATTTCTCATCATAAAATTCAAAACATGAACTTATTTCATGATTCCCAAGAGGGAACGAAATACTTTCAAACTTTGTTCCAACTTGTTTTCGCCCTTCGTGAATGGCAGTTTCCTCTCTTTGAAATTCATAGTTTTTCTTTGCGATTTTAATATTAATACGTAGCTAAAATATCCAAGTTGTATTATCTGGAGGATAAATTCAGCGGTTATGAATCTCTCAAGTTTGGAACGCGACTCTGCATCTTAGGAGATGTTTGAGAGTTTTACAACACAAATACAAAGAAACAATGTCAACTGCTTTGTGCCAAACTTTCTTGCCAAGTTACAGCTCATATTTCCGAATAAAAAACTTCTTTACTCTAATATTACTGGTCTGGGCGAACACAGACGTCTTCAAGAACTGGGTATTAACCGAATTTCTGTTTAGCTTTTGTCGTGGAAAATTACGGTTGAAAATTTATTCCGTGACATCACGAAATCGAGCGTACTAATTTGGTTTATCTTTCATCTTTTCGAGTCAATAAAATTAGTCGTGTAAAGGAGACGCATATAACCTCGATCCTCTAAAGCTTTTCAAAATGGATGAAGAGACGGTTAAGGTAATAAATAAGTGAAGGGGTTGCCAGCAGACAGATTACCTTTTAGACGGAGTTACGAATTTTAATGACGATGCTATCGACGGTTAATGTTTATGTAGCCGTAAACAACTCTATTTAAAGTTGTGTTCGAGTCCTCAAGTTTCGCTTCCTCCGTTGTTTACTTAAGCTAAGGACTAGAGATATTACCAAGGGCACACAAAACTTTTTGGTGCAAATTAAATCGCGTATCACGTTGGCGTTTAACGACAATCTTCTCCAAACCTGAAACTAGCAACTATATTTTTGAAATGAGTACGGCAGAAAATTAAGTAAGGAGGATTAAATTAAGTTTTAGTTGTATATTTAACATTAGTTTTAAATCTTTTTTTACCGTTTTGTTTGTCAGAATAAATTTAAAAGCATGCCTTGTTTTCAAATGCCAAGCAAATTATTTAAAATAGGGTTACTATTCATGCGTGAACAGATTTTCGATTCTCGAGGGCGAGGAGTAATAAATTTGAGCCAATTCTACACACATGCTAGAATTGGAGATCAGAATATTTGAGCAACTGTATTAGGGCAAGAAAAATGTAAGAGAAACTTACTGTTAAAGTGCTAAAAATGTGAAGACACTTTTCTGCTCCGGTATTTGGGTTTTGACATGGCGAGCCCTTAGTAAATAAAAACTTGGTATAAAGATGTTTTTATAGCTTAAAGTACAAACAACACAACGTAAAATCATCTGTACTAGAAGAAAAATATTCTAGGAAAACTAAAAACATCTGCAAGCAGATGTGTCTAAATAAAATATGATCCCCAAAACATTATTACAAAAAAAATAGTGGTTCTGATGAAGAAGCGCTAGAAAATCCATCCTCCAATGGGGGTTTTCTGATGTTTTTCTTTTTTGTGTTGTTTATTTATAGTCGCTGTATTTTTGCGGTTACGGTTTCTAACCAACACCAGAAAGTAGACCTGACAATTTTGCCGAATCGAAGTAGAGATTTGTTATCTTACGTTTATGTACGGTTGGGTAAGAACCCGTCAAGATTTGGTCAAGTTTGCGAAATATGTATTACTTTGTGGGACAAAAAACCTCTAGAAAAGAAAGAACAGTGGAGCTTCTGATAATTCTGAAATCCACCTAAAACTGTAGGGTTTCTCTATTTAGAATGCTAGTGTTTTGGAATCCATTTCAAGCTGTTGATTTTTGTATCAAGAATATTATTGTTTGGAGGTATATCAAATATTGTCGGTTCTCTCTATCTAGAATTCCACAGTTTCGGCATTTTTATAAATCTATAAGTCTCCTGTCTGCTTTTCACCGCCACTGTTAGATGTACACCTTTATTGAAGCAACTTTTTTAAACCACCTCAACCACCTAAAAATTGAAATTTCTTAATAATGACGAGTGGCACCTACATTATTAAGTTAACATCTGTTTCCTAAAAAATAAGAAAATGATTTCATGTTTAAAGCACTATTTCTACACCATCCCAAGCTGCTCTCCAACCCCTAAAAACTGAAAATCTTTAAATATGAGAAGAATTTCTATGAAAGCAACATCTCTAAACCACAGTTAAGTGCATCTCCAACCCTTAAAAATTAAAAACTTCTAAAAACGGCTAAAAGTGCTCGCTTTAGTAATTAGCGACTCTAACCCTTAAAAATTTATAAAAATTTTGTGAAGCACCCACTTTATTATTTGAACATTTCTAATCTACCCTTAAATGCATGCTCAGCCTCTACAAACTGAGAAACCCTTATAAATGCGGAGAATCATTATTTTTGTTACAGCAACATTTCTTAACCGCCTTTAAATGCATCCCCAACCCCTAAAAAATTAAAAATTAAAAAATTGCAGGAACCATCAGTTTCATTAGGTTAACATCTGTTCTTCTTCTTCTTGTCTAGTGCCATACCCTATTTAGGGCGTTGGCGACTTCTCTGCTATGTCTGTGTTTGGTGAGCGGATTTTTGCACAGACATACAGAACCTACAGTTTAACGTGGGTTCCGAACCACAAGAAGTACATGCAGTTCACCTCTAGAAAGGTTTTTTTGGGAAAAATCCACCTCGCTTGTTTACGAGATAGAACGACCGAGCCGGGAATCAAATCCGGATCCGCTGCATTAGTAGCCCGCGCGCTTACCTTTGAGCCACGGCCGCTTGAAGCTTAAAGCATTTATTTCTAAACTATTCAAACTGCATCCCAACTCCTAAAAATTGAAAATTTATAAAAACGATCAAAACCTACCCATTGAATTAATCATTGCACTCACTAAAAGTAAAGTTGACAAACTTAAAATGACAACACAGCAAATTCAAGAAAATAAGCATACATATAAATAGATAGCATTACGGAAACGTGATAACAGCAAAGTATTCTTAGTTAAAATAAACACAGTGCTGACTCACCATTCTATCAGAACTACGTCTTTTATTTTTCCTTACTTAATCGTGAGGCCACTCTCTTTATTGCGGGGAATCCCACGTTGACCAAAGTAACTACGCTGTACTAAATTTAACGTTGCTAGAGATGTGGGTTCAATGGCACTGTACATAATAAGATCATAAGTACAATTATTGTTGGCAACCCGACAATCACCATTACAACTGTTGACAATTTTTAGCAGTTAATCATATTTATGAAAATACTGGGAATTATGTTTAAGTTGTGTAGCCAAATCCTTTGTTTAAAAAATAATATTTAAAATCTTTGTGTATATAATAAATTTTTAAAAATTACAATTGTCTAAACAATTGTGAGTTCGTAATATTAATGACAGGTTTTTAAATCAACATGTTACTTTCAAAATAAAGCTTTGTTTATAATTTTCGTACGGACATTTTAAAAGCATAATAAACATTTTGTAAACCTAACAAAATTTTGAAATGAACACCTGAAGTGACTTGTTAGAACTGTACCCATAAAAATTACCCTGATTTTATTGCCCACTGATGTTCTGACTGAGCCCGACCTTGGATGCTTAGATACTACACTTTATCTGGCATTTTAATATTTTTCCGTGTTAGGTAATGTTACGTTAGTGGGGGTTTTAATAATATTTTTATTGTGCACTTAGTGCGAGAATGTTTTTAATGGCATTGACGTACCTAGAGCGTAGCGGAAAGCGCGCGGCCATGAGTACACCTCGGAAATACCTTTTTGAACACATATTTATCCAAAATTTTAATGATTTTGTCAGGGATGTTTTATTGGGAGCTGTTTTGTCTAGCAGTTTTTAGGTCGAATAGATTTTGTCAGGGTTATTTTGACGGATGCAGTTCTGATCGTACTCTACGAATTAATAATTTTTGTTTTAGAGAAATTGTAATTACATAGTTTCAATACCAGTTCTATTTTTACTGTATTATTTTCCTACAATGATTTTATCGGAATTAACTCTAGTAAATAGAAAAAATCCATTAGTGAATCCCAAAAAAGCATTTGCATGCACGGAAAAGAATTGAAAAAAGAAAACAGCATCAATTATTGCAATGATTGTCTTCATCGCGTTTTAAGCTGGTATTTCCAATTTCCCAGTGGAAATTAAAACTACAATCTGCAGCATTCATAATAAAATACCAATTTTCAGTCTCGATCGAGAGTTTTAGCCGCAGGATGCAACCAAGCCCCCCAGATTTCGTACAAGTTGTAACTTTGATAACATCTCCTTATAGCGATGTAATATTTTCCTTCGATAATATCAGCAATGTTCCGGTGGTATCAGAATCAATAAGGTGTGGTAATTTGATCCTTCTCCCTCGAGCAGGGACGATCAGGAGACCGCAGGGACTAATTAAAGATCAAATCACAAGGGTTGGAATCTTTGGGTTATTCTATACCCTGTTACGTAGCCGATGGGGTAGAAATTTTTAACATTTCCGTCTTGACTGAACCACCTATTATTATTACTAGAGAGGAAAGCGTCCAAATAATAAATTAAATATTTATTGATTATTGCTATATGCGGCTTTAAGTAATAATAAAAATTTATTTTTTATGACAGCCGAAAATGGCTGGTTTATTTTAAAAAGAAATTCGGCAGTACGTCATATTTCTCTCGATATTCTCTATGGCCTAACAAAAAATCACGTGCGGAATCTCGAAACACAAAAGAATTACATTTTCTATAAATTACACGTTACAAACGATATGAGTCCGTTCCGCCTTTATCAATTTTGAACACAAAAGATGGCTATCGACATATTTTCCCCGAGTTATCAATTCCTGTATGTGCGCTACTTCTTTATGTATTTGTGTTGGCAACGGTCACCCTATAATAGTCAATAATGCTCCTCTTATTGTTCTCTTATCTCGATGAAACTTTTCGAGCATAAAAAATTGGCTCTGACAAGAATATCCAAGTAAATTGATTTTATGTTTAAATGTTTTCTTTGTACTCTTGCCAACTTCAAATCTACAGAGATAAAACTAGAATTCTTTTGGTGTTTTCCTTTGACTTCGTCTGGAAACCTCTTTAATTAGCATTTTCTAATACTTGGTTGCCAAATTTAAAGGTTGCATCCTTGCATAGTTTAGCAAACGCAAAATGCGTTTAGAAACGTTGCATCGGAAAATAATAAAGACGGGACGTGCTGACAACTGGTTTAAAAGGATCAACGTTCAGAGTTGAAACAGTAGGAAAAACGAAGTTGGAAAAACTCTTTGGAGAAAAAAATCTTCTCTTTCAAATCATAAAAAAAGAGTAGCAATTCTAATAAAATTGAATTGTCTTCATAATGAAGGCTTAAAAAATATTTTGTTCTATGCATTTGTGCAGTTGTCGAAAGAACATAGAGCAACGACATCGTTAGCAGGAAAAAGCAAAAATCAATCGGAGTATGATCAGGTGATCGGGGTGGCCACAGTACAGGTCCATTACCTCCAATGCATGTATTGTAAAATCTGCAATGTTGGCGCTCCAGCATGTTCTTTAAAATGTGCTCTATTAGTCCATAACACTTTTTGAAAAAAAAAAACATAAAGCCAAACTAAAAATGATGTAATGCTCATATACAAAAATATTCCTGTGCCATATTGGAAAGGGAACAAAATGACACAAATGGTGTCGAAAGAGATAACAAATAAAAACTGTTTATTTTTGATTATTATGCAAGACTCACGCATATGCTTTCTTTTTCGTGGCACATAGAACTACTTAGATTTAAAATTTTATTTACTAACCCAATCCATACATATATAAAAGCACAAAGGGTTTTTTTTGTCCGGTTCCTACAGCGGCTACCGCTTCACCAATTTGGACCATTTTTTTTTTAAATGAAAGATCTCTATCCACAGATGGAACATGAAACATTTTTATATTTTTATTGTACGTCGATTTTTTAATAATAATTATTTTAATTTATAATATATATGAAGGTCGGCTAGACGCGCGTCACTTGGGGCGCCATCTACAATAACGTCGCGTGTCATTATTGGATCTAATGCATCACGTGACTTGACATTTCTCCGGTTCTGTTAACGCTGTCTGTCAGTGCATTGTGTGCTGGGGTAACACTAGTTTTAATTTAATTGTTTGATTACTTATTAATATTTTAAAATAGGCAGACTGGGATTGTGGTTCGAAACATGATAACTACTGCATACATGGGTGCGTATAGTTTTTTTCGTAGAGAGGGGGCAAGCCAAAGTGGTTAGTTTGATTCTTGGTTAGGTTGGAACCCCTTTAATAAGACTTTAAAAAAATTTTTAGAAAAATGTGCAGTTTTAGAATTAAAAAAATTTCCTTGAGTCAATTGTTCGTTTTCCGTGTCGCATGTAACGTCCCTTTCTGAGCACAAAGATATTTTAGTGATCTATATATATATTAAATGCGGAACTGTCTCAACGTTATGCAACGACTGACGAACTCCCACTTCTAGAAGCTAGATCTTACGCTCATATCCTCACACTACCAAACCAAACTGCGCCGCGCTACGCTTAGCCCACGGGTTCTGCTTGTTATGTTTTATTTAGAAAATGCAATTTATTTAAAATTCAAGCTTTTATTTTGTTGGCTATTTTGAAAATTTGTTAATAACTAGATGTTAATAACTAGACTTTAATAACAAAGACACGTAATAAGCAGTCGGGGCTTCGCCGTGTGTTCTACTGTTTTTAAGTTCGTCTAATTTTTTTTATATCAAGTAGGAGGAGGTAAAATTTGACCTCGACGCAGTCAACCGTATTTTCCTAGTTCAATACTGACAATAAATAAGAAATTTTCCTTAAATTATTCGGGACTAAAATTAAATTGCTTGGACTGTTGAACAGACGCGGTATTTATCTTAGCTATAACCTGTAACCTAAATATTTATTTTATGTCAATGTTACGATATACTTTCGGCCGAGACCGCATCGTCATTTGGGCATTGCACACAGAATAATTAGGCAAGGACCGAGCTGTAGCTCGTCTGCCTTTACAAACGTTTGCTCTTAAAGTTTGAGCCACACTTGATCGTGAGCCCTGTCTGCCTAAGCAGGGCGGTGTAATTAAATTGTTTAAACCTTGAGGCAAACAATGATTTTTAGAGTCCTTATCTGATTATGCTGGGTGCAATCCCCAAATAACGACGTGGTCTAAGCCGAAAGTAAATTGTAATATTGACAGTTTGGGAAACCGCGAAAGCCTCAAAGAATATATTTCGTTTATACTAAAGGAGCTGCATTGTCCTTGTTAATGAAAATGTTTTCATAAATAATATCTTACTATTATTAAATTAATTACATAGCAGAAACCGTTCAGTTTCTGTTGTAGTAAAATTACCAATTAATTTAATTCAGCTAATAATAATAATCAATTTATTGCTAGCTCGTTCTTGGGGACGCTTCTTTATTTCTAGCGTGTTAGTAATTAAAGCAACGTTGTTAATTACAAGTGCAACTTTCTAATAAATATAAATAGAGAAAAGCAGGAGAGCTACAAACTTTCAAAGAAAGATGCAGCATGCCTCCTGACTTTATTTACGTCAAACTTTTCCGATGCAGTGATATAACTTTCACCATTCATCAAAATAATGCACCAGAACTTTACTATGTGTTCGAATTTTAGACATAAAACTGTCTTTTGCCGTTGAATAATTTAATAACTTCGTACTAAATAGAAGTCGAAATAATGCTCCGTCCATGAAGTTATGAAAATCGTTTTGGTTTTTAATTTTTCAGCAGTAAGAAGAGTACATTTTTGCACCATTTTTTAAATCGATGCTGGAATTGCCTCTATAAAAATTTGCCACTCTGACAAATTTTCATATCAGATGTACTCGCAGCTGTTCGGAGAACGCCACATTTTTAATGCGTTAATGGTTTGAACAGGGAAAAATATTATGTTGGTCCCGCACATCATGTAGATGACAACGAAGAGTAATTGTACCCGTTATTCATAATTAAGGCGGTTACTGCAAACACCTGTGAACAATTACTACACTTAACTTGCACATTATGCTTGTTAACTGCGGCGCCATAGCAAACATATTTGTTTATGCTATCTGGCTTTGTCGTTAAAGTCAGGAACAAACCATTGTCCTTGTTTGTCTGAAGTGTCTTAGTTTTAACAATATCTCGCTTGCGGTGGTACTAAAAAGCTCATATCTCTGCCTTTTGGGTTGGATTTATATATTATATATAAAGTTACGGAAATTTCGCCAAGGGAAAAATAAAATCCAATCGACATGTACGAGTCATAAAAAAATCCTTGATCGGTTCCTTTAATTTAGCCATAAGATTTTTATTAGGACTGTTTCATTTAAAACATGGGCCGAGTTTTACTGCTTTAAGTAAGTTTGGTTGTAAAAAGCGTAGCGTGAGCTTGGTTTCAAAATTACATACTTTATAACAAAGCACACACATGAGTTCGGACTGTAAATGAAATAGACATGCACTTTTATCGTACTTTGGCTTAGATAGCTCCGTGAGATTATTGGACAAAAGTTATTTCCAACACGAAGGCGCTGCTGCAAAGTGTAAACTTTGGAAGACTTACAGATCACAAAAAAAAACAGCAAAATTATGTTTGAATTTATTTTTATTACTAAATTTGTTCGGGTTATAAACTTTAATTGTTTAAAACTATTTGAAACTTTTATTAATAATCTTTAAGCTTTTACGCTGAAAACTTTTTACTGAAAAAAAGTTATGTTATTAGGTGTGAATGGCGTGGTGATTTATCTAAGTACTATTCAATTACTCTCTTTATTTCCTTCTTTCGACCCCAACTTTTTGTGTATGTGTCTTCAAAATTGATGAAACCAAGGCATGGTAGGTTGACTTCTTTGAACAGTGAAGCAGGAAGTGTTGCTCGCGTGAAAAGGAGCATGGAGCTACCGCTTCAGCCTAAAGGGATTTCAGACAGATTTGAAAGCTAAAGAAAAGAGATTTTCTTGCCAAAGGATAGTATAACATCACAAAATAAGATGAAAATGTACAACTTGAGTTTACGTTACCAATTTTGATTTAAAACCCATACAAAAGGGTACAATTTTTTAACTTCGCTGATTAAATAAAGCGACTCCCTTTCAAGCTCACAACGGAGTCTGGTTTTTTTACGTAAAACACCTTCTTGTTCCACCCTTGCTGCTTTCATTTATAACATTAGTTTCTGACCTTTCATGAAATAGTGTGTTGGGATGGTGTGGCGGCACTTACAACTTTGTCGAGTTTGGCCGCCGCCCAGGTACATAAATATGAAGTTCATAAAGTCCACAACCCAGAACGATGCTCCAAACTCAGACCCCAAAAAGTGCTGAAAGATACACCACCCTAATACAATTATTCACTTCGCTTTTCTGAGTTTCTTTACTTTCTGTTTGAATATGTTTAGTGCTGTGGAAATTTGAAAGTTTTGTATTTTTCTAAGCTGCTCACGAATTTGTTATTTTAATATTCCGTCAAAATTGTCTTCAAGTTGAAATTTTAATTATTTTAATTATTTTAATTATTTAATTATAAATTATTGATTTTTAAGTAGTCTTTTCAACCTGTAGTTAAACTTAAACATAGAAATGTGTTAGGAACCTCCTGCTGAGACTCATCACCGACGTAAGGAGCTTTATTACAATATCGCATTTCGTAATTTTCATTAAATGAGAAAACGTTTTACGTATTTTTCATAAAAAATGTTTTTAACTGCAGCAATAATAATAATCAAACTTCAAAAATTTTCAAAATCTTTTGATATAAAATTTTTGATATTTTCGAAATAAGCGAAATTTTCAAGTTAAAATTAGTTCTTATATTTAGAATTTTTTAAAGTTTTCGGATATTTAAACAATATTTATAATTTCGAGTATTTATAAAACATTTAAAATATTCAAAATTACCAGGAATTTTAAAATTTCCAAAATTTTTAATTTTCGTTTTCGTAAGATACAAAGTTTCGAAACTCAAAATGTTTTCAGTGTCAAAAGTTTCGATATCTTAAAATATGCAAAAACTTCAGGAATTTTAAAATTTCCACAACTACCATTTTTGGATGTTTTCGAAAATTGCGAAATAATCAATCCAAATACTGAAAAATTAAGAACATCTGGGAAACTTTTGTTATTTTAAAATTTCCAATATTTTAATACATTTTCCTAGTTTTTAATATACGCAAAATTAAAAAAATTCTAAATCTTCAATCATTCGAAATTTTTCAAAAATTTTTAAATTATGGAAATATATTAATATGATATTTCCGAAAGTTTCGAAACTTAAAAATGTTTCAGGTTTCATTATCAAAATTTTTCGATATTGGCGAAAATTACGTAATTTTCTATTGTTTTTAAATTAATAGAATTTATAATCTTTTTTATTATTTTCAAAATTTTAAAACATTGCTAAGTTTCAAATTTCTTTTAATAATTGTTAATTTTAAAATTTACGAAATTTGCGTGTCAAAATCGTCAACAAATTTATTCTTTTGCGAAATTTATAATTTTCGATTTTTAAATTTTTATTTATTATTTTTTTTTTTAAGTTTTGTTTTCCAAATTTAAAATTTCGTATTTGATATTTTTAAAATTTTTAAATTTTGCGTAATATATCAGTATTTTCCAAATTTTCAAAACTTAAAAATGTTTCAAGTTTCATTTTCTAGTTTTTTGATATTTGTTTAAACTACGCAATTTTAGAAATATTTAATTTTCAAACTTTTTTACTTTTCTATTGTTTTTTAAATTTATAAACTCTTGAACTTTTTCATTATTTTGAGAATTTAAATTTTTTACTCAAAATTTTCGATATTTCTAAAATTTACGTAAACTGTGAGTTTTAAAATTGTCAAAATATTTTTAATTTCTTTTTTAAAACTCGACATTCGGAAATTTACAATTTTCAATTTAAAAATTTTTTAGTGTTGCATTTTCCAAATGTAAATTCTCGTATTTTTGATATTTTCAAAATTTTACTTTTAACTTTATTTGAAGATATGTAATAAAAGTTAACTGTTTTTATCTTCAAGTGTGAGTACTTTAGTGGTTCGCTATTTTAAGAAATTTAAATTTTCCCCGTTAATAGAAACCAAATTGAATAAAATTAAAAAACATTGTAAATAATAACTTTTTTGAAATATTTTTGAATGAAGATGTATATAATTTAAAAGTGAAGAACTTTGGGTAATAAATATTTTAACTTTGCAGAGTGTTTTGCTACGAAAATGTTAAATCAGATTTTTTATAATAAGTCACCATTTTTTAATCGGCAGCCATTTTGAATTCACGCTTTTTCAATACTAGATGTTTAGGATGTCCTTTGCAAGTGTTTGAAAATACAAAATATATTTTCAAAGAGCAGCTTTCTTGTTAATATTAGCTGTGTAGCCGCCGTACCACTACACTGTTTCATATCAATAATACGGGATGGTGTTCGAGAATCATGTGTTTTGCAGTGCTCCCGCTGTGACCGCGATTTTCGAATGACAACCTACCTCTAGAATCGCGAATTTGTGCAAGCGAACTCAAATAGTGTCCATCTTTATCTTAAACTAAGGAAATCATCAAGGCCCAAAGCAGTGAGTGGTTCTTTAATTATTTAACGCGGATTTATCCGCAGTCGCATAAGTGAATATTCTCGTTAAAACGGCCAGTGCCGTCAACAACTGGCGATATCTACAAAACACACGCTGATATGCAGCCGCAAATGTCAAATTCCTCATTATTATCACAAGGGGAAATATCAGAGGCAGAATTGCAACAAAAATCGAAGCATGAGATCGAGAAACGAGCTTACGAAATCGCCGAAAAAATGCAGGAGGATTTCTTAATTAATTTCAAAAATGGCCCTGAATGGACCGAGGTCAAAAATCGAAATCGAAAAAAGAAAAGGGAATCGCCGGAAGCGCTCAGAAATGTCAAACAAAAACTGATTACCGACTTTAATAAAAAAATATTAAACCCAATCAATAAATTTCAATTATTGGAAAAAGCCCCCGAGGAGGCTGCTGATAAAACTACTGAACCGTCTAAACCTAAACCTCCACCCATATTTTTGTCAGGAATAATCGAAATTGAAAAATTAACTGATATGCTAAACTCCATACAAGATTTAAAGGGAAAATATTCGTTAAAATTAATAAACAATGAAGATGTCAAACTAATGACCGAAGATGCAAACGCTTATAAAATAGCAGCACAAACTCTGCTAGAAAAGGACGTTAAACACCACACCTACCAACCTAGGGACAAAAGGAGCTTCCGTGTAGTCCTAAAAGGCTTGCACTATACAACCAATACAGAAGACATTAAAACTGAAATAACTAATAAAGGTCATAATGTAAGGAACCTCCACAACGCAAAAAGGAGCAGAAATAAGCAACCATTAAACATGTTTTTCCTAGATTTAGAGCCTGGTGAAAACAATAAGGAAATATATGATATTAAGCATCTGCAATACTACAAAATAACTGTAGAGCCAGTACGCCAAACAAGGCAGATCCCACAATGTAGTCGCTGCTTAAAATGGGGCCATACAAAAAATTTTTGTACGCGGCAGCAAAAATGCATCAAGTGTGCCGGACTACACAGTAGCAAAGCCTGCAATGTCAAGGAAAGGAAAGACCTTCGTTGCGCATCCTGCGGAGAAAACCATCCTGCGAACTACCGAGGCTGCAAGGTAATTAAAGATCTACAGCTAAGAAGATTCCCACCTCTAAGGCCAAAGATTCCACAAGACCAACCTCAAAACAAAACCCCAGCCCTTTCTAGAAAGGTCGCCGAAGGTGTATCATTTGCCACGGCTTTCCAGGGCGAAAACGCAACAACCAGTAAAAACAACGATATAGCTACAAAGTCCCAGCAACCTGAGGACAGAATCTGCAGACTAGAGAAGCTCGTTGAGCAAATGGCCCAACGAATGGACACAATGTTGAACATTGTGTCTCAACTGCTCAATAAACTCAACTAATGGATCCACACCTCAAAATAGCCGTGTGGAATGCTAACGGCCTAGCCAACCATGGCCCTGAACTATCAGCTTTTATGAGGGATCATGATATTGATATCATGCTGATCTCGGAAACACATTACACAAACCGCAGCTATTTAAGGATCCAAAACTACAATGTTTATGACACCAAACACCCTGATGGGACGGCCCACGGTGGTAGTGCTATCATCATCAAAAGCAAAATTAAACACCATGAATCACCAAAGTTCCAAACAGAACAGATTCAAGCAACAAATATAGTACTTGAAGACAAACGCGGACCAATAACCATTTCTGCAGTCTATTGTCCCCCACGCCACGCAATAAAAGAAGACAAGTATACGGAGTTCTACGGCACCCTAGGAAATAGATTCCTCGCAGGAGGCGACTACAATGCAAAGCACTCCAGATGGGGATCTAGACTGACAACATCCAAAGGACGCGAGCTTGTTAAATGCATCGACAAAAATAACCTAAACGTCCTGTCCACGGGAAGGCCCACATACTGGCCGAGTGATATAAACAAAATACCAGATGTCATTGATTTTTGCGTCACAAAAGGCATACCACCCAACCATCTTCTAGCTGAGCAGAATCTCGACCTCTCCTCAGACCACTCTCCCATCCTTGTAACCTTAAGTACCAGAGTAATCAACAAACAAAAACCGGCATCTCTTACCAACAAGAGAACAGACTGGGAGCTATTTAAGAGTTTGATCGAAGAAAGGTTAAATATTAACACCTCGTTAAAAACTGCTGAAGAAATCGACACAGCTGTAGAGAACTTAACGACAACAATACAACAAGCGGCTTGGGACTCCACCCCAGAACTGAACCCCAACCATAAACAACAAAATTGCTCTCAGGCGGCTAAAGAAGCGATTTTGAAAAAAAGGAAGCTCAGAAAAACCTGGATGACAACCAGGGCTCCTCAAGATAAGGAAAGGCTCAATAGAGCTACTAGAGACCTTAAGGAATTGCTCAACAAGGAAAAAAATAAAGCAATCCAGGAATATCTGGAAGGCTTAACACCAACTGAGGCTACAGAGTACTCTCTGTGGAAGGCAACACTAAAACTCAAGAAAGCCCAGGATAATATCCCACCAATCAGGAAAAACGACAGGTCATGGGCAAGAACTGACAAAGAGAAGGCTAAGACATTCGCTGAACATCTGGCAAAAGTTTTCCAGCCCTTTCCATCAGAGATACTACAGGAGGAAGAAGACATTGTCACCTCATTCCTAGAGACACCATACCAAATGGCTCTCCCGATAAAAGCCATAAAAGCAAGTGAAGTGAAGGAAACAATAGAGAAAAACTTGAATCCAAAGAAGGCACCAGGCTTTGACCTAATAACAGGATATGTCATAAAACAATTGCCAAAGAAAGCTATACGAGCAGTAACGCATATCTTCAACGCCATACTCAGAATAGGCCACTTCCCGTCACAGTGGAAAGTTGGGCAAATAACGCTAATACACAAACCTGGAAAACCGGCAGAAGAAGTAACATCGTACAGGCCAATTAGTCTTTTGCCCATCATATCCAAACTTTTTGAAAAAATATTCCTAAAGAGGCTGAAGCTACAGCTTGACAAACTTAACATTATACCAGAGCACCAGTTCGGATTTCGTCAACAACATGCCACAATTGAGCAGGTGCATAGGGTAGTTGAAATCCTGAGCAAGACATTTGAAAGCAAAAAATACTGTTCAGCCGCCTTCTTAGACATCTCTCAGGCTTTTGATAAAGTATGGCATCAGGGGCTACTATATAAGTTAAAAACCAAGCTACCTGCTAATTTCTACCAGGTCCTACAATCCTACCTCACTGACAGATACTTCCTAGTGAAATACCAGGAAGAAACAACCGAAATATACCCAATACAATCAGGCGTCCCACAGGGCAGTGTCCTGGGACCAACCCTATACTTGATTTACACCGCAGACATACCAGTTACACGAAATACTGACACGGCCACGTATGCTGATGACACGGTCGTACTAGCAACAAGTGAAATACCTGCCTACGCCTCAGAAAAACTTCAAGCAGCCCTGGATAACCTCCAGGACTGGCTCAAGAAATGGCGAATTAAAGCCAATGAAACTAAATCCCAGCACGTCACATTTACCCTACGCAAGGAGACATGCCCCAGTGTTACCCTAAATGGACAGCAACTTCCCCAATCCGACAGTGCAAAATATCTTGGCATGCATCTGGACAGACGGCTAAATTGGAAAAAACACTTATTCGCCAAGCGCAAACAACTTGGAATAAAGTTCACTAAACTATACTGGTTAATTGGTAGAAAGTCAAAACTTTCCCTAACCAGCAAGCTCACCGTATATAATGCGATACTCAAACCTGTGTGGACGTACGGGATTCAGTTATGGGGCACCGCGAGTATCTCCAACATAGAAATCCTGCAGAGATTTCAGTCAAAAACCTTACGTACTATTACCGATGCCCCGTGGTTCGTGACAAACTATACCCTACATCAAGACTTAAACGTTCTCCCTGTGATACAAGAAGCTAAGTGCGCAAGTGCAAAATATCTTTTGCGACTCGAAGACCATCCCAACTCTCTTGCTGTCAGCCTGTTAGACAACAGCCAGAAGACATACCGCTTGAAGCGATATGACTCTCTAGACATAGTGAACAGATAAGAAAGACTATGATGATTTTAACCCTACTATTAAAACTAACCCTAGGTTTAATCCATTAGTTAGTCCTTTAATGTAAGCGTACTAACATCCTGCTCTCTTGTCATTGTAACAAAATTCGTTTATTGCCCCAGGGCAGCTTGCGAATATATTAGGAGTTAAAAAAAAAAAAAAAAAATATCTTGCCATCCCTTGACAAATTATATTTATTAATTAAGCTTTTATTGAAGGATAACCATAGCAACGTTAATACTGAACCGAATTTTTTGTTTATGCGGTTTCATCTTCCTTGCGTTATTTCTACAGATTCTAGAACAAAAAGGTCAAAGCTCATATAAGTCTCGTTAGATTGAATTCCTGTTGCTTGTTTTGAAGCTGCCGTATTATTACAAAAAAAAAATTCCTGAGCTGTTTTCAATTTTGGGTGTTTTAGCGCGCCGCTTCGCTCTCCCATTTTTTTTATTATCCAATTCATTATTAAAATGGGACCGTAATCATACATTCTCTCGCTTATCCTAAAGAGCTTTTCCAGCTGCAGTGCAGATGCAATTCTTGAGAAACTCGCGAGCTTAAGGGGTGGCAGGAAATTGCGTTGTTTTAATTCCTTGCAGCTTTGGTAGCTTCTGGAGTTGCTCCTTAAAAATTTAAAACAAACTTATCTGCTAATGGATAATAAAATCGTACAATTGCATGTACTCGAACAAAAACATAATTTACTCTGCAAATAAGAGTCGAACTTTCGGATTCCGTTTTAACAAAACAATTGTTTGGACTCTCTTATACTGCGCATGTAGTTTATCAGAGTGTTATTAAAACTTTTAATTATATCCTGTTCGAGTTGTTCATTGTCTCCTGCTTTAATTTTAGTCTCGTTTATTATGTCTGATATGCAAAGGATTTTGCAGGAAGTAATGCGTTATTGTTATGATTTTAGTTTTTTTTTAATTAATTAAAGAGATGTCATAATTTAGTTTAGATAAAAAATTAAGTATTGTATTAAGATCAAACTAAATGCCTTATAACGGATATAACTTGTTCTTTTATCCTTGCGACTAATCAGCCTAGTTTGTAATGAACGGTGAGAAATCGCAATCTAGACATTTACGAGATAATTCTATAACTTTAAATTATCAATTTTGAAGCAGTGTTATAAACCTGTAGCTAAAATTAAACATAGGAACCTTCTGCTAAGGCTCATCACCGACATCCGGGTCTTAAGTATTGTTACGATTAAAAATAATGACAATCATAAAATTTAAAAATTTTCAAAATTTTTTAATATTTCGAAATATTCAAAATTTGCGAAAATTTCAAAGTTTCAACATTTCCATAATTTTCCAATTTTATGTACGATATTTTCTTTCCAATATTAACAAAAATTGCAAACTTTCCGACGTTCAAAATTTTCATGATTTTTGATTTGTCTTTCATAATATTTGATATTTGCAAAATTTTTGAGTTTCAAAGTTTTGTACGTTCAACTTGTGAATTTTCATAAATTTAAAATTAACGTAATTTTTTTAATGTAAAGTTTAGCAAAATTTTTGATAATTTAAATGGTTTATTAAATTTCGAGTTTTTAATGTTACAAAAACTCAGAAATTTCAAAAGTTCCAACATTTTGAAGTTTCGATATTTTCGTAACTCAAAATCATTCAGTTTTCAGTAACCAAATTTTCTATGTTTGCGGAAATTATGATATTTTCCGTTTTCAAGAATGTCAAACATGTTTTAGTTTTTAATTTTCGATATTAATTTACGAAAATTTAAGTTTCAACATTTTCAAGTGTTGCTTGTGCAAAATTCGTACTGATTTAACCTTATGGAATGTTTTTTGAAATTTTTGAGTTTGAGAAATGTTTACAAAATAAAAAATTTTCAGAAGTATTCCGTAATTTTCAATATTTAGTATTTTGAAAATGTTTTAGAACTTTGCGAAACCTTGGTAACTCAAAATTTTTCAATTTTTAGTATTAAGACAAAATATATGCCTGATAATGGTTATTCACTAATATAACTTTTCTATTTTCTATTCTTGTGGCTAGTCATTATTCTAAGTTGTTGTGAACGGTATGAAACCGCAACCTTGACATTTATAATATAATTTTATAAAGTGCGCCTTTGTCGATTAATCAACAATATGGAGTAGAAATTATTAGGCAAATTCATGTTAAACACAGTGGACATTTTTATGTATGAATCTACGACATAATTATTTTTACTGTTTTAATCAAATTTTCAATTAGTCCATTACACGACGGACGTTAGAAGGTGGTATTTTATTCCAGAATTGAATGAGTCTACCTTTTAAAAACCTTGTTCAATTTTACTTTTCTGGAATATTGTTGTCCATCAAACCCACTTGATGTAGATTTCCAGGCTCGCTGTTTTCGTTAATATTAAAATTGGTGAAAGCTTTTTTACGATAGTAATAATTCCTGTATTAAATATTTTCCATATTTTCGTAAAGATATAATATAAGGCAATATAACAAATGCTGCTTATTTTAAAAAACTATGATATCAGCAACAGACTGGTCGCAGTGTAAAAATGTAATAACTTACACTATCCATCATGTTTATATTTTTATTGCCATAAGCTGAACGAGCTGAAAATTATGTAATATGTACAAATTATCAATTTGTAGTTTATCCACGTTCATGTTTGTAGTAATAAATGGAAGATAACGTTTAATGTTCAATAAATTTTCGAAGGCTCGTTAATCCTAACTTCTACGGTCGAGTAACCAATTCTGTTAGGTAAATATTTGTATTTTATAAAATATTAGCGCAATATGAAACAACCTATCAGGAATTAAAGTGAAATTCGAGCGTCTCCTGTGTGCTCGTTTCGGTTTTAGATGTGCACAACACGAAGCTGCTGGAGGTACACTATTGCAGGTGGTAATTCTCCCAGAAAACACTACTGCACGGAAAAGTTGTTCATTTTTCTCCGGCGGACTCCGGGTCGAAGAAAAATGAAAAGGAGAGCTTTTGTTGGATTTTTGTTGAACATTGCTCTAGGAATTCTAAATTTTTAAAACTACAACAAAATATTTTTTAATTTTACTCATTGTTTAATTTTCGTTGCCAAAGAAATTCGTTTACTCAGCAACGAATAAATGTGGAAAATAAAACAATGTTGCTGAAATAATTGTTTGCTGTGTAGTTTTCGAGAGCAGTACAATTTTATCGTTGTGTAGTTAATTACATTTCGTTACATGGTTTTAATTTAATTGTGGAGTTAAAAAAGAAAAAAGCTGTAATGCAATTAGAATACAATCAGTTAAAGTGCATGCATATTTCGCCAAGGGCTGCCTTTTGTGCTATTTTAAAAGAATGACAATTATGCCGCCCGTAGTTGCATTCATAATAAAATACAAGACGGTTAGAGAGCAATTTCCTGTCACAAATGATATTTTCGTATCTACACTAGAAAGATAATTAATTTTCCGGATTTTTCATTCCTACAAAGCAATGAGAATTGGAAAATTTTCAACAGCAAGTATGTAGAAGCCCTTCATATTTCATTTACTCGCTCAGAATAACAGATTACACTGAAGAGTTTCATTATAAAAACTGCATCATAATGTTTTGCAAGCTACCAGACAAACAATCTGTTTGTATTTTTGTTTTGTTGTGTTCATGAAGGTCGCAAGCACAGGAGATTAACAAAAAAACCAATTTTAACCGTATAATAGAAGGCAATTAGTCGGAAAAATAACTCCCAAAACAGCATCTCTAAAGCACTATAAAAGCACCGTTGAAATTCAAATAATAAAGAGATGTTCCTTTACGATTTTTTTTGGATGAAACTTTTCATTATGTTATGTCTCGTTTCGGAATATTAATGTGTTTGTATGAAAACCGATAACACAATAGGGATGCACTTCATATCATTTCCACTTTACATCTGAATCGTTTGAATCGAATTAATTAACAAATTCATTGATGTACGCTAAAGCAATTATTCTGATAATATTTGAAATCGGTCGATTATAATTGTTAGGGGTCTTCAGAGAGTAATTGTTTTTGTCAGTTAATAGCAGACAATCAAAAACTTTACTCAAAAATATTCATTTACTACATCTTCAACGGGCCACGGGGTGTTTTACAATCCAAACGGTATATGTTAAGCAAATAATATAAGATGCCTTAGTAATCAGTTACGTAAATTTTGTATAAGTCATCTGAGGGTAGCAATAACAAAGGTCACTCGGCTGCTTGAGCAAATGGGTTCGGTCTCAATGGTAAAATTGAACCATAAAAAGAGGTGATAATAAATTTCAAGGTGGGCACCAAGATCGTTATGATAACCAAGCAATAACCCAATTCATATAACTACACCGGATCTGTATGAAATTATTAATTTTATTAGACAACACTAAAATAAACAACAGCAATAACAACTAGCATTAAAAGATGTATTAGATAATCCAATAGATTGTTTAAGTAACCAATAAAGTAAAAACATATTCCATAAAATCATATAGCACAATATAAAACTTTGGTACCCAAATCAAATATATTGCAATGATATGCGTGTGCATGTACTTACTAGAAAGCAATTCCCTAAATGCCCGCAATTCACGCAATTCTAAATTATATTTTCTATGAGACTCTTTATTAACTTTCTCAGGGTCGTTATTTAGCTTGTAAGACAAGTTATTACTAAATAAATTTGAGATAGGATAAACACAAAACAATATCAACGTTACAAAAAAAAAAAGGTTTTATTTAATAAATCAATTTTCTAATGAAATTTGCGAAAAATCAAATACATTTTACTAAATACTATTGTCCTTTAAAAAGAGAACACTTAACCTAACGTCTCCTTACTGGGATATCCTTTACTCGAGCAAACGATGAATGTCCAACTTCTACTTCACTAGTTTGCAGGTTCCTCAAGTAACCACAAACACTCTCCTTTAGTTTGAATCTTCCTCTAGTCTGTTTTATATTATTTTAAACTTGGTTTTACCACCATCACAACTGGAAAAACTTTCTGGATCGCTTTATACTTGTTATTCTTCTGGACTTTTCACAATTCGTTGATAATTAGTTGTATTTTCTTCTTTTATATTCACAATCCCTTTTACATTACTTTTAAACTCGTTTTTCCTCTTTATTCGTCCAGAGGATATAAAATTCTCTGTCTTTGTTTACAAAGACGAGTCGTAACTATCTAAAACAAATTTTCCATTCTTTTGTCTTGCTACTTGATTCCCATTTTTTTGAACAAACAAATAAATCTCATGACAATGAGTATTCTTTTATACGTTTGTGACATTGACACTGACATCCATAATGACATTAATCGATACACAAAACAAGTAAGTCTAAAACTTCTTATAAATTAAACCTTTTGAACAATTCTGAACTAAATTATAATTAAAACTAACATAAATAAAATCGTATAAATCTGATTGTGTTTTTCTTTTCTTTCAGTAACTACAAACCTCACAAATATGAAAAATATAAATTATTAGAATTTATAACAAGAAATTACAGCAATAATACGCAACCCTGAGTTTAAAAGTTAGAATATCAAAACCTTACAGCCTTCACAAACCTCCAATCTTAAATTGAATGGTAGCAAGCATCCCAAAAATTGCCTTCCATTAACTACAATACCCCGGTAAAAACATACACCTCCAAATATCATAGCAATATATAAGAAATTCATTGCTGAATAAATGTAATCTAAATTAATTAAATATATAAAGATTAAATAAATTTTATAACGTAAAACTGTAAATTAATAATAATGTCGACAATTCAGCCTAAGAATAATAGTTACGTTAAATTGTATCGTCAAATATATGCTAACAAAATGTAATTAAAACCCAAGTTATAAAATGTAATTGTTTTTCCCTAAATAGGAAAGTACTAGTAAAGCGCAAAAGTGTATTTCAATGCTTAATAAAACTGATTAATATTAAAAGTTTTTGTTAAACAAACCAATGTTTTATAACAGCTCATAAAAACATAATAGTCTACCAACTTGTATCAATACGTTAATAAATATATTAAATCGTTTGAAAGTCTTGTAACTGCCCGAAGAAAAAATACCCTAAACATTCAAATAAATATACATTTTTCTTCTTCTTGATATCAGCGAGTTTGGAGATTGCTGATGATTATAATGGCTATTTTAATTTTAGATACTGCTGACGTGAATAATTGCGGCGATGACCCACCGAAACATTCTCGTCGATTTCGTAACCACGATATTTGACGTCGTCTAACGCTACGTTTTCCTTGAACTTTCCCCTAAATTATGAGTTGTAAAAATTCATATTTGTTGTTCCGTGATATATGGCCCAGACATTGGAGTTTTTCTTCCTGTATAGTGTAGATAATTTTAATTTCATTGTCCATTTTTGAAGCACTTCAACGCTAGTTACTCTATACACCCATGAGTTGCGGAACATGCCTCGATTCACTCACATTTTAAAAGTTTCGATTTTTTTCGTCGATTCTTTGGTTAGCGTCCAACACGTCTCTACACCACACAGTAGTAATGGGAAAACATAGCAGCGGACCATTCTTATTCTTAAGTTTAGGCTTAGATCTGGAGATGTTAGTAGTTTTTTTATTTTTATAAAAATTGATCTCGCTTGTTCAATGCGGGCAAGTATTTCTTGTCGCTACGTTCAGTCATCTGCCAAGGTATTTATACTGTATGACTTTGTCGAACAAATTGTGTATAAGCGTGTATAAGCGGAAGACGAATAAAAGCTTTCAATAGATAATAATCGGCTTTATATTACAGGAAATTCAAGATTATTTTATTATAGTTTTTTATTGACTCGGCCAGATGTAAGTATCATCTTTAATTATAACATAAGAAAAAGTCAGAGAGTACTTTACAGTCCGAACAACGTGTGGGTCACTTCTTAACTGTATATTAGCAAATATAAAAAATAGCTGTCTATATAATCGAGAATAAAACCAAGGGCAAGGTAACGCGATTCTTCTCTCTCAATAAAAACCAATACCCAGTGGTTTCGGCCATAAATATCAATTAAACTTTCAGTCATTTATCATAATGGGGTTCTGTGCGAAGACAGTGCGCAGCCTCGTCACAACGCATCCGCCAGCAATGAATTCTAATTAGAGATGAACATGATATATGGCAAAATGATACAGCGTTAACTGCGCTGTTGTTTATTTCATTTTCTCAAGAGATTTCTGAAAGCCACGATCTCACACTTTTGATATGAGTTGCGGAAAATTGCTTCCCGGAAACATATTTTTCTCGCATTATCTGATGGTTACTTCGAGGTCATGGCTATCGGTGTATGTGGCTCGTTTTTTAGTAATAACTTAATTGAACAATTTGTGTGATTGTCTAAAGAGATTTTTTTCGGTTACTTATTACGGTAAATCCATTTTATTTCCATATTTCGCTTAAACTTAAATTGTGACTTTACGAAGCAAACTCTGGGCGTAGTAATAACCTAATAACGAATTCAAGGTTGAATGTACAAATATTATTGTTAAATATATTAATTTTGGGGAAAATATTTGCATTCTGAATTTAACACGAGAGAAGGAGTTGTAATGCTGCGCAGTATTGTTAGTGCAAGAACGTTGAAGATTTGATAAAATGAAGGTGTAACAAGGCGTTTATTTCACAAACTTAAATTATGTACGTCAGATCTGAATTTGATTTTCTTAAATAAATAAGGCAGAACTCTGGAGATAATTGTTTTATGGAACAAACAGCAAGAGTACAATATACGCCTATTTAACATATTTAACCAAGGTAATTCCTTTAACTTTTGAGACACATGAAGCCCTCTTTCTCATGCCATAGATTAAACAAAGACAGCAATTATTTTGTATTCTTTGGGTTGTAATAATATCCGCATTATTCCAAATATGAACTGAAGATAATATAACAAAAGTTGAATTCTGTGAGATGTTTAAATTCAAACAATTTGGGTTTCTCTATTTAGAATGGTTATTACCATAAATATGTACATATTTAGTTTAAATATCCGTTTTTAATACACAAACTTACGTGTTTTTTTAAATATTAGTTTAGAATCATTATTTGATGTCAATCTATAAGAGGAACATTACTAGTTTTGTGTTTTCAACGAAACCTATGGCGGTTCAAAAGCTTAGTAATCGCACAAGCATAAAACAACAAACAAACAAGATTGATTTGCTATAAAATAAGAAGTAAGAGAAAAGTGCTCTACTTAAATATTGGTGGAAAACAAAGCTTAAATTCGAGTTCTACGGCTGTCATATAGGTCGCGAACTGTTTACTTCCCTCATTTAGTTAACTTTTTATTGCGACATTTGATCGATTACCTTAACAGGTTAACACCATTAGGTCTGATGATTTTATTTATCAAAATTGTATTTAAAAAGATAAAATTTGAAGATTACAGCACACGTTCTTCTACGCGATAATTACGGGAACCGTCCGTAAAGCGCTGGGTTGGCTGCAGCAAATGCTCCGGGGATCCACGTAGAGAATAGGCTGGACCGGGTAGGTCCTGCTGGTTCTATCGGGCTGCTGCGGGCTGTAGAAAAATTGGAGTACTGCGAGGGCTTCGGAGAAGCAGGCTGCTGCAAGGCTCTAGGAGGACCTGCTGTGTAGGTTCGCCCCGGATCGATACCTTATGGTCGATCTGGGGGCAGATTTTCAGGCGTTGGCATTCGGACCGATTAGTTAGGCTTGCATGATCTCAAAATCAACTGTTTTTCTAATCTAGAAGTTGATTTATTGTCGCATTGCGATACATTATATAATGCATATACAAATGCACCCTATTTAATTAACTAATTAACAGAAGAGGCGTAGTAATAATAATAATTATTTCTTATTTTTTAATAAATCACCATAGGCAACGTTTACTTTTACTTCTATATGAGAGAGAAAGAGTAAAACGTACTGCGGTTGCATATGCAGAGTGAAAAAGATAAAGAGCTGTATGCCTATGAGGTCAACAAGGCAGTCCGTTTCTGGGCGGATTGGCTGTGATTGGAGCGATGAGTTCTAGTATCGCAGTCGCTTTTGGACTACGTAGGTTGCGCTTCAAAGTTTAGTTAAGGGGATAAAATTTGGCAATCATGTCAAGGTGAACATTACTTGTACCACAATAAAAACAATGTAATAGATTAAATCACAAAATAAGGGAAAAGGAGAGCGGCTGCATGCGGAGAAAGTCTCTTGGCTGCATCAGTACTTCTTTTTCTTCTCAAGCATTATTATTCTAATATTGGATTAAATTATTTCTCTTCCTTCTTTCTCTATTACGGGCAACTTGCTTTCAATTTATTTTTGATATTAACTTGATGTGCCCGTATAGACTGTGTCTGTTTGTCGCTTCTTTTTCTTGTTTTGGACCATAGATTCTTTCTCTTATATTTTTCTTCGTGTCTGTTATTTTTGTACATCTTTCAATTTTTCATCGCGTACTTGATCTCTTAGACTAACTTCCTATGTACAGCGTTTCTTGATTTCCTCATTCTCTTTTCCATGTGCTTGCTCCAAAAGCCAAATCAGTGACTTTGATTAAAACCGAAATAGACCACCAGGAGGAGTGCTGCCACCACCGGCTCTCGCGACGGCCACGGGATGAACTGGTGGTGGCAGGAGTTAAGCCTGAGTAAGCAAACGGCGCCTATGGGCAGGCGTCACGATGTGTGCGTTTCTTCTGGGGTACTAATCTGCAGAATTAGTACAGGTTTAGGTAGCTATGGCTCGCAGCACGATGTCGATACTGGTAGCTTGTTTTTAAGAGCAAGTGCGCGTGTTAAGCGTAGCTTAATCTCGTCCCTAATGGTGGTCCTGGCGGATAAAACTTTACGGCAGATGTCGCTACGTTAATTTATAAAAGGGGAGATTTGGGCTCTTGGGCTCTTTTGTTAAGAAAACCAATTATTACTACTTACTGGTAAATCCTAGCAGTTACTTTACCAACCAATATAGTGACAGAAAAATGACACAAACAGAGGTTGTTAAGAAACCACAAACATAGTTGGACTAATAAAAGATACTAAAAGTGGTTGAAGAGGTATTAATGCAATTAACTATGTAAGTAATACAAATGTGATTTAGCGGATTTAATTGTCCCCCAGCCAACTTTACTGCACGAGATTTTAAAAATAGTGGAAAACTCTAACCCAGCACCCCACTCACAATCAATCAGCGTCAAGGGAGGCGTGGTCTTTTACAACAGTAAGTTCTGCTCTGCTACACCACCAGGACATGCAAGCCCTACCTACCAGAACTTTCTGAAGTTTTAGTCCGTCCTTGAATTAATTTATTTATGTAAAACTTGCCTTTGTAAATATTTTTGAATTGGTCTGTTTGTTGAATGTTGTTCTGTTTGCTGCTATAATTGAAAACATAACATTGATCGTCAAATAATTACCTTAAACCTGTAAAGCTGTTAAATGTAATTAGAAAAATCCTCCCAAATCAATTAACTGAAAACCAAAATCACCTACATCTACGAATTAATATTTCTGATAATTTTTGCTACCTCAATATATGCGCATATTTTGTACGTGCGATGGTCGCTAAGAAAAGTAAAGACTGAATTTAAGACTCTTTGCCTGATTTTGTACATTATTTTATTTTTGAAAAATTGCTTGAGCTTTTCGTATAAGATTAAGTACACGTGTCGTAATACAAGTAGTTGGGGTAACTAATATGATGAACTCGTTGCTAATTATTCAGCAATTTAAAGAAACGCCACTAAGTAGTGACATCTGGATACATAATTATTTGAAGCGCAACGTTAAGTGCGACGTTTAATTAAAACCACAAAATGAAACAGAACTTAGTTGGCTGTGCGGTTTTCTAATTTACTGTATATAAAGGGTAGAATTAAATCTGGTAGCTTCATCGTAGCTGCAGAAAAGGCACCAACCAGTTTTGAGGTAGCCGGGAGAAAAACTAAGGGCAAACTTTTCGCCGGCGGCGCTTTGTAAGGCATCTCTCGGTTCAATTCGATGCAAAACGCAAATGGAAAATAAGACAAGATGGAAATGCGAAAGACAAGGAACGTGTGAGTGAAGCAATCACGCTTTCGGCTAGAAACATAAACGTTCCATTGCTGCTACAATGGCAAGATAAGGGCCACGTTGAATATATACGAACTTTTCAAAAATGCACGTCTTTTTAATTCGCGTCCTTGTTTACTGGCGTCGCGATGCGGATGCGAGGAGGATGCCGCACTGTGTGCGCTATTTTGTGAATCTTAGGGGCCCCAGATGTTCCCAAATGGTTCGCTCGAGGCGAGCTGCTCGATTCCATGCGTGACACAGCGTTTAAATGACACTTTTCTTTACCTTCAGAAACTTTTAGTAGCTTTTTACTTAATCATTTGCTCCATGACTATATCGCATTATTGTCTTAGCGCTGGATATTACGTGCACTGACTCGGATTACTCTAGGTTCCGCTTTAATTACACGACAATGAAGTGATATCCTTCTCTTCAACTTTTAAATCTACGTGATATGACTTTAACATTACAGGCATTTGGAAAAAGGCAAAAATTAAAAATTAGCTTCTACATTTTTTTCTGGTATACCTGCAAATAAATTATTAATAATTACAATAAACAATTCGGATTACAGAGGAAAAATGCGGGAAAATTCTAAAGAATCATCAATAAAACACTTGTTTCGCATTATTTACCACGTTTAACTTTGTAAAGTAACTATATGAAAATTTTATACCTACACAGAGTGGATAGAAACAATTTTAAAAATACATGATGGTTTCAAAAGAATGACAAACCCAATTTGAAAGCGAAGGTAAAGTAATAATTTATTACTAGCAATCCCTATATTTAAATTTCTAAACATGTTCATCGAAAGCCGAGGATTTGTGAACTGGCCAGCAACATCACCCGACTTGACCCGTATACAAAAGTTGGACATTTAGAATTCGAACATTTCCTCACAGGCATCTTGAGCATAATTATTATGTTTGTTTATCGAATAATTGTTAAAAAAACATTATTATACAATTAGTTACATCAAGGAAATTATCGTACGCTGTTAATAACAAAACAATGTGATAAACTCGTATTAATTAGTGATGGGCATAATCGAATGAGTTTTGTAATCAAACGATTACTTTTAACATAAATTTAATAATCGGATGCAATCATTCGTATGTTCACTAAAACAACATCCCCTAAACTGCCTTTTCTTCCTGGTGGATCACTGTATAATTATGAAAAAGTTTTCGCTGCAAAAGAAACGTTTTTCCCTTGCTGGTCAATTTAAAGAATAAAGACAATTTTCATTTTGGAGTTATATGCAACTGTCTAACAAGACTTTTTTGGTGTATTTATTGGTTCCAAAAAACTCTTTTCTTAAGTTTTTTTTGGGTCTAGAAAGGACTTCTTTCGGGAATTCGTGATAATTGTACGGGGGTTTGTCTTTCCTAACAGTTTGTGACGAGACTGCTTCTTTCGAGATCTTTTTCCAGCTTTTTTTGGGGGTTTGTTTAATCGGGGTTTTTTGGATTTTATTTTTTTCGCGAATAGCTCTCAGCTTTTCTTGCGATATATCTCATGTATCGAAACAAAAACAAGTGTTTATGTTTACTATAGCTTGAAATTTTTTGCATGGGCTCTGCAAAAAGATGCAGGCTACGCCACTGCTTATAATTGCTGTATTCTGTTTTCAAGTTTTAACCAAAATAATATCCAAACACGTCGCATTATCATAAAAATAAATCATGTTTGGTAAACTTGAGGTATTTGCAAAGAAATCTGCTTTTTATTGCATAATATGTTGTTTTCTAATTTAACGGAGTTTTATCAGTGAATGTAAAACACACATGGTTTGAAAAAACTGTGACGTAGTGCAGATGATTGTAACAGGTGCAGATGTAATCAAGGTGGGGAGCACTCGCATTTGTTATTTTGACAATAATTTTCAGAAACGAATGCGTAAGTTATCGCGTTGGACAACGAGTGTAATAACGAAGGTTGTGGGTTCTAAATTTGTGTAACTTTTATTTAAATTTGAATTTTGGTGTGCGTTTACTCAAGTCTTTTTGTAAATAATGACGTTCATCAATTTGTGGTTTGAAAGTATTAGCAAAGTTATAAAATGGCAGTGAATTTTACATGGATGTGCATTTGGATAGGGATGCGTTTGTTTCTCCTTAAAACGGCAAGGTAGGTACTAATGATATTTTTTTGATACTGTTTAAAATTGATATAATACTCTAGAGTTTATTTGAATTTTTTATTACTGTACTGCATGGAAGGTTTATTTACGGCCGCAAGAACAAAAATGGGAAAAGTATTTCGCCTGTGCTTTTCAACATAATTACGTAATATTGTTTTAAAAATAATAGATATTGTGACGTTGGTTGTAGCACCAAACAAGTACGTACACGTTCGGGTGCGGTAGGTCCTGATTCGTTGCATAATAACTCCTGCAACCGTGGTCGTTTATTTTTGAGGACAAAGATTGCTTGAGGTTGATGAGAGATTCAAGGCACCGGAATCAAAAAACAGCAATACGTTAGCCAAAAATGAGGGTGGGGTGGAGAAGGAACAATAGTCTCTCTAAATATGACTGTTTTTAGAATTGAACATGAAATGTTGCTCTACTTTTTGGTAATCTACGTAGTCCAATTTAAATAAAAAAATTAAGCTAAGCATTTCGCCTGAACTGTTTTATATTTTAAAAATTAATTGTCTTATCATAGCTTGTAAGGTATTTGAAATATCAAATTTCATCGCGATCTGGTAACTCGTTTTTTAGTAAACAGGCGTTCAAATCAAAAGGGGCCTGGTGCAAAACCAAATTGTAGCTTATCTGTAAGTTAATAAGCCTGATAATTATTAAAAAATTTTGTAGCAAGTTTTGCTTTTAGTTATTATTTTACTTTAATATTTAATTTTAAATTCATTTTTAAATGATTTTACTTTACAGTTCTGAATTCAGAATTTTCAAAAAATCGTAGCAGCCGCCATTTTGAAGCTAGGAGGTTTGCAAAATAAACATTTGTTTACCATGAGGTTTTCTATATGGTGGCTTGGTGGTAGTATCTTCAGATTTACAAAATATGTTTTCAGAAAAAAATGCTACCAAAAAAATTTTACCAAAAAAATGTCTAACTTCCGCTTCCGGTTTCGAACTCATTTGAAAGTTTAATTCTTTAGTAGGTTTTGGTTACACTTCTACATTCAGAGGCTTATTGAAATCGGACCATCCGTTTAGGAGTTATAGGGCTCGCACCCACACACAATTAATTATACACTACCCCCTCCCCCAAACAGACAGACATTTTATGAAAACCATTTTTTTGGGAGGCCCAAAACATGTATTTCCGTTAAATACTTGTATTTAAACATTTTTATGAAATCAATACTTTACTATACTGAAAGTAAAACGCTGTCGGGCAACCACTACAGGATTTTCCTGGCGTTTATTAAAATTGCTGAAAAAATTGAAAATAAATGAAAAATATTTCAACATTTTAAATAAAACCGACAATCTTCTAAACTTTGTCAATTTTTGGTAGTTTTATAAATTTAAATAATATGAAATTTTTTGGAAATTTTCAAACTCTACAAAATTTTGAATATTATTACCAAGACTTAAATGTTTTAAAAAATTTGGAAAATTTTTAAAATGTGTCTCACTCAATTCTGTTTTTTTTTTTTGGAAAAATGATGACCAGCTGTGCCGCCATTTTTTTGAAGGTATTAATCATAATAATGTCATAATCTATATTAGAAAATCACATTTTATATTTTTCAATCAATTTCAATCATATTTGAATATTTTAGCTTATCTGCCAATCTAACGCTGCTTTCCCGGAAATTCATCTTGCCATGGTGATTTCCGAAAATCACCACCGTAAATTTAATTTCTTCCATGTTTCCGTTTTGCTTCTCAGTTACGCCACAAAGCAAGTAAATAATTGTCATTTTTTAAATTTTAATTCCAAATCTAAAATGCGAATTTATAGCTGAATTTATTTCGTGCTGGTTGTGATTTCCTTCAGAAATTTACTTTCTAGAATGTCTCGTTGTTTAATGCTACAAGAAAATCACCAATCGTCTTCGATTCGTGGTGATTTTCGTAGCAAAAAACAACTCGACGGTCCAGGCAATAAATTTCTGGAAATCAAACCAACACTTAATTATACAGGGTGATTCAACAATAAACAGCATTTTTTGAAGGACGCGTTTTTCTCATGAAAATCAGAGGAAAAGTTAATATTAACATAGGTCTGCAAATGTTTCGTTATAACAAATATTGTAAAAAATTCATGATTTCCTTCAATTATAAGGAAATGATTGCGATTTAAATTTTACAAATTACGCAATACGTATGTATGTTTAAGTGGCATAACTGCACTATAATAGCAGTTAGTGTTTTTCTTCTCCAGTGGGTGTGTATCTAAATATTTAAGAAGGAAAAAAATAGTGCGCCACTGTTTTGTTAGATTCTGTTATAGTTTCCAAAATGCGCAACTGGTTGATGGTTGAAAGGGTTTGTTGAATTTTTTCCCATCATTAACCGTCGTGTAAACACACTTCGAAGATGAATTCTTCTATTTTTGACTGACGGATTTGGTCTCGAGTCTATGGTTTTTTTAAATTTCAAAGAATTTTTCACGAAAATATTTAGGTTATTAAGAAATTGCCGGATTATTCTACATGCCTTTGTGAAGCTTGTATAAGATATTCCACAGACCGAAGCATATAGTCCCACGGCGCATAACTGAATTACAAAAAGCTACTGGCAAAATGCGGCTGTATTTGTTTATACCCAACAATAATTGTAACAAATGAAAGATTCTCAAAATGTTTACACTATTGATATCATATACTATTGAAGGACTTGAAGAAATTGTAATTATGTTTTCTATATGTAATCCATACATATATAAAAGCACAAAGGGTTTTTCTCCGGTTCCTACAGCGGCTACCGCTTCACCAATTTGAACCATTTTTTTTTAAATGAAAGGTCTCTATCCACAGATGGAACATGAAACATTTTTATATTTTTATTCTACGTCGATTTTTTAATAATAATTATTTTAATTTATAATATATATGAAGGTCGGCTAGACGCGTGTCACTTGGGGCGCCATCTACAATAACGTCGCGTGTCATTATTGGAACTAATGCATCACGGGACTTGACACTTCGCCGGTTCTGTCAACGCTGTCTGTCAGTGCACTGTGTGCTGGGGTAACACTAGTTTAAAATAAAAAGTGAAAGGGGCATTTTATACTTTGCAGTCTATAAAACAATCATGTGTTAAATTGCGTTCCCATTGACGTTGCACTAAATTTTATCAAATCTAAAAGTTACAAAAACGAAGTAAAACTGCCTCTTAAGCCTGGCGAATAGTAAATGCCGATAGGTGAATCTGAATTTATAATTTTGGGATTGCTCCCCTCCTGTTGTACGCTAAATTTAAGTATTTATGAATTTGGAAACAAACCGGAGCCTTGATTTAAATTGTTGTTGGAATTCGTAGATTAACCCGTTTTCCCACGAGTCAAGTTCTCTGCAGATTTTTTCTAAAGGATGCAGGAGTTCTTAATTAGAGCGTAGGACAGGATGTTTTTACTCTAAAATGTGTGCTGCTACGCATGATTTCTCTGGTCTGTTAAAACGAAAATGAGAAAAGTGTTTTTCAAAACGTGTGTTTATTTTCCTCTTAGTTTGGCCTACATAGTGTTTGGAGCAAGCAGAACATTTGGTTAGGTAAATTTCTGATTGATCGTCAATTGTATTCGAATCTGTAATAAAAAATAGCAGATAATTCGAAGCATCAGAAAGCAGGTTTATCTAGAAATTCCAAAACAAAATTTTAAATCAATACTCGGATTTGATTGCAAGTTTTTCGTTACTTAAGCTTAACGCACGACGGGAGGGGAGGAATTCCGAAACTATAAATTCAGATCTCCCAATCGGCAATTTGTAATTTCGATTTTACCAGGCTTAAAGTTTTTTCATTTTTTCATTTTGTTGCTGTAGTTTTCAGATTCTTTGTGGTTCGTCCTTTTGGTTTTTTACTAATGACGATTGTTTGGTAGTCGAAATGTAAATTTCGAGTACATAAAATTTTTGTTAGAAGTTCAATGTTTATTATTTTTTGTTAATTAAATATTATATTGTTGAATTTTGCGATATATCTCATTTGCTTTAGGAAAAAGAATACTGGCTACGCCACTGCGTATAATTGTTGTATTCTGTATTAAACTTTTAACCAAAATAATATCCAAACACGCCGTATTATCATAAAAATAAATCATGTTTGTTAAACTTGAGGTATTTGCAAATAAATCTGCATTTTATTGCATAATATGTTATTTTCTAATTGAACGGAGTTTTATCAGTGAATTTAAAACACACATGGTTTGAAACAACTGTGACGTAGTGCAGGTGTTCGTAACAGGTGCAGATGTAATCAAGGTGGGGAGCACTCTCATTTGTTATTATGACAATAATTTTCAGAAACGAATGTAAGTTATCGCGTTGGACAACGAGTGTAATATCGGAGGTTACGGGTTCTAAATTTTTAAAACTTTGATTTTAATTTGAATTTCGGTGTGCGTTGACTAGTTTTTTGTGAATAATGACGTTCGTCAATTTGTGATTTAAAACTTTTGGGAAAGTTATAAAATGGCAGTGAATTTTACATGGATTTGGATTTGGATAGGGATAAGTTTGTTTCTTCTTAAAACTGCAAGGCAGGTACTGTTGATTTTTCTTGTTTAAAATTGGTATAGAACTCTAGATTTTATTTGAATTTTTTATTACTGTACTGCATGGAAGGGTTATTTACCGCCGCAAGAACAAAAACGGGCAAAGTATTTCGCCTGTGCCTTTCAATATACTTACGTTATATCGTTTTAAAAGCAATAAATTTCGTGAAGTTGGTTGTAGCACCAAACAAGTACGTACATGTTCGGGTGCGGTAGGCTCTGATTCGTTGCATAACTCCTGTAAACGTGGACGTTTTATGCAAAATGTGTAAGTATATTTTAATTTTGCGGACAAAGATTGCTTGAGGTTAATGAGAGTTTCATGACTCCGGAATCAAAAGAACAAAATACGTTAGCCAAAAAGTGTGGGTGGGGGTGGAGAAGAACAATAGTCTCTCTAAATATGACTCATTTTAGAAGTTAAATATGGAATCTTACTCTACTTTTTCCTAATCAGCGCAATTCAGTTTACATGTAAATGTTTAGTTTGTTGAATATCATTAATTTCCAAATTTCATAAATTCCTATAGACACTAGTATCATAGAAAAATATAGGAATTGGAAAAAATTCAAATAATAGCCCTTCTATTGGCGCAGAAAAATTAACAAAATCATCGCCCGCATCAGTGCCGCCATTACATTGAATTGGCTACTTTTTTTTATTATTTGGAAAAATTTTTCTTGAGATTTATGAAAACGGAAGGACAAATTCATCCGCTAAAATTTGATAGGAGAGGGAATATTAACCTAACCTAAATATTGCCGCGCTTAAAATTTAAGTGCGAATATTATTCTATTATTACTCTCACTCATGAGTAATGAATCACGAGCAATTTAGCTTAAATAGAATTTTTTTATTATCGTCACCGCTTATTAAAAAAAGACATGAATTTATTATTTAAAAAAATGTATAGAATATAAGGCGTCACAGAGATAGGAGTAGACTGGGACACGAACCAACTTGTAATTCATCCCTAGTTACAGAGTAATTACTGTGCTGGTACAAAACCAAATTGTAGATGATCTACACCTTTATAAACCTACAAAAAAATCTTGTAACCGGTTTTTGCTTTTAATTATTATTTTAAATTATTATCTTTTTTCAATTCTAACATTTTTACAAGGGGTAAACGGCGAGTGGAAGTAGATGTACACGGTAGTGGCAGTATGTGAAACTAGGTGGAAGTATGTGAGAGTAAGTGGAAGTAGGCGGAAGTAAGTGGATGTACGAGGAAGTACGTGGAAGTACGTGAGTGTAAGTGGAAGAATGTGGAAGTTAGTGGAAATATCTAGAAGCACACGGAAGTAAGTGGATGTACATATGTGGAACTACGTGGAAGTACGAGGGAGTTAGTGAAAGTAAGTGGAAGTACGTGAAAGTACGATGTAAATACGTGGAAGTAAGTGGAAGTAGAAGTACATGGAAGTAAGCAAAAGTACGGTAGAAGTACATAAAAGTAAGTGGAAGTATGTGGAGGTATCTGGAAGTACGGTGAAAGTTACAAGTGGAAGTATGTGGAAGTATCTGTGTTAATGGAAGTAGGTGTACAAAATTTTTAAGAGCTGTTTACCCCTCTGAGTATGCCGCGAGTGGAAGTAGGTGTACACGGTAGTGGAAGTACGGTATAAGTAGGTGGAAGTAGGTGGAAGTACGGTGGAAGTACGGTGGAAGTACGTGGAAGTAAGTGGATGTATGTGAAAGTACGTGGAAGTATGTAAGAGGAAGTGGAAGTACGGTGGAAATACGTGGAAGTAAGTACGGTAGAAGTACATAAAAGTAAGTGGAAGTATGTGGAGGTATCTGGAAGTACGGTGAAAGTTACAAGTGGAAGTATCTGTGTTAATGGAAGTAGGTGTACAAAATTTTTAAGAGCTGTTTACCCCTCTGAGTATGCCGCGAGTGGAAGTAGGTGTACACGGTAGTGGAAGTACGGTATAAGTAGGTGGAAGTACGTGGAAGTACGGTGGAAGTACGGTGGAAGTACGTGGAAGTAAGTGGATGTATGTGAAAGTACGTGGAAGTATGTAAGAGGAAGTGGAAGTACGGTGGAAATACGTGGAAGTAAGTACGGTAGAAGTACATAAAAGTAAGTGGAAGTATGTGGAAGTACATAGAAGTTCATGGAAGTAAGTGGAAATATGTGGAAGTACGGTGGAAGTATGTGAAAGTAAGTGATAGTAATTAAAGTATGCTAAACTACAAGTGGAAGTATGTGGAAGTATCTGTGTTAATGGAAGTAGGTGTACAAAATTTTTAAGAGCTGTTTACCCCTCTGAGTATGCCGCGAGTGGAAGTAGGTGTACACGGTAGTGGAAGTACGGTATAAGTAGGTGGAAGTACGTGGAAGTACGGTGGAAGTACGGTGGAAGTACGTGGAAGTATGTAAGAGGAAGTGGAAGTACGGTGGAAATACGTGGAAGTAAGTAAAAGTACGGTAGAAGTACATAAAAGTAAGTGGTAGTATGTGGAAGTACGGTGGAAGTATGTGAAAGTAAGTGATAGTAATTAAAGTATGCTAAACTACAAGTGGAAGTATGTGGAAGTATCTGTGTTAATGGAAGTAGGTGTACGAAATTTTTAAGCGCGGTTTACTCTTTTGAGAATGCGGCAAGTGGAAGTAGATGTACACGGTAGTGGAAGTACGGTGGAAGTACGTGGAAGTATGTGGAGGTACCTGAAAATAAAAGTGGAAGTATGTGAGTTTGATGCATTTTCAGTCAGATATTGCAGTTTTATGCAACTGGTTGGGTGGTGCTACCCATTCACTTGTAAATTTTAATAACCTGGTGCAGTGAATATCTGTTTTATTGTGAATTTGTACAATAATAAAGTGTGTCTTTATGAAGGTGTTATAATATCTACTATGCGTAATGTGACCATTTGTGTTCGACACAAAAAGGGAAGACTTTCTATACATCTACCATAGGTGTTTTGTTATTGGAAAGTGTTCCTTATTGTCATTTAACATGATCAGTTGTTCACACCGATTGTGAAGCCAAAATTCGTAAAGTTTTAAAATACCGAAAAATCGTTGGTGGGGGTAGTAGGAAGACCTAAGGGACTTTTTCGAGCGCGTCTATATTGAAGTAGAGTACTTTTCCTTCAACCCCTGCTTTTTTGGCGGACCAACCACGTTTTGTTGGGGTGTCATCCGAGTACAATTACCAATCTTCTAAACTTAACTTTCCTTTATGTAAAATCATTTTTTATATTTGTGAACTAGAAGGCAACAAAATTTACTAACATAATATTTAACTGATATTGTCTTTTTTACGTTCTACAACGTTCAAATAAATATTAAAACGTTTGTGGAAGTACATGCAAGTTAGTTGCAGTACGGTGGAAGTATGTGGAAGTATCCACAGTGTTTTCATTTCAATAAAAAGCGGCCTACTTTGTGATACATCGTTAAAAAATTTAGATTTTGTCGATCTGTTTATGAATTAATTTTTGAAAATTGTCAGCCACAAATAATTTATTTTAAGCAATATTACAATTGTCGAAAGTTCACTCATAAACGGATCGACTTAATCCAAATTTTTTAACAGTGTATTACAAGGCAGGGGGCGCTATTTGAAATTTCACAGTAGGGCACTTTTAGTCCTACATGGCAAAAAAATTTTTTTTTATTCAAAAAGTAAACAAAAAATGGGGTACTTAAATCCGTTAAGTTTTACGTGAAATTTTGCAACGTTTGTACAACTGCAATATTTGAAATACATCGTTTCGTTGTGTCACTTTATTGTTGGGCTAAGCCAGAGATGCTACACTCGAAAATATTTTATTAAATTTTATAAATTTTTTTCGTGTATTACTTTTTAAATCCCCGACCATGCATATTCCACGCTTATCAACTTCGTTATAAAATAGCTCGAGATAATAAATCAGATGAATAATACGTACCTAAACATATTCCTCAGGTCCAACATGTGGGTGTGTTACTATTTTAAGTCTGTAAATAATTTGTGTAAAATCGAATATATACGCCAACTATATATACAGGGTGTCCCAGAACTGGCGGAGGAGCTCTTAACTGTGAATAGGTTTCCTTAAATAGACTTGATTTGTCCATGAAAAATGTTTCCAACTAGAATACTTTTTGAGTTATATCTAATTAAAGTCCACCAATCACAGAAGAGTTAATTAACTAGCCGTGAAGGTAGAAAAAATAAAAAAGGTTGTTTATATGGGAACTGAACTAAAAGCGTCATATAAAATAAGTCGAATTGTTATTTGGCCGACTATACATTTTCACTGTCTTAGTGACAGACGTTCAACGTGACAGTTTATTCTGAATTAGCTTAATAATTTTTGCAATTTGTGGGGGGACAATGTATTCTTCTCAAGATTATTGTGAAATGCTGATTCTCTATGGAGAAAGTGGAAGAAACAGCGAAGCAACAGCAAGACTTTATCGAGAGCGTTTTCCTAATCGGCAGTCGTACTCTAGTGGAAATGTAATATTACGTTTAGTGAATAGAGCCCGAAATACTGGATCTTTGACACCAGATAGAAAAGGCGTTGGTGGTGTTAATCGTACAGTTCGACCAGTCGCCACTGAAGATATTGTGCTTCAAACTTTTGCTGAAGATAGTGCAACAAGTATTCAGAATGTAGCAAATGCGACGAGAGTTTCAAAAAGTACAGTCCAAAGAATCATGAAAGACAACAATCAGCACCCTTATCATTACTCGTACACAAAAGTACAGCATCTACGTCCTGAAGATTATCCAGCGAGAATGGAATTTTGTAACTGGTTACTCCAACGAAACGAAGCTGATTCAGGATTCATACAAAGAATTTTGTTTACAGATGAATCTTGTTTCTGTAGAGAAGGTACATTCAACAGCCACAATTACCACACATGGTCTGAAGAAAATCTACAAGCATTTTTATTCGTGGATATCAACATCGATTCAGCATAAATTTGTGGGCAGGTATACTAGGCAACTCTTTGGTTGGATCTTATGAATTTCCTCCTAGACTGAATGGTGCAACATAGCTTCAGTTTTTACAAACTACTTTACCCGAATTATTGGACGATTTGCCTGTAATAAATGAAAATCACTGGTATCAGCATGATGGAGCTCCAGCTCATTTTGCTGTTGATGTGCGAGTTTTACTGACCCAGCAGTATCCAAATCGCTGGATAGGTCAAAAAAGCCCAATAAATTGGCCGGCTCGATCCCCTGATCTGACGCCTTTGGATTTTTTTCTGTGGGGTCACATTAAAAATTGGGTTTATCGAGTTCCTATTGAAAACGAAGTTATCTTGCGGAATAGAATCCAACAAGCTCTAACAAATGTTACGCCAGGAAAGTTAACAAACGCTACAAATAGTTTACTAAGACGCGCACAATTACGTATTCAAGTTGGTGGTGGACATTTTGAACACCTTATTGTGATATTGTATTGTGTTCTATTGTATTTTATTGTTGTATTTCCTTTTTTTACATTTAAATTGTCTTCTTAATCTTTAACTGGTTACTAATTGTCTCAAGGCATCACAAACCTGCCGCGTTCAAATCAGGAATGCATGTGGGTAAGTGATTAAATGCCATTCATGTTAAAAACTAAAGTTGGCCAGATGTTTTATACTAACTTTTGCAAAATCTAATAATTATTCTTGTTTCCTAAGAAACGCATACATTTAATATTTCAGCATCTATCTTCAATTAATAAACCGCCTCATATTGGTCAGCTTCATTTCATTTCGGTTTGAAAACCATTGAGGATAGAAATTTTTTTCTTGGTAAAGAAGTGTCAGTTTAAAGAGTAGAATCTAGAGTTAAGAGCTCCTCAGCGAGTTCTGGGACACCCTGTATTTAAAGGAATGACGCCAGGGTTTATTATTAATTAATTGATTGCCCCATAATTTAAATACTGACTAAATACTAGACTAGAAACTCAGACACTGCTTATGTTACGATCTTTTGTTATAGTTGAGTATTAGAAAATAAGATCTTTAATTTGATATTTTGAAAATTTTCTGTACCTTTCGCAATCAACGGATTCGGATTCAGCTTATTTAAAATCATAACGCAACGTAACCATGTAAAATAGTATATTATGTAGCAAGTTTTATAAGTGGCATTTTAGTCACGAGTTTTATTAGGCACGAGCGGAGCGAGTGTTTATTAAAACGAGTGTCTAGAGAAGTTTATAAAACGAATTCCATACTATACTTTTTCTACGACCATCACAAAAATACTAAAATTTGGAAATTATTTTATTATCTTAAGCCATATTAATTATTTTGACAGATTGGTGACAAGTGACAACTAACTTGATTTTTAGTTTCAATTAATTTTTGCGAATTAAAAACCTAGAGCTAACTTCAGCCCGTGACTAAAGCGCACAAAGTCACAGCTTGTCGAGGTGTATTTAAAAGATCACTTAGCGTCATGGAAACATATGCGATAAATGGCATTTTAAAGATGGAAGTAGAAAAATGATATATCAATTTGTCCTGTTTTTAAAAACGCGAGCAACACATGAACCTTCTATTTTATTCTAAAATTATATACATTAAAACAAAGGTTTCGTTTTGCACTTTACGAGCAATATATAACATTTTTATGTTGCAATAAACTAGAAAAGATTTTCTCATAACGGACATATTAAACCTCTATTTTCAAGGTCGTTTTGTTATTTCACATTTTGTTGTGAACCGTTTTTAGGAATCGCACTAAAGGAAAAAAATACAAATGACTGTCATCGCAAACAAATTAAAATCACTTTGAAACTTGCTTTTATGTGAGCATCTTCGTGATAGACTCGCATTATTTAGACTTTTTGAGCTTCAAAATGAGAAATTTTAGTAATCAGTATTTTGTTGATTATTCAAGCTTTAAATTAAAGTTTCTGTTTGATTTATTTCTGAAATGTTTTACAACGATGGTTTAGATTCGAAAAGTTAGGCCTGTGAGTTTTTAGTGTTTAAAACTTAATTAAAACTATGTACAGGACGTATCAAAAATAGGTACATATGTTCGAACCGCTAATAGATTAGCCCAAGTAGAATCTAGTGGTAGAGTTAAATAAAAAACAGCTGTTGGGCACCATCTACAGGCGAAAGTACTGGACTGATTGTGATGAAATTTTAAATCAAAAAGTATATCGAAAATTGTAGTTCTAATTAAGCTTTTCAAACAAATCCAAAACCGGAAACGGAAGTTAGACATGTTTTTTTGTAGCGTTTTTTTCCTAATCAAAATTATAAAAATTTAAGCACGGAATCTGACACAAGAACTTAAGGCAAATCGGAAACCTTTTTACCGAATTCTCTAGCTTCAAAATATCAAAAGTTTTAGTATGGGAAAATCCACTCGGAAGTCCACACTTCAGATTTTTGGTTTTCTGTTCGTACAGCAATATTAACTTAATAAGTGTAACCCGCAAAGCATCTTAAAAATGTTTATTATCTCTGTGTTGTTGAAATGTGCCAACTTATCATCCTGACAACTCGATTAAAACAGAAATAACGCTCACATTAGTCGCACTACAGCGGTGCGTTTGTGGCGAGTGCCATTAAATTTATGAATGTTTGAGTGTATTTAATAGTGACTAGGATGTGACATTGCTTTAACACAAACGCGCTGCATGCTTGTAACGCCACTAAAAGTAGTTCGTGTGGAAGGGGCTTAAATCGACCTGTTTGATTTATTTTACTGTTATGAAATATTAGCGTTCTACATAGCACAACTATTTTTTTTATTGACATCAATTGAATTTTACATCTACTCTGGATGAAAATCAACGTAAATTCTTATTAGCGTACTTAAGCAATTGTTTGTTCTGCTGAATCTAGGAGGCAGGTATAGTATTACTGTTATTATAAAATATTAATTGAATATATACACTGCAATTTAATAAAATACCGAAATGCTTTGTCTGAGATTGGGCCCGCGTGTGTTAGCAACAGCGGCATCAGTTTTATTTGTTTATAGAAAACTTTGACCAAATGTTTTGGTATTGAATGTAATATAATACGATTCCTGACATGTTTATTTTGTCCGCATGAGTATTTATTTGTTTGTCCAATTATTTCCTTTACTTTTCTCAAATAATAATTTCACTATTGTGCAACTGAAGTGTCAAGTAACCGAAGTCTGTTCGCGTCTACTTGCCGTGGTCCCGCATCGCAAATGAACGTTCCCTGCGCTCGCTGCACAGTCGGCCAAGTATATCTTGTAAGTCCATTGGCTATTTAATACTTCCACCAGCACCGATTGGCAATTTAGTTGGGCTAGACCCGGCGGACGGCGGTTGGGTTAGATTCGCCCGTAACTGTAGTGGTCTAGAAGCCATTAGCACATGCAAATATACGCCTTATGTAATCGATGTGTCCGGACTTGGTTTATTGCGGCGGTATCCTGACGGTATTAAGCTGAGACAGGTGGAAGGGATCAAGATTTAATATATAGAAGATAGCTACTGTGGGTATTAATAAGGTATTAATTTTAAGTGCAAATTTTTATAACAAAGTATACGATTTGAAAGGCTACTTTACAGTAAAAAAATTGTTCCTATTCTGTTGAAATTGTTTTAGCATGATAAAAAAAAATTTAATATTTTGGTCTAAATTTTCCGTTTTCTTAGCAATATTGAATTCCAAAAGGAAAATTATTTTAAGAGGAAAATCCTCTTGACGCTTTCAGTTTTAATACTTGTACTCAAAAAGTTTTTAATTCCCAAACTTTGACCACCCATATACAACACTTCGCGTCGCGAAATCTTCGGCCCATTTCGAGACGTCAATCTGCGAGTAAATTTAAAATCAATAACTATCTATAAATATAAGGGAGAAAGTTTAGGTAAGTATGAAACTTGAGCCGAAACAGTGTCAAAAACCAAAAACCACGAGGCAGAACCCTTGTCAAGATCGAGGAATACCGGCAAATACCGGGGCGCGCCGAAACTACAAGGAAATCCTTGCGGTTGCAGGAGCCGGAGCGGATTGATCCGAGGACTACACGGCGCAGCCTGTCTTCAAAACACCGCATAACCTGCCGTGATAAATGCAACCTGCTAGGTGGGAAAATAACAAAGGGGTACGAGCAAACAAGTAATTGCACCGTTAACAGGCACCTAATAAATTATACAGTTTGTAGGGAAAAAACGCCAAGGACGAAACACGTAAGGAAGCCTGATTGTGTTGCTTAAACACGCTTCAAAACACACTTCAGCTTACATCGCAAAAAGAAAATTAAGTGGAAAATATCCATTACATTGTTTAGAAAATTTTACTCGCGTTATTATGCTACGTTGTTAAATATTGAACAAGGCAAACGTTTCTCAACGAGAGTAGGTATTGTGAAAATTTTGTAATAATTGTAATAATAATAATAATAACAATGTAAATTATCAACATATGGTTTAATTTGTTAACTGTGTAGCATTGCATGTGTCATCTTCCGGATCAAAAGTTTAGGGAGGTGAATATATTAATTAGCTGGCTTTAATTTCTATGCTGTAACATTTCTTTATTTGTGCTTGCATTTTTAAACGAATTGTGCCAGAAGATGCGTCAAAAGCCGCAGATTGACCTCAGACAGCTCAAGTTTTGAACTCTACCGTCATTACATTTTATCGCATTTATTTTAGTCTGGGGTGCTCAATATATTTAAGCTTACTAACTAGCAGGCGAAGCAACAGCACTTTATATACATTAGTATCTATTGCAGGCATATCAACGCTGTGTTGCTTCTCCCTGATCGCAGCCTAGCACTAGTAATCCGGGTGTGACAGGATTATGATTATGATAAAGCCCTGAGAATATTCGAAGGTCATAATTTTGTTCTAAAATTAAAGAAAAACGAATTAGTTAAGGAATTAAATGAGTCAACGGGAGGAAGCAATTTTGGTAAATTTCCAGAAATTGAAGTCGGCCCAAAGCACTCCATAGTATGCTACTGCAATGGGCTATAATTTTAAATTGGTATGTTGCCTAATCTCCGCCAAACTGTGTTCTTTTTCGCCCTTAGCTAAATTCCATACTTTCCTAAGAAAAATAAAGTTCTAAATATTGTTGAGAAGTTATTAAAAATGAAAATTTTGAAGATGGCGAAAATTTTTAAAATACCGAAAAAATTTAAAACGTTTTTGTAATTTTGTAAAATTGTGATATTTTTGAAAATATTGAGTTTGTAAACATTTGGATAAATTCAAAAATTTTGAAATTTTGAAAATGTTTAAAACTAAAATTATCTGTTACTAAAATGTGGAACAAAAGTTCTGATTGTGGACCTTTGAAGTATTTTGTAATTACGACAAAATCGAAAATTGTACGAAAAATGCAATTATTTTGAAAATTTTGAAACGTTTTTGTACAATTGTGAAATGTTTGAAAAATTTGATAATTTTTAAATTTTACAAGTATTACAATTTTGATTGTCTAACTTTGAAGTGTTTTGTAATTTTAAATAAATCGAAAATCATACTGAAAATTTAATATTTTTTGAAATTTTTGGTGTTATTTTGAAAATTGTGAACTTTTTTAATGTGTTTAAAATTGCTGATTTTCTAAAATGTTTAACTATTTTAAACGTTTGATAATCTCTGTAACTGAAAATTATAAAAAAATTGAAACGGGTTTTCTGTCTTTTTAAAATTGAAAATTTTTGAAAGAAAGATAATTTTTTTAAATTATAAATTTTAAGAAATATCGGAAGTTTAGTTAGATAGTTAATATAACATTGAATGAAAATATTTGGAAAATGTGAAAATATTGATAATTGGAAAAAATTTTGGAAATTTTAAATCTGAACAATTTTAAATCTAAACAATTTTGGAAATTAAAAATTTATTTCATCTTTGTAATTTTTGTAGTTTTACGAATATAAAATTTTTTGAATATTTTGGAAATTTTGATCAAATCCAACCTTTCGTGTAACGAGGAAAGTAAAAGGTGCCGATTGGCATAGGCTGGTAAAGGCTTCGTTAGAAAGTTACAGCCTGTAAAGGAGGGAACAGTTTACGAGTGTTGGAAATGTTTGCTCTTTTCAAGGGCTGCAGCCTGCAACTCCACAAGAAGACGTCATAACGCCCATAGTTATTGCAACTTCATTTATTGCTTTCATTTGCGGAACTTGCTCTTAAAGTTAGTTCAAATTATTTTCGCTTTTGACGATACACTCAGAACTTCATGCCAACTCGATTTTTCACAAATGTTGAAACATCTTGAAAACTTAGCAATTTTGGTGTGTAGATTTGCATGGAAAATTAAATTTTTCAAGTCAAAATGTAAAAAATCGTAAATGTATAAAAAATGAGATGATAGATGATTTGCTCATAAACAAAAACTATAAATCATAACTAGTAAAATACCCACACAAAATTGTAATCTTAATTAGTGGTGGAGACATTAATTAAAAAAGGTTTCAACTGTTCCATCGTGGAAAGGCTGTAACTCCGTAAGGAAGCAGTTTAGAACATACATTTATAAAAACTTTTTTTGGATGATGTAAAAATCATTTTCAAAGTTTATCGGGGTAATTTTGCAATTTTACTTATACAGAGTGTCATTTAAGTGTCGACCATTGCGTAAACTATTAAGAATATCAAAATGTTTCTTAATAAAAGTTGTTGCTCATTAACTGCTGCATAACAAAATTATTTTACAAATTATACTGAATGTTTAGTTATGCTTGTACAGCAAGGTACCTTATTATTTTAAATTGACTTCGTCATGTACGAGAAGCGCTGGAAATTAGGGTTTTTCTTCATAAATCTAATACTCATTAACGTATTTTTTCTACGGTAATTTTTAATTAAGCATTTTATGCAGGTTAAATAAAGTTTCATACTTTACCAGTAATATTTCACTGTTATTTAAACGTTTTTAAGTCTATTAGTTCTAATGGAACATTTTAAATAAAACATATAAATTGAAATATCAAGCGGGTTATAAATTTTACTGTCGAGAAACATTTCAGAACATTATTCTTTGCGTGATCACATATGAATAATTTCTATTAATTTTTTTGCCCAATAATCAATAACCGCGCTAGATTATACTTGATTGAATTGTAATTATCTGCATGAAAATAATTAAAAAATAATAATTCGAGTTTTTATTAAAATTGGTTTGGTATTTTCATGGTTCAAAAATATCTCAAAAGCTTCAAGTTGTTGTTTTCTAATAAATAGGTAAATTAGTTTATTAATAATTAAATATGTGACCTGTTTGATTATGAAAAAATTGATCTAAAATTCCTGAAGTTGCTGTAAAATATCTGAACTTTTCAGGCAGTATTGATTGATAAACGAATTATTTATCATCGTAAGTGAGAAAAAAACACTCTCACTTCTAACACAAATAAGATACTGTCAGCTGTGTTTTAAAAGCTTGTGTGTTCGCTTCCATTTCAGTCAAAAGCACTTGGCGTTCAGTGTAGCCAACACTTTAGGAATCGAGCTAGAAGGAAACGTAGGAAGAAAATGCGCCTCTATCTTGGTCTAAGCATAATTTGTATTTCGGTGGTTGCTTTCCACAAAGGCACCACTGACTTGACCTAATTAGATAAATGAGAAGAGATCGAAATCCAATTTTGCTAAAAACTTTAAAAGCTTGTACACTCGCTCAACTTCCTTTCTATTTGATTTAGATTAAAGGGGTTGAATTTGTCATACAAACTCGAATTTAATTCCGTTTTATTAATTTGCTAACATCGAATATTTATTATTTAGACCGGTTCTGTGTTTGGAAATGTGGACAAAATTACACAAGTGAAAATAATTGTTCTGTGTCTTGATTAAATTAGATTAATTCTGAGTTCAAAGGGTGGCAATAAAAGTTAACTTCTAGGGCGTAGAGTGGCGAATGGATGGAAAAGAAGAGTGTATAAATTCTGCAAATAAAAGGCGAAAGAAATTATCAGATTCTTTTCGGCTTGTATATTTTGTAAACAGATACAAGGGGAATAATTCGCGTTCATGCGATTTTCCGTATTTTCTTGGGAAATCGAGAAGCGTTTCTCACCTCCTATCGTTGGCCTCTGTTTCGGGTAGGCATCGATCGGGGGGTCGTAACATCCTTCATCTGATGTTTTGAGGCCACAGCTCATCCCCAACCGTAATCTACTCTGATTTCTGTCTTATAACTAGAATGTTTCTGATATGTGGCTATCGGAAAATGTTACAGCAAAGATTGTGTAGGTGGAGTCCCTACAAGTTTTCCTCATTTCCGATCTGGAAAATGGCAACCGCCGCCGACTTAGGGCTTCCATTGAAGTTCTCTCTAATGATTTTTATTGCCGTCATCAAGCATAAATGGTTTTTCTTATTCGTCGCCCTCCTTAACAAAGTCCTGCAATTTTTACCGTTTCGAGAAAAATATATTCGGCTTGTTAAATTTAAAAATTATAAAGTTAATTCGGGCTGTAATTAAAACATGAAAAGTATTAAAAAGGCCGAAAGCGATTATGTATCTGCATTTACATCGTGATGAGAAAATAGCAAGTTCTTTTGTTACAACGGACTTTAAAAGTTTTATCAGCAGGGTGTATCTTTTTGCATTATTTAAGGGTTTGCCTTCTTTCACCATTTTAAAAGGGCTAAGAGGTGTCGGCAATTTTCTAAATGTGAAAGTTTCTTTAAAAAAAAAACGTAATGGGAAAACCCCAAACGGAAAACCTGCCGCTATCATATTTGGGGTTTACATGATTTAAATTAGCTGGTAATTACGGTTTTCGGTTAAATAAAATAGTGTGTATAAAGTTGATTGCGAGCTGATTGTGAAATAATCCCACTGCGGCTTGGTTGTGTGCTAGATTTCAATTTGCATCGATAATTACATTGTCGCTTGTAAATTTAAAATCGCGCTCACGTATTATTTCAAAAATTGAAACATGCAAATTTGATTAGTTGCTCGTTTTAATAATTGCTGTACCTTGTAATGAAGATGTAGATTGATTTCCCGTTCCCGCCTGTAAAATTCCGCTCGCTGGAAAAATTTACCACATGCCCTAATTAAATATATGTAATAAAACCGCAGGGGGTGAATGCACAACCAAACGCTTCAAAATAAAACGATTTTGTTGAGGGGAAAAAGGTCAATTTTAAAATTTCAAGCTTTAATTGGAACAATTTTAAACAAACACTTGAACAAAAAATGGTGATTTACTACAAACAACATTTTTTTAAATTGCCCAAAAAAATTGTAAAGTTTCAAGAAAAACAGAGTGTTTTACTAGCAAAAAAATATAAATCAAAATCTATTAACTTAAAATTTCCTGAAAGCTCAAGCAGTACTAATTTTATTGGTTTCATCAGCAATATTTCAGCCTTCTCGACCTTTTCAGGAAACTCAAATAGGAAATAATTTTACATTGCAAACGTTTCAGGAGAACTTAATCGGCTTTGCACTTGTGTAACTAACTTTTTCAGGACGCGGACGTCCTGTTATTTACCGCATTAAGTTTTCAGAATATTTGAAACTTTGTCTGAAAATCTAGGAAATTTTAATTGTTTTTCTGGATATTTAAGTATACGATTTTTACTGCCTTGCTGCGTTTTCAAAGTTCAAAGAGCGGTTTTGGAAAAAAGGTCTGGGAAAGGCAAGCTTAAACAATAATGCTAGAAGGTAGAAAGGCCCAGAAAAAGAGAAAATCAAAAATATACTTTATTAGCAAAACAACGTTTACAGAAAAACCCTAAGAAAGAATTCCGAATAATAAAATCCAACCAAAGAAAAACGAAAAAAAAACAAAACTTCGAATTTGTTTCAGGTAAAAAAACAAATCACTGAAAATTTAATTTTACAGAAAATAAAGTTCTTAAATTGCCTCCAAAAATTCCTAAAATACTAATTTAATGAAATTTTGGAAACCTCTGATATAATTTTAAAACATTTTATTTATTTTTCAAAGCTTTTCTGCAAGAGAATTTGTAGAAAAGCGTAAGAAAAAAAACTCAACGAGGCCTTTTACGCATCTATTGATATTTTTGAACAACTTGAACTTCAACGAAAATTTTTAAGTTTGATAATTTTTTAATTTTTGGAATATGTTTGAAAATTATGACTTAAAGAACATTTTTGAAATTTATAAAAATTTTGACAAATCAAAAGATTCTAAAAACATTTAAAAGGTTTAACAATTTTCAAATTTTTCTAATTTATGAGAATATTTAAAATTTTATTGTTTTGAAAACTTACAATACTTTTAAATTTTCCAATTTTTAGTTAAAACTCTTAAAATTTCCAAAATTTTCATAAACGGCAGCATACAGTAGGAACTAACTAAGTAACAATGAGACGTTTTGGTGCAAACGACACTGAATCTAAATGTCGATGTGTAAGACTGTTTTTGTATTTGTAGTTTTTCTGCGTTAAGGCGTCTGGTTTGTACAAAGTATACACAGAAACACACATACAATCATCTCAAAACTAGTAATTTGTTAAACGTATTTATTCGTCAAAATCTCTAGTTCGGGTTTTTTGGTGAATACGATACCTTTTGTTTAATAATTTTTACATATACGTGCGAAGATGGTAATAAATTTTCTAGTTTTTTCCCCTAAGTTTTTTTAAAGATTTGTAGAATCATTTAAAACATGTTTCGGAAAATTTCGAATAAAAAAAACGCATTAAACAGTTTGAACATCATCGAACGAGGTTCCGGCAATTTTTCAACGGTTGTAACCGGTAGCATACGATAGCAATAAAAATACATTGGTAAACGGTAGCATACGGTAGCAATTAAAATACAGTAGTTAACGGTATCAAACGATGGCAGCTGTACAAATTCCGTGAGAGTGGAATCTGCGTATGACGTAATTCCCGGGTGGGTAATTTACGTCTTTTTGTGCCTTTTAGTTTCAGAACTGATCAGATAACGGGAAATAAGATTATTTATTTCTCGTTCGTAGCACTGATCTTAGAATAACAAATTGAACACTATTTATTTTTAGTGTTAATTTATTTACTGTTGGAATTCAATACAAGATAACCCGGACTCTGGTTATTAAAGCTTATTCCTGACTAGCCTTGTAAGAACTCGTTTATTTAATGTTGTTACATGGTATTTATACAAAATTTGATTAATAATAATATACAATAAAGGTTTTCAATTGGTTGACCTGACATCATTTTATGTAGTTTACAATTTATAATTCTGCAAGCTTATGCATAAATGCGTAAGACTTGACCTACGATATGCATAATTGCAGTTTTGCAACTAAAGATAATATTACACTTTATAAGAATGTGTGTCAAACATTGCATTTATTAGAATTAAAATTAAAATGAATTTATGTGAATTAAAAGTTTTGGTCATGTTTAATAGCGAGATTAAACAGCAGCAACGGGACGTTCTGGTGCAAACAATACTAAATTTAATTTTTAAAGGGCAAGACAGGTACAACGGATAACGGGGTTTATGACATATATTAAAAAAAATTTGTAATGTTTTAGACATGTCTTAAATTTTGTGCCATTGTTTCGAATCGCCCTGTGTATGTTAACAAACAAAATGGGTCGTCAGGCCCCTTTAACTCTACGACCGACCCCAAGGTCGGGAACGTGGTGGCATAGTAGTTACGCCACTGGTGGTCGGATCAGCATCATGTTTTGCGGTTTTGTGCGAATACTATTACCATTTTTTTCCTGCGTTCAAGCGTGGGGGTTGTAAAGTGTGTACACATAGTATAAAAAGAACAGATATATCCATCTCAAAATTAGAATTTTGTTAAACGTATTTATTTGTCAAAATTTCCAATCGGTTTTTTTGGCGAATACAATACTTTCTGTTAAAGAGTCACTACATATACCGACAAAGACGGTAAAACGCTTTCTAGTTTTTTTTTCTAAGATTACAAGTCTTTAAAAATTTCTAGAACAAGTTTAAAACAATTTCGGAAAGTTTTCGTGTGTTAATCATATTCTAATTTTCCTTTTTCACCTGGATTCGTATAAAAAAGCGCATTGAAAGTTTGAACATTATCGAACAAGATTCTGGCAATTTTTCAACACTTGAAATATTTTTTTAATTATTAAAGCAAAACTTCTCCCCGAACGTATTTTTCTTAAGCCATAAATTTACTTCCGATCTATTTTTAGCTAACAGTTTTCTCACATTTATTGACCTGCCACTGTAGGTTTTACGGATATTCAGATTAAACTGCGTATCTCGTTCTAAAAAGCAATTTGCTTTAGTTGGGCTTGTTTGGGGTGGAAAAGGTGTAGTCGCCGTGACACGGGATAGAAACCGTAACACTCCCCTTCCTCATTCACCCCCAGCCCGCACGAGATTGACAGAACAACAACTAGGAGTGAGCAACTGTAGTTTAATTGGAGAAACAAAAAAAATTATGCATGCAAGAAAATCTGATTGTTGCACAGGTAGCAATAAGGGTAGATAAAGCATGCGCCAGGGCGTCGGGACGCAAGTGGGGCGAGACCCGCGAGAAGCGCCAGTATCAAGGGGACTCCGATGCAGGCGCCACCAGCGTCCGCAACCCCAATCGATAATAAATCATTAGCGAAGTTACCGCTACCGGAACGAGGCATCAGGAACACTTTATAATTTATGTGAACTTTGCGTGCTTTAATCAACCGATAAGTGACTCATATCTTATTTATTGACACTGATGTACGAGATCCGCGGTCTCGAAATGGAAAATAAGCTCAAACTTTTCACGAGCGAACTTTAAACGCGTGAGAGAGCTTTTCTCATGCCACAACCAAATTAAACTTTCATTGACCCTCTTACCAGCTTTCCTCCTGGAAAATCTGGAGATTAATTAGCTTTGGATCTACGCGGTGAGAAATGTTATTTTGTGACACGGGGACATTCGGGCGTGCCGTCCAAATGTGTGTCAAAAATTCGTTTTCGTTGTGTCCTGCATCAGGATTAATATAAGTATGTAGCCGCTTAATAACATTTTTAAATTAATATTAGTGCGAAATTATCTCACATTAAAACTGTGCTTTGGATTCAAACAAAATTGTCTGAGGTAATTCTTAAGCATAAAAAAAGTGGAGTATTACTTCCTGTGATAAAATTTGCGTGTTAGGCACGTTTAAGGAAAGAAACTCGGAAAGTGTCAAGAAAACTTTTGAGAAATTCATTGGAAGACGACCAAAGTGTCCATAAAAATATTAAAGTTGAGATCTACCGGTCCCTAACCGGTAATATCGAAAGTGCAATTGTGAAATGTGTCTCGCTGGACTCTAGTTGTCGTCAGATTTTCGCGCAGTCCTCCACAGAGTGGTTATGACTTGAAAACGTGTTTGTGAGTGCGGCTGTGGTTTTCCAACTAGCAATGTTGGTGCTTATGGGCCTGGAAATGTGTTACTTTTCATCAAGACCATTCGTCAAGCTTCAAACTCTCTTAGTGCTTTGCTCTAGTGTTGTAATTCTTTCGAACTCCACATCCGCAGGCAAAGATGGTAAGGCATCAGCATAAATATTCGATTTAAAAAAAACAGCATTTCACCGAAAATTCCTGACAAAAAAATTCGCTCCCGTTATAACGTACAAATATTTTAATTGGTGGGATTCAACTGCAATAATAACTTCCTGATTTAAGCCGGCTTTATCTCTTGAGTTTGAAACGTGAATTATTAATTCGGATATAAATGGGCTCGCTTACTTCCTAATGTTGATCGTAAGTTAGCTTTTCTCCTGCTTTTTGAGCTTCACCTGAGACTTATCCCGAAAACGTAGCGGCAAAAACCCACTACAGACCGGAACTAATAACTGAGGGTGGATTAAGGATGCTCCTTGCTTTGCTATTAAGTAACTTTGGCCGTTCTGAATTAAAAACTTTTATCAAGTTTGTGTCCCGGATAATTTGCTTTCCTTTTTTTTAACATTTACCCGGAAAAGAATTTTAGATCGTGCGAGAAAAAAGAGATGAAATTTGGTCGCAGTTTGGTAATAAAATTTTGTGTACAATTTTAATGCATAGGAAAAAATAGGCAAGTTTTAGGCAAATTTTGAAAATGATCTTAATATGTTTTTTAAATAATATTTTAATTAAAATTGCTAACCCATTTTCTTAAATCATTTTAGATAAAGTTTATACTTTTACAATTTTGAAGTATGGCAAGCACAATTATCCTGCAGAAATGTGCCACTTTGAACGTATTCTATGCACAGGTGTTCATAAGTAATACCAACTTGCAAAAGTCAATGCAGAATAATCTGGCACTTGAATAGGTCGTGCAATTCCTGCTTTTACTGTCTCTTGAACCTTGAAGACGATCGTATGCAGCAATGCAGTTGCGGTGTGAAAATGGCATCCCTTTTGTCGCAGATCAATAGGTATTTGTTTGTCCCTCAAGAGAGGTTTCGAATACGTTTTTATCTACGGACATGTTTATTTCCTGAATGCGACGATTAAACCCCAGTATTAAGTTGAACCTTGATACGTTGTCAGTTTTGTCTTGTAAAGAACATCCTGCTTGAGTTGATAGAAAATATAAATTAAAGCTTGGTTTGTGATAAAATGTTGGTTTATCTGTGGTTCATATTTATAATAAAGTTTTAGTTTGAATAAAGAGGAAAACAGGCAAGTGAAAATAGTACTTGTTGCGAATTATAAATCGTAATTTTTTATAAAATGTGTACTTGTATTAGTAAGGTGCGCTTATGGTTCTGATTTTGTGTAAAATTTGTACAAAAATCAACTTTCCTAAGATAGCTAATTTTAAACATCAACTATCATTGGAGGACTGGATTTGCGTGCTGAATTCGACAGGGGCGAATGAAAAACACAATGCAATGAATATCACTTTGTGAGGCAAATTTTTCAGTTAAAAATCTAAAGTAAGGGAATTATATAAATATAAAATAAATAAACCCTGAAATAAAAAAATTACCACTTAAAATTAATTTCAAAAAGGATCTGATAAAGTTAACTTACAATTCAAGATGTCTTCATTAAATTTCTTGAGATATTTCTAGTATTATGTGCTCGAACTTGTTTAAAACCCTTATTGGCTGATTCCAATTGGTGTTCCAATGGCTAAGGTAACTTTCAGAAACATAAAGCTTTTCATTATAATGCATCAATAAAATAACACCTTGTTTATGGAAAGATGCATTTTGTACCACCCCTACAAACCGACAAATAATTCAGCAGTTTATTTTGCATATGCTTCAAACTTGGCATGATTTATGTCTTATGGTTAACTAAGAAATATCGTATTAGCAATAAAATTAGCTGTAGATTGTTTGTAAAAAAAAGCGTGTGGCATAGCCCACGGGTTCTGCTATTTTATTGTAAAGTTTAAGACGCGCTCAACAAGAAATATCTAATAAAATCAGCTGCAGTTAGCAGCTGCTTGTAAAGAAAAGCTTGTGGTGTAGTCCACGGGTGCTGCTATTTTATTGTACAGTTTCAGACGCGCTTAACTAAGGAATATTATCCCGGGTGATCGTAACAAACATCTTTCAGAGCAGGACATGACCGAAGTGTTTAATTGGCTTATGTTAAGTATTGCCAACTATAACACTTCGGTCATGTCCTGCTCTGAAAGATGTTTTTTTACGATCACCCGGTATTAGCAATAAAATCAACTGTAGTTAAAAGTTTCGTTATTTTATTGTAAAGTTTATCTAATAAAATTAGCTTCAGCTAGCAGTTGCTTTTAAAGAAAAACGTGGAGCGTAGTCCACGGATTCTGCTAGTATTGGTGTAAATTAGCACACGTCGCTTCTATGTGGTAAAGATTAGTGCTTATCTATTACTGACCTTTACTGTTACTCACGCTTATTACTACCTACGCTTACTACTACTAACGTTGTTCTTCATGTTAAGCTATTAAAGTAAAGTGGTTAATTATTTAATATAGGTCTAACCGCATTTATATCACAATCGGCTACCGCGACCCTTAATATCCAGATTCCACGTCTATAATTTCAACATAAGAAAAGAATTTTTCTGCTGCATTAATTGACTTTTTTTCAAACCTTAATCCAATCCAGTCCAAATATAATGAATTTCAGTGGGATTGAAAACTTGCAATTCGAATTTCAAGTCTATAAATCCAAACACGGGGGAAATTTCCATTCAGTTTACGTTTACGTTTGGGATAACAAAGCGTAGTTTAGGTTTATAGCTTACGTAGCTGCATTACATCCTATCCAAGTGACAGACTCAACTGAATGTATCTTTTTAAGGGAAAGCTCTTTCTTAATTATGCAACGATCCACCAGCAGGTATTTATGAACAATATCATTCGTAATAATTGTAGGTTAGTTGCAAGTAATTGCTAAGGGGTGTATGATAACGGACGTGGCAACAATAAAGAATGTGTTTTTGTAGTGTCCATGTATTAATAGTGTAAGCTAAAGCAATGCTCAACAACGACTTTACCGAATTGGGCGGGCGTCCTCCGCGGCCCTGATTCGCGGTATAAAAGCTAGCAGCAAACGTGTCTAAAATAGGATTATAACTTGCCCTAGGCGGGTGTTTTCTTCAGCAACAAAGAATATATTAGTAAAACACGGCCGATAGACACAATTGACAAAAATTCAAAAATTAATTTTTATAGTCTAAATATTACACGCTCATAGCGTTTAATTATTAGATTCCGCTCTATATTAAGTCTCAACCGTATCTGAAGTTGTTTCAAAACCATTTGCGCAAGATTATAATTAATAAATCTTATTAGTCTTTAAATGAATTTTGGACTGACTTTTCATAGGTATTTGTTTTTTCTTGTTTTACTGACTTTATTTTAATTGTAAATTTTATGGTGAGAAATGAGTTATTATTATTATTACAGTCAAGTGTGTGCACGTCATATACCAGCAATAAAAAAGTAATTTAAAAAAATTATATTTCAGCTTAAAACTTAAATTTGCGCAAAAAAAATCTAACTGCATGAAAATTTTAGCCAGCGATTTACATCGTATAAAAGAATATCCATTAAATAACATGCAATAGCACTTGTCGTAATTTATTGCTAAGTGTTCGTTGCATTTATCAAAACTTCTTGCAGCTACGTTTGTTATTTCTTCCTGCATTTTTTAATGTCCCCATTGTTTGTGACTTATTGATGGCTCGTTCCTTGAGTATCACATTCACATGATATAAGAAGTCGTCTAGTGCACTTAGAAAATGTAACGATGCCTTCTCTCTTTAAAATCAATTCTTAATGATTTATGGAGGGTTGTAGATATGTTATATGTTATATAATATAATTTTAACTAATTGATATAATAAGTAAAGCGAAAAATTATTAAAAAAATTATTAAAATAATTAGTTAATCTGGTATCATTAAACGCGCTTCGATTCCATATTTAGGTAATAAATCGAAGAAAACTGCTAAAGTTATAAACAAAACAAATCAATATTAAGCCTTTTTTAAAACAACTAAAAATATTCAAAGAAAATTGTCTAATGCTAAAGAAAAAGCAAATAATTCTACTAAAATCAGGCATTGCTCCCACTGTAATTCGGTTTAGGTAGGCCAGACAATAACAAATTTTGGTATTTGGTACAAAAAACACATACGTTGTTACAAATACTGACATGGTCAACACGTATTTTCACAAAAATTAAATATTTTTGCATACCCTTAGATTTAGCAACTTAAAACTAGAGTACCTTTTCTGAGTATTTCTGTACTGAGATTTTTAGTTCAAAAGTTGAGTGTGTGGAAATACCTGAAGAGATACGTTAGTATAAACTGAAACTACTGAAAATTGTAACCATCAATCGCAGAATAGCCACACTCTCTAAGAGTTATGCAACACCCAGCTTCTTTTAGAAGACGTCCGCTAGACACCTGCTGGAAAGCGGAAGGCCTGAAGAAGCCGTTGCTGCTCAGCGTTTTACGAAGCGTACCTATTGTGTTTTTTGTTTATTTTGTACAAACCAACTACAATTTTGAAGAGCTGCATGCAATTTTATGACTTTTTAAAAGTTAGGCATGTTATTTAAAATAAGTTAAATTATGTGGAAAATACCAAAATTAAGTAGTTTGAACTATTAATACATAAACATTGTAGAGACGAATTCTTTATTGTTGGGACGCACGGTTTCATACATCCTTTAGCAATATTACTAAGAACTAAGCTTTGATTATTACAGATGATGTTATTATTCATAAATAACTGCTGGTGGATCGCTGCATAATTAAGAAAGAGCTTTCCCTTAAAAAGATACGTGTTTTTTTCTTCTTGCTGATCGATTTATATAAGGGCAAATTTTATTTTGGAATGAGATGCAAGCGTCTAACAGGATTTTATTACTGCGTATTTATTATTTTGAAAATCTCTGTTAAGGCACTCTTCTGGAAATGAAAAAAATATTAATTTAAATAACTTTCTATGATAGCATGTTTGTCGGGGGATGTTTTTCTTGAAGCTTTTATGCGAGTTTTCCTGTCTTAAAAACTTTTTTTTACATAGCTGTTTATTTTAATTTTTTTTCCGCTTTTTTTTGCAGCGTTTTTCCAGGTTTTTTCGGTTTTACACGGGATTTTCTTTTCGAGGCGGTTTTCAATTCCGAGATCGATTTGGCAGAGGAAACATTTGGAGTTACTAAAAGAAACACGAGGTGCGTAGTTCATTTTAGATTTGACTTAAACAACAGCTCTTTACATCTCTAAGTTAAAATTGAATACCAGCAGGTACTTCAAAATTCTAAGTTCAGGTTTTAAATATTGAAATCAAAAATTACTAACAGGTATAACAAGAATTAAAAATAATAAAATTATACTAAGCCTGGATTCAAATAAATTTAAAAATTAAAGTATTCTCGAGGTCTGGATTCAAAGTGAAATTCTTAATTCAAATTAAAGCAAGGTGGAAGTCTTCTTGACTGGGCTGGTGCAGTGGCTTTATACTTGAGGACTAAGAGAAGGGATCTCGGCTTGGATTTTTATTTCGCCGACGCACTGAGTTCCGTGGCGGTCACTTCGCGCATATACTTCCACTTGCAGCGCTACAGACGCTTTTTCTTGAAATTACAACAATCTATATCATTCTGGTTTATTAAAATTTTTGTTAACAGGATGACTCGTTACAATATATTAAAAAAACAAGGCTTGGACAAATGTTTATTTTTTGTTGCGCATATGGAAGTATATTTTGGTGTATTTATTACCAACATTTCAAATTTTAATGCTGTTGTTTAACAACGGGGGTAAATTACTGCAACGTGGGTATTCAGGCAAATTATATTGTTTTATCAAAGTCTTTGTTGACTTAATTTCCTAATAAAGTCTTCAGGGAAGGAAGAAAATTTCTTATGCGTGGATACGCCTGTCAAAACAAGAAGTATATGAAATTAACAAAGCAAAAACAACAAAGAGTGAATAACAAGTAGGTGACTACGCTGCGAATTTAAATCAAAGTTTGGTTTACTGAAAGAGAAGGTTTAATTATTTCCGGATTATGCTTCGTTACATCGAATGTAATAGATAGGGTGTACAATGTAATCTACACTCTTTTTAAATTTTTTGTTAAAGTTAAAAAAAAATTAATTCCAAAAAGGACAACGACGATTATTCAAGCCTCCAAGCAAATAAAGCCGTGAAAAGAGCTTTCAAGGCAAACTTTTATCAATATGTCAATTTATTGACCTTTACCTTTCCCATTTATTTCAGTACGAGACGGAAAGAAGAATTGACGGATATAAAATCAAACTCGTCTTAATGTAAACAGAGCAAATCTTCAGAAATTCGATCACTTTGATTTTATTCTCCGTCCGGCAATCCATTGCGTTTCGTTAAAAGGAATGTTATAAGTTCGCGGGAGAAACGTTGGAATCTGCGGCATCCTTTGAAGGGAAGTGGGAATTATGATTTAAGCTACCGATAAGAATAATATATTTTCGAAATGCCACTACAAGAATCTGTGTTCTCGGAGTTTTCGAGCTTCGAGTCGTTTCAATAGGTCGTACGTTTTAACTCGATCCGGCTTGATTCTATTAGGGGAGCGGCGGCGTTGTGGATTTGTCGATATGTTCTCAATACTTTAGGAAGTGTTGACAATGAATGGGTGCACGGAAGTGCTCACATATAAAGGCTCAACGGTTTTATCTAAGACTTACACCGACAATACTACAAACATCAAGTCCGACTTCTTATTTAAAAAAAAACAACCGCGGTGGAATTTACTAGATTTCGAATTTTGCTCCCGAAACTGATTTTGTAAGAAAAATAATAAAATCCCTCTTTTCTTTTACTTATTATTTCTGGAGCTTGAATTTCATTATTGCCACCATCCACTTACAATACGTTAATGTTTTCGCTGGAATTTCCCAATAAAGTGGAAACAATTCTGGTGATGCAGTTTCCATATCGAAACGATCACAATTTGAGAGCACAGTAGTGTTCGATTGTGTGTTTTAAGGTTGGCAGTTAGACTCTGAAAAACTATTAGCTTTATGGCGGCAATATCGATAAGTTTGGAACAGGAAAATGTGTCGACTGGGTTTTGGTGGCAGCTTTCGGGGATTTTGTTTTTCCATTTGAGTGTTGGCTTAAACTGCTTGTTCTTATTACTGTGAAATTATAATACGAATTTGGATTAAAATTAATGCCAAATTAGTAAAATTAGCTAAAATTTATGTTAAAACTGAGGTAGAATTAATTGAAAGTTGTCGAAATTAGGGGAAAACTACTGCAAAATACTTTGAATTTACTTAAATTTCCATAGAAAAACCGTAATTGCCAAGCATTATGTATAAGCTTAACCAAAAACACGTTGTTTTGGAATTTTGAAAGTCAATATACATCGACAACGGCTACACCATATCTAAATTTTAATCCTGTAGCTCTTACGTAACGCACTGTATGAATATTTCAAGGTTTTCATAAATTTCGAAATCGTTTAAAAAATGTATTTATTGAAAACCACAATCCCGTTGTATTTGAAATTACGACAGTTAATATACATACAAAAGGAATACGAAACCTGTGAATCTTAATTTTGTACCTAACTATTTTGTAGACATTTTTCAGTTCAGTTTTTTTGTCTACTAACAACTTCTTTGTAATTAATTTTAATTATTTAAAAATTAATTTCTTAAAAACGAAAAACATTTTGTAATTGACATTTTGATAGTATAATATATGTATATGGACTACGACTACAATACATTTAAATTTTAATGCTGTACCGCTTATGTAACGCCCTGTATAAATTTTTAAGTTTTTTGGAAACTTAATATCTTAAAAAATATATTTCTCGCAAACCAAAAACAGTTAGTTTTTTAAATTTTGACGGTTACTAGACGCAGGCTATGATCATAACAGTTTTAAATTCTAACGCTGTAGCTCTTATGTAACGCCTTCTATAAATTTTTTAAGTTTTTTGTAAATTTTAAAATTTTTAATACCAAACAATTATATTTATCGAAAACCAAAGGCACGTTTTCTTAAAAATGTTGACAGTTATTAGCTATAGACTACGACTACAACCATTGTAATTTGCAATGCTATAGATTTTACGTAACGCCCTCTAATATTTCTGGCTACTTCGGAATACTTAATATCTTGAAAGATATAAAGGATGTTTAATAAAGAATGGAACAAATTTCAAATTATTTTGTAATTTGCGTTATAGTAATTGATACACCATTTAAATTAGCGTTTTGTAAGTTGTGTAAAAAATGCACATTGTATGTCAAATTAGTAAACGAAGTTTTTGAAATTCACAAATTTAAAAACTGTACCGTTAATGAACAAGCAAATTGATTTCTTAAATTCACCTTTATTGGACATTTTTGAGTAAGAAATCAAGTCGTTTGCAGACGATTCCGAAATCAACTCATCAAGTTTTATTGTTGCTATAGCAACACTAACTGTTTACTTCTGAATACTTTTTTGTTCATTTTCCGTTTTTATTTAGTATTCTTCTGAAGATCGCCTGGAGCCAAAACTGTTTACTGTTCCTCTTTACTCATTTAATTACCTTGTTCATTTTTGGCAAGGTTTTTTTTTAATTTAACCTCAATGGTTAATTTTGAATAAAATAAACACAAGTGTTAGTAGAGCAAAATTAAGTTCTTGATGCAAGAAGTTGGTGTTATTTCAATTAAACAATTTTAAATCACTTTTGAGAAAATTAGTATTGTTGTTAATTTTCTATATCACTTCAAACTATCAAACTCTACTTTTACGATGTAATTACATATTCGTACATTTGTGCACCGGTGGCGTACATTTAAAATCCCTGAAAAATTAATATGCAGCAGAAACAACTTTTCCGTGCATTCTTAGTGGGTTTGTGATGTACTTACAGGTAATATAAATTCAAAAACCAGGAAAATGTATACTTTATTAACTTTTACTTCCAAAACTTGATGCGAATGAAAGCAACTGTTAGTTGCTTTTTTTATTATAAACTGTTCTCAGCCACGTAGTGAAGGATTTTCACTTATTTATATCTAAAGTTTACAAAAAGGATACAAAGCAGGCGTTTTTTAAGTTAATCAAGGGAGAAGCTATTACTTATTGACCTCATAATAGTCGACGTCACTATTAATTTTTTAGTTTTCTTTTTCAAATTGTCACACAGATCGATCTTAGTGGCTCTATTTTAAGGCATAAGTTCAGAACATTCTAAAAAATCTTGGATAAATATTAAAACAGCAGTTTTGGAATTATTTAAGAGAAACAAAGAACTTAACTGCTCCTTCTGCAGCAGCTGTTCCGTAGGTCCAGCAGAGATCGAGCATCGTTCTCGCAGGCCTCGTTGGTTCTATCTACTACGATGCCGCAGGGCGCATATTTGTAAATCCCCGACATATTACACTCCCGGAGTTGTTCGTATTAGACTTAAATTATGTTGGGGTTTACGAATGACCGATTTAAATTAAAGAAACTTTTTTATTACGAATTAACAGACAGAAAAAAACAAAATATTTACATAGCATATGATTATTAATAATAAAAAAATGCCAGAAAAAATGAATTATATATATAAATTCCGTATCCCCTCCTTCCGCCTCAATATACAGCGCGCGACGGCGCGTCCTTGCTTCTTCCTACCAACAACTAGCTTATGAGCTCACCGATTCTCATTTCCAAAGAAAAGTTTCCGGGTTGTAAATGTGGGGCGCCCTCGCGCGCACAATTTTAGCTTGTTTTATTTATTTACAAATGCCTTTTTTTTTAAATTATGAAAAACATATGGATTGCAATGGAAAAAGCTGTTAAACAATCTTCAAGATAATTTCCTCGAATACGCCTACGGTGGGATACGCCCAGTATTTTCTCCCAAAGTTCTCTATTACGTTACCTTCCTTAATGCAGGTGGTTTGGTAGTGCTATTTCTTAAAGGGGGGTTACTTTGATTATTTATTGAAATTTTAATTGTATAGGAGAAGGGTAATTTGTTTCGTTTTTTTAAATTTTAATATTTTAGAGATGAGGGTGCAGTTGTTTATGTGCAAGAAAGTTTTTTAAACAACACACCTAAAACACAGTGAAGTGCAGCCCATACCATTTAACCACCCTTAAGAAATTAAATATTTTATAACGACCAGAATCTCTCTATTTGAAAATAACACCATTAAATCACCTTCAAATGAACTCCCCCCCCCCCTAAATAATTAAAATTTTAACAAGCGTCAAAATCACCTTTTTTATAAATGACGTCATTAATCACTTTTAATTTCACCATTAAAAACATTTTAAGAAGTGACCGAAATCGTTCCGTTTTTAGGAACAGCACTACGGCTGTAGGAAGAGCAAGCTGCGTAGAGATCGGGCAAGGGGTTGGCAGGTTCAGCTGGTTCTAAACTTTTCTTTGCAAGCAGGCTTGGTTCTATCGGGGTGCTGTGGAGCTCTAGAAGACCCTACGTGCTGCAGGGCTCTACCAGCAGCTGTGGGCCGCAAGATTCTAGACAGAGCTAAGAGCTTTAGTATTCCCGGAGGAGCTTATTGAGTTTGTTATGCTAGTTTAGGAGACAAATTGTCAAGCTTTTGATTTTTAGACCGGAAGCTTAGGTTCGATCCTGAAAATCAACAGACGTTCCTGTGCAAATGCGCTGTTTTGATGCGGTTTATCAAGTTGCCGTTGGTTAGTAATGCTTGCACATTTGCAGTTCTTTATTGTCAGAGAAGTGAATTTAATATTTAACAAAACAGAAGTTGTCGTTGCATAGCAACATAATATATATTTTTATATTAAACAATTTTATTTGGAAATCGTATACCGTCCAAAGTTTGGTTGAGACCATAAAGTTTAATAATCATGTCAAATGTGAGTAGGGTGGATAGTGCGATTGCAGCACCGCAACTGCTGTCAACCGAGAATCTAGTGCAAAGTACTTTCCCTAGAATCTAGTGAGTTTTAAATTTCATTGCTGATATTTATATGACACCCAGTATTATAGGCAACAGTCTGGGGTTCGATTCTCCGCCAATGCCATGCAGAAATAAAAATCTATGCCGCAACCCGCCACTCACATTCCCCAATCTGGTGTAAGCAGCTGTGAGGTCTTGATGCCTGAAACCTTCTTTGGTAGTTAGTTGTTCGGATTCGACGTTAAATTGTGGGTCCCCCGTACTTCACCTCAGCGCTAGGGAGAGTAACGTGGCAGAGAAAAGTGCCAGAGCCCAGCAGTGAAACGTTAAAGGCTGATTGCAAATATGCCAAAGTATACAGTTAACAAAAAGCATTCGATTATAGGGGAATTTGATTTATGCTTGGTACAAGGAGTCACTAAGCTCCAGCGGAATTTGGTTCCTTACCAAGTGGTAGGATTTTTTTACTTTCTTTTTAACTATAGGAAAATGTCCTGCTTAGTAGATATTGGATGGTGATTCAGCAGAGGATGATATTCAACTCTTGGCCCATCCTTCTAGTGGTCGTCTTCCCAGGCGGAATTCCATCCCTGTATATCTTCAGTAACCTCGTGTCCGCCATTCTCTTCACTGTCACTAAAAACACTAAAGTCTAGAAGATTTTGATTTGTACCAGATTACAAGAATATCACTAAAATGCCACTCGATTTTAGGGAAATTTGTGTCTTACTAGATTCTTGGTTGGCAGCAGATGTGGTCCGCAAATTCTTTACGGAGTAACACCGACACGCAATCATCAACTTTAAATCTTAGAAAAGTTAATTTCCTTTTCTTTTAGATATTGCTGGTTTTGTTTATTCCTTACTGTATAGAAATGTTTAAAGAATTTTATTTTAGCGATAATTTATTGTGAAATTGTTCAACAAACTGTATAAGGACAGTTAGGAATCATGTAATGCGACACCTACGTAAGCCGGCGCAAGTCAGTTTACCAAAAAAATAAATTTTCTCCTTATTGCAAATCCAATAAACAACAGTATAAATTTTGGATTTCTATTTTCAGCCAGCTCAGTTGTAAAAGTTATTTTGTCAACGTCAGCGAGAGTTACCTTGAATCAATAGTGATTTTACGGGATTTCCGAAAGATTTCAAGCGGACCTGCACAGGAGATATCACGGTTTGTTCGCTTCGGCCTGTTTATCCCTTTATTCCACACATTCCGCTACATACGGATAGCTTTCTCAACAAAAGAAACTAAAAGATGTCGAAACCTCGGAGATCATTTTGTCAGTCGTTTAACAACGCCATTATGGTCTATACCTATTCGGAACTGGACTTCGGAAGCGACATCAAATAAATTCTTGACGGTGGCAAACTGACCGTGTCGCGGTGATTGACACGCCAATAAAAAGTATCCAGAGATTGTAGGATAACAAGTGACCGAAGATAGCTCCGTTTGGCACTTCCTTTATGCTTGTTGCAGGAGTGATGGCTCCATTTAGTGATGTACCGTATACTGATGGACTCATATTTATTGACCGAGGATTGATCCTTATTGTGGGGATTTTTTGCTCCCTGAATAATGAAGGGTTTTCATTGAGTGCTCCTTCTTTTTGTGGTCCCGTAAGATTCATTCGCTTCCCTTTTAAACTGTCGAAATCAACTTTTAGCTACCTACAAGAATTTATTGTACACGATTTGTAGGCTCCATATTTTTTTGGGGTCTGAGGGAAAATCTCGAAAAGCCATCAAACTATTTATTGTTACGGCGGACGAAATCGTTCTTCTCTATGCAAAAAATAAACCAAACAACGAGAAAAATGCAAAACTCCAACCACTGAACAATTATGCTGCCTGAATGAGTTCATGTTTGCGCGGAAATGTTTGGGCAAAGTTAGGCAAACAAAAGTTCACTGAAATAAAAAAGTTAAAAATAAAACCAGAAAAAGGCCAGAGACGGAAAGCGGTAAATTGTTTCGCAGAGCACAAAGAGAGGGCGGAAATTAACGGAACCTTAGAAAAATTAAAGTAGAAGTTAATTCAAAAGAAAACGTTTTGTGTGAACGACCAAGTTTTGATTAGAAATCAATCACACGTTGAAAGCATCAAGCTGAATAGAAAATATTGCAGTACCGGCTGCAATTTCTTGGAAAATCTATCGGCAAAATATATTGAAGTTTAATGTAAATTTTTTTAAATTACAACAAGCTTATAGATAATTTCTTCCAGAAGTGTATTTAAAAGTTAAAAGGGTTTAATTTGAATTTGTCCGGGTGTCATTAAATAAAACCCTTAGGGGAGAGAGTTTTAAGATGTTTCTCGTCAAAAAGTGTAAGGGGCGAAGGAAGTCTAAAGATCTTCACAGCGAGAGTGCGTTGTATGAGAGGGCGGTTTTCATCAGAGTTTTTATTGCCAACTCAGCTTATAAGTTAACTGTTTTATGGGGATTATTTCCCAACTTTTCTAATAAAAAACTATCCATTAGGAAATGTGGTCACTAGGTCATGTGTTCATTGTTTCCCCTCTTCGGCTTCTTCGCGGCTCTCATCCCTCTTCCTGGGATGAAATATTAACTCGAAATTACTTTTTGCTGCTAAAACTCTTTTCGGCGTTTCTTAATACCATTTTTTAATTTTCTTGAATAAAGTGAAAGCGCAACCCGTCGTTATATCCCGGCGTCGCTTTCAGGAATATTTTGAGCCTAGGCACACATCCAAGAAAATTGGCAAGAATATTTTCAAGATCAACTACTCGAGTAGAAAATGAAATAACCCGTCCCGAATCTAACCCTGTTAAGGGCGAACACGGACCTACTTCAGTTTTCCAAGACCCAGCTCTAGAACTAATTAAGAGCGTGTCCCAACCTAAGAAAACCCAAGAAGTACAGTTTCTTGTGAGAAGCTCAAGTAATCGCATTAATAAGTGAACAGAAAGCAGCTTAGAGCAACATCCACCAAAAAAGTCGCAACTTTTACATTATAGACTAACTACGGTTAAGTAAAGCCCACGCTGGGATTTATCATTGGCGTCCCAACTTAATTGACTAAGCTTTAGCTTTAAATTAATATTACTAAAATTGTTAGCAAATGCTTGTAGACATTTCAATTAGTGCCGGTTTGTAGTGTGTAGGAAATTTTAATTTCAGTACGACTTGTTTAAAATGTCAGTTAATTAAAGTTTTTTTTTGCAGATAGAAAATAGGATGTTTCTTATTCGCAAAATTTACGAACGTGGGTGTGTTTTGAAGCCCCTGAATTAGCTGAAGTTGTAATTAAGTTTAAACTGAGATCGTGCAAGACACAATTAATTGCAATTTGTTTCTATAGTTTCAGTGCTGGCACTCGTCTAATTACTGTATTCTGTTTAAGTTCAATTAATTACAGACTACTTCGGATTCATATAAAGGTAGATGTTCATACAGTTTCGTTTGATAACTATTGAACCGCACAAGTTATCAAACACCAAATACTTTTAGTCAGAAAACTGAGCTTGTCAAACGTTTGTTGAAAATATTTCACATTTACTGATAGTTAACAAACAGGAGCTTTAAAATTAGGACAAACACAAAAGTTTTAAAATTCAAACATTTTTTAGCTTTAATAGCTTATGCCAAACTATATTGCGTTAATCGTCTTTAAATTATACCTTTATTTGGTATTATTGGTTTGAAAAACTTAATTTAGTTATTAAGCTCAAAGTAAAGTAAATTAACATTATTTAGCTCGAAATAAAACCAAGGGCACACTTACGTGTAAATAATTCGTGGAGAGAAATCAGTAATAATTTATTAACGTCCTTTTAGGGTTTTTAGGGACTGCAAGGAAAGCGACTTGCTCATTATAAATTTAATCTAATGTTATAATTATGGTGCACCTTCTCTCATTTCGCTTCTAAGTATAGAATGTGGTATTACATAAGAAATAATTTGCAAATGTCCCGAAATCTATTTTTAAACAATTTGAAGAAACTTTATGTGATGAAGGAAATCAAGCCGGAGGAAATTTAAAATTCAAATGGTTATTTATTATTTACTACGCGTTCTGGAATAAAAGTCGGTTATTTTCAGACTTATTCCGCTGAAGACTTCTATTTAAATTTAAAAAATGTTGAGTATTACTTTAGATTCTCTTTTTGTGTCATAATTAACTATTGTTTGTGTATTTTTGCTTTTATGGAGCATTAGTTACATAAATACGAGTATTGCAGGCATTTGAAGCCAAATGAAAACTTTTTTTTCTAAGGCATATGTTACCTAATGATGTGTCTATAACATCTTGTAAGTCCAAAAGACATACGCTGAAATGGGGAATTGTATAGACTTCGGTTAGAGTATGCAACCGGATCATTTCTCTTAAACTGTAGAATGTTTTCAAGAAAACATTGAAATATGGTATTAATTCAAGTCATATTACCAACCGCACTTAGGGGTGACGATTGTTTCCTCATTCTAAAAGCCTGTGTGACGTTTTAACGAAAACATGAAATTTTACATAAATATGAGAAAAACTATTTAATAATTAATCACAATAATAGCAACTAGTCATGACTGACCAACAAAAAAAATATTGTTATGATGAAAATAATTAAGCTGGTGAACGCATGGGATACCAGACACCGCGTAATAGTTATCCATCCATACATATATAAAAGCTCAAAGGGCTTTTTTCTCCGGTTCCTCCAGCGGCTACCGCTTCACCATTTTTTTTTTCAATGAAAGGTCTCTATCCTCAGATGGAACATGAAACATTTTTATATTTTTATTTTACGTCGATTTTTCAATAATAATTATTTTAATTTATAATATATATGAAAGTCCGCTAAACGCGCTTCACTTGAGGCGACATCTACACTAACGTCGCGTCTGCCTTATGGAACTAATGCATCACGTGACTTATCATTTAGTCGGTTCTGTCAACAATCAGTCTGTCAGTGCATTGTGCGCTGGGGTAACACTAGTTACTATTTAATAATAACAACTATTAGCAAGTTAACAACTACAACGAAAACGAATAATGTTTGGCAAATAACAACGACTGTTTTTAATTGCCATAGTCATGGCTTGCTATATTATGAATTTGGTTAATTTTTAAACAATTTTACACATTCTTACAGAAAATGGATTGAAATGCTTAAAAAGGTAAATCATGCATTATATAGAGCGTTGCGTGTAAGAATTATGTTTTTACTATTCTGTTCAAAAATAAATGTTCTCTTAGCGTAGACTATTGTTTTCATGTGTCCCCTGAAATAGTAATCAAATGGTGTAAGTCGGCACCGTGCTGTCCAGGCATGTGCTTCTTATACACATTGTAGCGGTCTCTATTTTGAAGCTAGAAATTACTTTGATTTGTTACGATATCATATTTTATTTCTCAATTTTACAACAATTCGCTTTAAGTTTTTCTAAACTTTTCCAGTGCATTTTTTAAACTGATTTTTTAATGCCAAAACTATAACTTTTCAAGAAGAAGACTAAGAGCAATTGCAGGAATAAAAGCCGATACTTTCAGCGATACAACAATAACAAGTAGCAGTAAGAACATAAACAAATTATTTTTTAAAATTTTAAAATTAATTTGTTCAGGAAGCAGTTGAAGATTAAAATAATTTTCTGCCTTGTCCAATAATCGCAGGGAAAGTGATGCTTACCAGCGGGGCGGCTGAGAGGGCTGTAGCCTCTTCTCCCATGAAAAAAACATAAAAGTCATAATGCTATAGAAAACCAAACTCACGTTGAAACTTCGAAATTCATATAATTGCAAATACCTACTAAAAATATTCTACAATTACAAGGTATATTCCAGAATTAATTTTTTCTATTTTTTTTTGAAAACTGAATTAACGTCGTGTTTACAACTGTTTTTGTAGGTGTGGATTGTTTTCTCATTATATACTAGGTTATTATTTTATAGCATTATGTTTTTCTTTTTATATTGTTTTGTAAGCAAATCTCAAATCTGAACACTTGAGTAGCGGACTGTCCGAATTTGTATCGTTTTGTTCGGTGGTATTGAATGGGAAACAATATTTAGAGGAAATCTTTTAAAAACAGTAGATTCGACTACGCAGACCTGTAAAGTGGCCAGCACGGTTCCCCAACATTCAAATAATTTCAATTTTTAAATGTTTTTCATACGAAGTTTTATATTTTATGTAATTTCGACTCCTTGGCACGCCGTTACGTGTCGTTTAACTGTTTCAGAATCATCTTGTACATTGCATGCAGATATAGGTACTAAGATATACCTACATATAACTTATGACTTTGATTAAAACCACTTACTAATATTACATTGACATTTAGCAAAACTATTTCCAATTTAACATAATATGGAATTTCTGCGTAGGAAGCAATTTGATAGTTCAAAGTGCGTCAGGTTCGATGTAAAATGAAACTTCTAACGCTAACACACAAGATTCAGCCGTGTGTGTTGGCGTGTTAGTTTCGGGCATTGAAATTAATTAGCATGAATGGTGAGCAGACACCCGTAAATGTAGGCACGAGGTCCTGGGACCCTAATTTCTAAAGCTCTAAACTATATCCCCTGGTTCTTGTGTCCACTGGGTGAAACCGATGGCTAATGGTGGCCTCAAACCAGACTAGCCGCAGTAGACCGATATACGATCCGAGCCAAACCGAGATCAATTAAAGTTTGATTAATCGACGTTGTTGTGCACGCACCTGGGGGTTTAAGTGGATTGTCGTGTCCAGTAATGAACTCTGATGGACACGGGTCAAGAGCCACTACTTGAGCTATTTGAACTGCACGCTCTCGTATGTGCTGCTGCTGATGCTAGTGCCGCCGCCGCGTTGCTGCTGCTGATTCCCATATACGCTGCTGAAGTGCAAGTTGACATGACAAGCGAGCTCTAACACTGTTCGAAACTTCGTTGTGGGGTATTAATTTATTAATGCTAACGGATTTAACTTGAGTAAATCTCATCAATGTCAAGAATTAAGCATGTTGCAAGTATTTCTTGGTAATTTGCAGATTTAAGTTTGGTTTTGGGGAAAATAACTAATTTGTGTTCGTATACAATTTTGTGTAGAAAGACAATTGAAAACAAAAAAATTGTTTGGTATGATTGGTCATACTTGCCATCAAAATAGAAGAATATAGACAGTTCAGATAGTTCTTGAACAATTAATACATATGTTTCGGAAGGAAAAGACATTTATTTAGCTTTGAATACAACATTTCAGAATTTTTGGAAAGTTTTTATTACCTGTAAAATGCAACCAAGTTCAAAATCGAGTTTAAGATAAGCGTGACTCGAAGGCCGCTTAAGCCACGCCAAGGAACCTTAATTTTAATTTCGTTTGTTATCCGGTAATTAAATATTGCAGTGTTTTGTTTTTATTAAAATGGAAGTAATTAATTAATTTGAAAGATCAAATATACTTTATTGAAATCTTGAAGCGCAAAAGCTATTTGACTAGGTAGAATCTATTTATAACTGTTTTCAATTTTAATTTTCACCTATGAAACTGACAATACTGGATATGACAAATAAAATCCTAATTTTTAGTTATATTTCTTTGCTTCTTATTAATGGTTCTTTCATTACCTGTTAAATATATCAGCTGGAGTGGAATTTCTAAACTTTATAACATCAGTTAAAGATTACTACTATATATAATATTAGCGGTATATACGGCACAACTTAGTAAAAGAGAACAAATTCGTAAATGTAAAAGTAGAGATATTATCTAATTTGAAGCCTGCCTCCTTTGACATGGCTTCGTTAATGAGAGCTAGCAGAGAAGTCAGCAGATTGCGTTCCAATCATACAAACCCAAATTTCTTATTTGTATCGTAAACTGTACTGGTCCGATACATGCCACTACATACGAATTTGCGCCTTATAAAAAGGACGCGTAAAGATCTAGCTTTTTGTAGTAGGGGATCGTTGCCACAAGAGTTGAGACAGGGGAAGAGAATCCGGATTTAATATACAGAATGTATCAAATTGCGTGTTAACTATGGGGATCTCGCTTATTTAAAGAGATACGACGATGGTTAAATTAGAGAAAAGTTGTGGAATTTTATGCCCAATAATAATCTAAAAAGATCTTAGGCCGATCTTGCTTAGTTTCTGAAAGAACTGTAAAAAACTGAAATTTCGGATTTTTTGTTTTCGGCTATAACTCATTTATCATTTATGTTACATATTTCTAGTTAACGCATTATTAAGACACTTTTTCATGGTGAATCTAAATTTTTTATCAAATTTGATATAAATGTTACCATTGCTCATTTTTGACTGTCAACTTTTTTTTTCTTATGGTCGGCATTTTAAATTTTTTCATATTTTAATAGATTTTTTAATTCTGATTTCAACGATGTGTCACACTTTGCATTTTGTTTTAAGTTTTGAACATTTTGTTACAGAAAACAAACATTTCATAAGAGTGCATGGAAAGACCACGTCATTTAATTTATTTTGAAAAAATTCCAGTAGGCCATGAACTGATGGAAGTAAAACAAACCACTACTTTTATTTACTTTTACCTTTAAATACATTAGGTACGCGAAAATTTCAGCAAACTTTGTTTTGAGCGTAGGCAGCAGGTTATGTTGTTTTTTACAAAAACAAATAAATGACCAATTTTCTAACACACACTGAAAATTCCACTTGCAGTTTTTATGTTTGTAACTGACATAACAAATTTCAATATAACACTAGAACTGCAGTAATACTAATAGAAACAATTATTAAATAAATGTTCAAAACATTTGACACCTTTGTAAAATATGCTCAGAAGCTCGTCTAAAATCAACTCTCTAATCTGTGTGCTAATAACTGTGTCATTCATTTGTTTTTGTAAAAAATAACTTAACCTGCTGCTTCCGCTTAAAACAAAGTTTCCTGAAATTTTCGCGTACCTAATGTGTCTAAAGGCCAAAGTAAATAAAAGGAGTGTTTCCTTTACTTCCATCAGTTCATGGCCGACTAGATATTTTTCAAAATAAATTAAATGACGTGGTTTTTCCATGACACTCTTATGAAATTTTTATTTTCTATAATAAAATGTTTTTTTTTTTTTTTATCTTAAAGAATCATGAAGCCGTGCGTGAGCACGACCCCATGATTCCCATCCCACCCCCTTACCCGGGCTCAGCACACTAAGGCTTTTCACCGGTCTAACATGCCCCACCCCTGAAAGACATGCAACCCAACATACACACCTACATACACCATCCATGGACTCGTCAGATTTAACTTATTCAGAAAAATTAGTGACGAGCAGTGGAGTCGAACCAACTGCCATTGAGAGTCTAGTTTCAAAGCCTGGGACTTTAACCACTAGACCACCCGCCGGCCCAATAAAATGCTTAAAACTTAAACAAAATGCAAAGTGTGACACATCGTTGAAATCAGAATTAAAAACTATTCAAATATGAAAAAATTTAAAATACCGACCATAGGAAAAAAAAGTTGACAGTCGAAAATGAGCAATGGTAACTGTTATTCCAAATCTGATCAAAAATTTAAATTTAGCAAGAAAAAGTGTCCTAATAATGCGGTAACTCCTAAACGGAAATATGTAATATAAATTACAAATGAGTTATAGTCGAAAATAAAAAGTCTAAAACTTTTCAGTTTTTTTCAGTTCTTTCAGAAACTAAGCAAGATAGCTCCAATTTCTTTTCAGATTATTAATGGGCATAAAATTCCACAACTTTTCTCTAATTTAACCATCGTCGTATCTCTTCAAATAAGCGAGATCCCCATAGTTAAAACGTAATTTGATACATCCTGTATAGATAAATTTATAGATGAATATTTTTGTTTTCCCTTTCTTTAATAAATATTTGGTTTTAGTGGGCTTTGGGAAATAATACACTGCTAAACTTTCTTAATGTATATTTGGTAACGTTTCAAAGCATTTTTTGCTTCTTCTTCAGACCCTGTAATTATTTTCAAAATAATATCTTAGTGTACAAATAATCTTAATTACCTTCTATTAAATTAAAGTTAAAATTGCTAACAGAACATTGTATAAATACATTTACAAATTACATAGAACACAACGGACATATTTGTGTCAAGTCAATACATTTAAAAACTGCCAGCAAATTAAAAATCCACAACTCACTACCGCCTAGAATCTATGGACTACCTAAGATTCATAAAAAAGATATTCCTTTGCGTCCAATTGTGAGCTGTATCCAATCACCTCTCTACGCATTAGAAAAATACCTGGCAAACATTTTAAAAAACGTGGTAGGCAAAACAACAAGCCATGTAAAAGATTCCTGGGATTTTGTTGAATACATAAAACATTGTTCCATACCAAACAATTATTCTATTATATCTCTAGATGTAATCTCCCTGTACACTAACATTCCCACCAAATTAGCAGTATCTATAATCATGAAAAAATGGGAGGAAATAAAAAACTTTACAATCCTACCAAAAAAAGATTTTCTTGAAGCAATCAACTTATGTCTGACTTCGTCATATTTTGCTCATAACGAAAAATTCTATGAACAAACCCATGGTTTACCTATGGGAGCTCCTTTGTCTGCTTGTGTAGCTAATATAGTCTTAGAAGATTTGGAAGAAAACAAACTAAAAGAATGTGATTTCGAAGTGCCAATATATAAAAGGTATGTAGATGACGTAATAGCAGTGGTACCCAACAACAAATGCGAAACTATTTTAAATATTTTTAATTCCTATCACGACCGAATTCAATTTACCATAGAGAAAGAAAAGAATGATCAAATAGACTTTCTAGATATTAAACTAATTCACAATAAAAACAACATTGATTATGAATGGACTACAAAAAAAACCTGGAGTGAAAGGTATCTGAATTACAACGCTGAGTTACCACTTAAATATAAAAAAAGCGTAATTACCGGACTGGCAGATAGAGCTATAAAACTGTCGCAACCAAAAAGACGAAAACAACAACTTGATAAAATAAAAAACACTTTGAAGATAAACAACTATCCAAATCATCTAGTAGAATCCATAATAAAACAAAGTACTCACAAAGCATACCATAATAAAGATACCCAAAATAAAGAACTTAGCAATAAAATGTTAAAAGTACCAATGCCATACATCGCGGGATTAACAGAAAAAATTAATCACATACTTAACCCTTTCAAACTACAAACCGCAGGAAAAAATTACAACAATTTGAAGTACCTATATTCTAACACTAAATGTAAAATTAAAAAGAGTAAACAAACACATTCGATTTATTCTATACCATGCAAAAATTGCGAAGCAAAATATATCGGACAATCAAAACAATATATTGAGAACAGAATAAAATCACATAAGAATAGCCTGGCTGGTAAAAATACAGAAAAAACTGCATTAAAAAGACACGCAGAAGAAAAGAAACATCAATTTGACTTCGATAACGTAGAAATATTGGAAAAAGAAAATAATGAAAAGCGGAGGTTGATTAAAGAAATGATCCACATCAAAAAGGAGAAAAATGCAATTAACAACAGACAAGACATTCAAAACTTAAGCAAACTGTACAACTGTATTTTAAAATAAATGTAGCTAACTTCATAAATGTATTGACTTGACACAAATATGTCCGTTGTGTTCTATGTAATTTGTAAATGTATTTATACAATGTTCTGTTAGCAATTTTAACTTTAATTTAATAGAAGGTAATTAAGATTATTTGTACACTAAGATATTATTTTGAAAATAATTACAGGGTCTGAAGAAGAAGCAAAAAATGCTTTGAAACGTTACCAAATATACATTAAGAAAGTTTAGCAGTGTATTATTTCCCAAAGCCCACTAAAACCAAATATTTGATAAATTTATATATAAATTTATCCGTTACAGTATAAAATTCAATTTGTTTTGGTAATTGACCAAATTACTATCCACCATCCTATTCTTTGATGTACTATCTTCGTTTTCCAGCAGATGTATCTATCTGCCAATAATTTAAAAGTAAACGCAAATAAAGTATCGTGGAAATAAAACTAATATTTATGTGAAACGCAAATTGCATATTTGTTTGTTGGTAGAATTTGTTTGCTGGAAAATACATATAAGTAGAGATGAACGTGAAACTCGATGGATATAATGCGTGGTAGTATCAAATGTTAGAGTTGAATATTAAGCGGATTATCATTAGTGTTTATATGTTGTTAATGTATTTAATTATGTTTTAATATAGCCGAGGAGTTTCATGGAATCAGTAATTTAATACAGATACTGTAATTATTTTAGTTCTAGATATTTTTAGTGAAAACAAATAGAAATACTTATAATATTTCACCCTGTTTTAATAATGGCTGTTAAATATTCATAATTAATACAACGATAAATTGCGATTTTTTGGATGTAAGATGTAAGGCCACAGCATATCGCCACCAAACGTGGAGACAGGGGACGGGGACGCGTAATAAATATAATAATGTTGAGGCGCAAGAAGTTACGGAAGTGACTTTAAGTTTGTAAGGATTCGTAAAAAATGAAAAAAACTTCCAATAGAAAAAATTTGTAGACGGCTACAGGATAAAAATCCCCAGCAAAACATTCTTTAAAAAAACAAAGCATGGCAAAAGTTAGCTAACCGTAGTAGTTTTCCACAAGAGAGTGTTGTAACGGAAATTTTTAAAAATTTTTGGAACTTATAGAACGCACTGAAAAGGTCTTATTAGACGTTTGCATATAATTCGAAAACAAAATCCGCCATTAGTCCATCAGCCAAAAGAAACGTATGTTTTTCAGGGGTTTCTTACTTATACTACAGTGATCTACCAGCAAGCAAATACATAGGCATTGGGGGCTGTGTTTATTGTTTTTTTTTTCAGCATACTATTTTACTAGGGTTGTTGTTTCTGGGAAATCTTTTTACTGGAGGATGGTTTTACCGGAGCTGGTATTTAGACGATTGTGGTCGGCTGGTGTTTTTTCAATCAACGTTTTTCCCAGCTAATATTATTCTGGGACTCAGTTTAGGGACGATTTCTCCGTAGACCAAAACTGGCCCCCTTAAAGGGGACGTTACTAACTTTAATTTTAGCTGTTTAGACGAAGCGACGTATAAGTTAATTATTGTTTTGACTATCAAATATGGCGGTGATATAGAGGCGCCGGTTTTTAGTGGTAACGGGCATATGTGTTAAAGAAGTGTTTATCCATTGTAGCTAGTGTTTGTATTACACGCATTGTGAAATTAAATAAATACTTTTTTGCACCTTGTTGTGCAACTGTAGCGGTCTACTCTACAAAGTAATATGCGCCTTATGAAAAGCCGCGTAAATATTATGTAGGTTTCAGTAGGGGGGGGGGGGACTCTTCACTACTAAATGGCAAGAGAAGCGGAAGGGATTTAGATTTAATACATATAAACTATTTAATTACCTATCACAAATTACAATCACAAAACACTGAAGAACAGCACGATAATTCAGGCGACGCGCCAACAGGTCAACACCTCAACAGCGCATTTAAAACGTCCGTTATGTATATAGCCAAACCAGCAGCAATTCCTCGATTGCGCATGTACTTTGTATGTCGCCGGACGTGAATGACCGCATTTTTGGCGATTTTTATGTAGCAAAAAATGTCCAGCATGCGGACGTAAAACGAACTCTTATAGGACGTCTTTGTAGGATGTCTTATGGGACAATTCTAGATATCCTTTGGACATCTGTTGTATGTGCACCAAAATGCGGATAGGTATTGGACCTAAAACACACAAGATGCCCTGTGTTAACTGGGCTCCTGCTTAATATGAAATCTTTCGGCAAGTACGCATACAAAATTATATTTAAATATTAAAGGGGATCAATATGACAAGTTCAAATCTACCTGGTTTAAGATGTACCTAGAAGCAGTTAAAAATTAAATATTAAACATGCATTTTCCAAATTATTGTGCTTACTACTGCAATAAAACATAGATTTAAAGTTTATAGAAATATCGAAATTCATTCGAATAATTAAAAATATGCAGGAATTCATGAAATTTTTTTAAATATGCATTTATATGCACTTTCAATTTCACATATATGTGATTCCCATGTTGCTGAAATATGTATAAATTTAAGTCTGTATATTATGTTTACTACATACAAAAACAAAACATCCAAATGCATAGAAATCTAGGGGGGGGGGGGGTCAGGGGGTTGTCAAAGATAAGGTGGAATGTAATTTTGATGTTAAAAATGAAAAATAAAAAAAAATATTACAACTTTTTCTTCTAAACAACAAAAATTAAGCAAAGATTTAAACCCAAAAATATCCGGATTATAAAATCTAAGCTAATACGGTAGCGTATATCAAAACAAAACGCAAACCTTCTTCAGTGGGTTATCATGTTTCTAAACACAAAATATTTATATACGGAAGCTCCCCAAGTGCATACTAATTTGGTCGTTTTGCTGGGCCTGGAAGAAAATTAAATTACCGAAACCGGGAATACTTTAAACTTTTTCCACGTCGAGTCCCTTTTAAAGTGGCACGTTAAAAATGGGCCCCTCGTAGAAAAAACAGGATCGTTCATGATGGCGTAATAACACTCAACCGATCAAGTTTTATTGATCTCGCAGAGATAATCTATCCCTCATCATCAAACTTGTTTTAAATTCTCGTTTTTCATCATCCGCGGACCACCCACTCGGACCGATTTTCTCCTTAAAAGCTGTGTACGCAAAGATTAAGTTTCGGAGTCAATTCGGAAGGGTCGGTGGAACATTGTACGTTCTCAAAGACCAAACATCAATTATCTCCCAGAATTCAGCACAGATTTAGACGGATCGCCTTGGGCCTTCAAAGAGAATGGCTACCAGATTTGATCAGTACGAACGCAACGCTTTCCTCTTTTCTTTGGTTGTTCACACAAGACGCGAGCAGCACAATTATTCGGGAAAAAAGTACAATATAAAACAGGAAAAGGTCTTAGCTTTACACGGGTTTGAGTTTCACGTTCCTTCTTTTTTTTGTTGATTTATTTTGTTTGCTTGTTTGATAAAGAAACTCAGTAGACAGAGGTTCAAACTGTAGAGAGCACAAAATACATTTATCTTTCTCAAAAAGATTCTAATATACACCTCGAGATATATCTGAGATATTTTGAAAAGGTTTGCGTATTCTTGGATAAGACGAACTGTTTTACTATTTATTTAAACCAGCTTCGTCAAATTAAGAACATATTAATTAATTTTATTAAAATATATTCCCTTTTTGCATAATTTGGTTTTATTATTTATGCGAATGGGGCGAAAATTGTCGTTAAACAGAATCCAACCGTAGCTTAGTTTGAGCGAATTTCCTGAAAATGGAAGCGTTGCTGAAAACAGTAGAGCTGTTGTTAGAAATCCATCTAAACGTGTAAGTGCTTTTTATCGTTACCATAAACTAGATAGATACCAGAGAATTTATAAATAGCTTCACATAAAGCTGTAGGTAGGTCCCCTCTATCTAGATACACTTTTACGTTTAAAATCTAGATACATCTTAAATAACGTTCTAAGCAGCGTCACGTACAGTTGTAGTGTAATGTTTGGTTAGTTGTAAATGAAACACTATTTTGGAGGAACTTTTTATGTGTTAGCTTTTACAGAATAATCTTTTTTATGAATGTTTTTATATTAATATAAATAGCAACCAAGTCGCTAAGTTACTAAATACAATTGATACAACCAGGTTGCTACAGTAGATCACGAAATAGATAGATAAAGTTCAGAGTAGCGTGCGAGGTGTAAAAGTAGAGTTTATACAAACAAAACTGTTGGATGAGGACCTCTGGTAGAAATATATTATACAGGTTGATTCAAAACAAATGAGACCCACTTAAAATGGCTTAAAATAATTAATATGACGAATACCAAGTATATTATTATTTTTTGCATAATTTTTAAATCGTTTTTTGTGACTAAGTCTAAAATATAAAATTATTTCAACAATAGTATATAAACTTATCTGAATTACATCCATACATGTACAAATGATACAGGGTGCAACAGGACCACCCATGCCCTATTTTTTACAGCTAACTATTAAACCTACATGGATGAGATAAAAAAAAAGTAATATAAATCGTACGCGAGGTATTCAGTAAAAATAATTATGAATTTTTTGGGGCTCCAAAAAGGTAGTTTGGGGGGAGTTGGGGTTTGGGGGTAGGATAGATTTTTCGAGATTTTCTTGGTTGGGAAAAGATTTATGCAATAGCCACTTTCTTGATGTAATTGGCCGCCATTTTGTATTGATGTGAGCTATCAATATTTTATTTTTGTTTTTGTTGTTGTTGGGTTCAAAAATACATTTTAAATGAGGTACGACTTGATCCACCTTCGTATTTGAAAATATCGAAAACCCCCTTTAAAATCTACTCTTTCCGGAAACCCCAAAAAATTTCTAAATATTTTTACTGAATACCTAGTGTATGATTTATACAACAATTTTTTCATCCTATCCATGTAGGTTCAATGGTTTAGCCGTAAAAGATAGTGCGTGGATGATCTGTTACACACATCCGTACAGGACGTTTTATCGAAATCCATTGAGGATGTCTTATTGACGTCCATAGTTGTGACAAATGTACTTTTAATGAACGTTTATAAACATGTTAAGTTGTTGGCCAGATTTTTTCCACAACACTCGTCACCGCATTTTCTTCTGGGGTGGCTCTTGCATTTATAATTTTGTATTAACCACTCCAGAAATCTCTTGGCTATGGCCATCGAACTTTACTCAAACCTAAGATATCTATATTTACTATTTCCATTTCTTATTTTAGATTTTCAAGTTTTCCGCGTTTTAACAAGTATCTGAGGTTTCATGTTTCTATTCTTCTAATATTCATATTTCTCTTTTGTCGTGCGCCTTCGGGAGCGGGGGTCTTTTTTACCTCTGGTATCTTTAACTTGAGAAGACGTTTCCAATACGTTAGATTTGCTGATTTTCTTGGGAGAAACATCACATGTATTCTCTTTGCCTTCCGCAAGGTCTTAATACAGCTCCAATAGATCTACAACATTTTCTTTTACAATTTTTTTGTATTTTCAATGTGAACAGAGATATTTTACGTTAAATAAATTTCACATTTTTAGTTTTCCGATCGTATCTAGTGAGCTATGGGTATTTTGAAAAAACTAAAGTACCATTACATTGTTCCTCTAATAAGACAATTTTTATTTAATTTACTCGACTTTGTATCTCCTAGATTTCCCAGATCCCTATAGTGTCCCGGTTAAAAAAGACGACCTTCATGTAGATTGTTATATTACATTTGCGTTATACTACATTAGCATTATATGTAATATCCGACGTACTTATTTAGTAATTTGTCTCCTGCCGCACATGGCAAACTCAATTCAAAATTCTACCTTACAGCAACAAGTACTATTATTATTTTACGATTTTAACGTTATACCACAATAACACGCAAAACCTAAATCAATTACCAATAAATATACCAATAACTGTAAGTATCATCATCGGATACCTTCAGAGAAAGTAAGTAGTACTCAAAACTTATGGAAATTTTGATATGCTAATGAAGTCTCGTCATGAATTGCTCATATAACGTCTTTTGTTTTTATAATGTACAATATAAGTTAATCTTTTACAATAACCAGCACTGCCAACAAGAAGAAAAACCTTTTACCTAAACGAAACAGACACGCACAGGCAGTTATACTTATAGGTAATAAATAAAAATGATTCTCGAAAAACATCTCAAAGAAAATTACGTGGAAAGCACTAGCATGAAAAACGTTTTCAGCACAGCATCCCGAAAAACAAAAAAATGTTTAGGAAGAAAGATGTTTTGAAAACAAATTTGAAAATCTGCGACTTCAAGAAATGATGCCCTAAAAGGGCTCCTAGCAAAATTTTCTGAAAGAATAGTACGCTACTAAAAATTTACCCAAAAAGGTTATTTATTTTATTTATTTATTTTTTATTTATTTATTATATATAAAAATGAGCGAAACACTTTGCCTGGATTTACGTAACTTTAAGAAACTTTTACTTTTCTTTAAAACAGAGTTACAGCCTCCTGAAGATGCATCATCTTAATCAGTTTTTTGTCGATAACTTTCACAGTAGTTGCACAAGAAATTTAAAATTTTATTTGTGAAAATTACTCGCTTATTTTAGTATTTCTACCAAGTAGTTCTGCGGTACGCGAGTCCACTTTTTATTGGATAGGTTCAGGTTTGATTTCCCCGTAGTACCGGTCGACTGTCTTGACTCAGTTTTTTCCGTGGTTTTTCTGCGTTGCATAACTATTCACAGAAATTTTTTATCTAAATAATTGGTTTTAACCCATTCTTACCATTCTTCCTTGGCTGAAGAAGAGATTAGGACTCCCATTGCGGAGTCATACATACACTGAATTTGTTTTTCTTTCCTAGTAGTTCTAATTTTTGTTTAAATCGCTGCAACACAGGTGTCTCATATAGGGGAGGGGAGTCACATCATATTTTCACCCCTAATAAATCAGCACCTATCCACGCAGGTAACTTAAGACCAGATACGTATTTACATAGCTAGGCGCAGTTTAGCACAATTTTTTTTTATCTTACAGCAAAGTTGACCATCTTGGTTGCTAAGATTTATGTAAGTGAGGCTGCAGATTCAGTTTGTCAGGGGCTACAAGCTTCATGATCCACCCTGTATAATATTGATTTGTACTAGTGCAAATTATTGTTTTTTGCACTAATACAAATTATTGCTGACTTGTTATTGATTGAATCTGATTTATTGCGGGGCATACTTTCTTAATTTTTGGTATTTTTTTTTCTTATACGATTTGTGTTTATTTACTGCATATAATTTTGTATTTAAATTTTGCGTTTTCGTATTTTAAATTTTCTTCGAAAGTGTTTTGATTTGTTCAATGATCACAAGAGATTTCTCTAGAAAATAAAAACGTAGCGTGCCATTTGCTTACGGTTAATTTAGCGGAAGCAAGCTGTTTTATATTCAAAATAAAAAATATTGAAAATTTTATACGAATTCCACAGTGGTACAAAACGAGGTGAAAATAATTTCTTTGGGACGACCGTGATTTTATTAGGGTGCTCGACAAAAAGCTTCGCTTTTGAAAGGTTCAAAAGCTTCATAAAATAGATTAAAATAACGGGCTATTTCTGTGCATCAAACTGTAAATATAATTACGACATCACGTGCGTATTTACATGGCAAAAGCTTTTAAACCCTTTGTATGCGTTCACATTCCCTGGCTTCTTTAAAAATGTATGGAAGCTTCATTGTGGCAAAATAAAGAGCTGACTGGCGGATAACGAACGAAGCTAAAACAAGGAAGTTTTTGCAGTTTGTGGGATGATTTAAGAGTTGTGACAGCTGTTCTAGAGCAAGGTACTGCATTGTTTTATAATATTGTAAAAACACCGACGTTTACAACTGCAAAAATATAAATCATGTTTAAGTTTGAGGTTACAACCGTTTAATTTAGTTTCCTCCATTTGCGTTTTTACCCTTGTTTTCACTCGCAGCCCGCGGAAAGCTAAAATAATACAATTATACATCTTGGCTTTGTGCAATGTATCCCGAAAATCTAAATTTTATGCAAAGCACTTTATTAGCCCATTTCCACATATTACGGACGAAACTGTTAAAAAGTTCACGACCATGAAATTGCGCGCATCTTCGAGCGTCATTTCCGGGAAACTTTGAAACTCTAATAATGAATAATGCGACATTCGACTATTATAATTGATTTCATTAAAATTAGTTTTCGTCCTCTCTTCAAGCTAGTCTACTTAACTGAGATAACTTTAACGCTTTAAATATTTTATTTTCAGTAAAATTTAATATTTTCAGCGAGCTGGCTCCCTTGTTACTCTAATAGTTTAGTTATCTCTGTTGGAAAAATTAAATTTCCCTCAATTTCTACGTTTATCAGTTTTTTATGATTTTATGGCTGGAGGGAATTGGGTCGTATCTCGCGTCATTTGCATCTCGAGCAGCTGCAAAAACTTCTACGTCGCATCTGGATTTTACAGAGGTTCAAATAATATGAGCTACTTTTATCTAACGCCTCCCTGAAATATTTATTGGGTTTACTTCACTGCTACAACAACATTGTATTTGTGACTTATTATATTAACTTTCATCCTACCAAATTTTATTATCAGAAAGTTTCTTCTTTTAGTTAGAAAAATAGGTCAAACATTTGTACAAGTTTTTGCTTAACACCATTTGTACCAGGTGGTTCGATAAAACGTGCTTCTGTTTCTTACCTTATAGCTTGCAAAACGTAAAAACGTTCCAGTTTAGGCAGCATGTCAATTATCTTTTGAAAGTTAGCATCTCAAAATTTGAAGGTTTGTTACAGTTGAATTTTTAACTAATTTACCCCTGGTTTTTAGGTGACCCGTCGTACATTATTTAATATTTTGGTTGTTCATTATAGTAATTTTTTCGACTTTTGAGAATTGTTTCCCGCTTTTCAGTTTGTAGTTTTTAAATTTTTTATTTAGCCAAAGATACTTGAAGAATTTTTGGTAATCAGTTTTGACTTTCACTTTGATTTTAATTCTTGGAGCGTTAAGTTGGATGGACGAAGTTTTAGGAAAGTTTCTGAGTTTGTAATGAATCATCTAATATAGTCGAATAATCAATTAAAATTTCTTACATTTATGAGATGACATGTTGTTGGAGATTTTGATTTATTGTAAATCTTGTCTCTGAGACCTTTTTGGTTTTTGTGAACTTCGAACACCGCATGGTATCTTAAATTCGAAATTTTGGAATTTAAAACCAATTATTAAATATTGAAAACTGTTATTAATTCAATTGCAGGGCACCAACACCGAAGTTAATTATATTTAGTGGTTTTAGTTAGTTTTGATTTTATAGGTTTTTTTTAACTTGCCGCTTGTACTAGCTTACATATCATTGTACACGTTTGCACATATTTTGGGCACGTTTTATCATATGTACCTTATTATCTACTTAATTACCTGTTGTGGCTGAATTTATCTTGGGGTTCGTTCCCAAGATTGCTGTTTTATTCATAAACTTTTTTGTACATAAAATAAGCATAACTGAAAAATATTTTCAATGGAGACAAATACATACAAACACGTCTAACATGTAACGAGAGGAAAATTTTAAAGCAACTAACCCGTTCGTAAGTGTGAAGGGAACTTGCTAAGCAGGTATCTGCAATCATGACCGACTTCTATGTACAACACACGTAAAATCTTGCGCTGCACTGTCAATAAAAAGCTGGGATTATTTTTTTATGTTGTGTGCATAGAGGTCGGTAGTGATTGTAAATACCTGCTTAACAAGTTCCTTTCACACTCATATAACTGTTTGCTGTTGCAATTTCCCTCGCCGCACATTAGATGGCATCGTATTTCTAAGTCCCCATTGAAGATTTTGTATTTCTCGTATATTACTGCTTGTCGTTTTTGGTTTAAACTATGGCTAGGATTGTGTTGAACGGACGAGTCTAAGAAAAACAGAACGCGTAGTGGTGTATTCTAGCCATAGTTGAAACCAAATCTCTCGTTTTTATTGTTTTAATTTAAAAGATTTGTTTAACAAGGTTTTGAAACATTTTATTTAAGTTACTAAATTTAAAAAAATGCCGTATAGTCAGTTTTTACTTTTTTGAAACCCTTTTGATAGTTTCTAAAATTTACAGAGCGGTTTACAATTTTGGTCTTGAACTGGCATCTCTAATTATTAAGTGAATTGGCATTAAAACTAAATTTAAAAAAATACCAGCGAGAAAGTAAAAAGAAAAATAGATTTACGTTTGCGTTTTCCCCTAAAACCTAGCTTTGTATTAACAAAATATTATGCAAAAAGATTACTTAAAAAAATTCGGTTCCTTCTCCAGTTTTTTTCTAAATCTTGTTTTTCCAAAAGAATTCACGTTTCAACGATTTCTTGGATATCAGGATTACACCACTTTTCCATACTGAAGTATGATTAAGTAAACATCGATGCAGCTTTCAGCATGTGAAAAAAAAGCGAGCTTTATTTAAAAGACGTCGCTCTGTTTCAGTTGAAGTACCCGCCAAATGCATTATACTCTGAATAACAGCTGAGCCTGTGCAGAAACCTATCTCTTGGATAGAAATCTCATTTCGGTTTGTTTATGATGCTGAGAATGCGCAAAACATACTTTAAACAGTATCGAAAAACACTGCGGGTTTTTAACGTTTTGGTTTTATTTCGAGGGTTGAAACACAATATGCTTCTAAATTTAGAAATTTAATGAATTTTTTCGTTTTTCATTACCAACACAATTTTATCGTTCGGGTTCGATTTTGCTTAAACGAGTTAAATACTGATTTATTCGCGGACAAAGAGAAAACAGAAATATGACAGATTTCGAATGAAATTTTAATGAAATTAGTTTAACCTGGAAAAATTTCATGCTCACGTTGATGATCCCATTAAATATTTATGCTTAATTAGTGTTTAACAACAGAATAACGATTATTCCGAATAGTTTTTTTTAACGATAGTTAATAAAGCTTTGTTTCGTTTAGAACACTTTTGTTATCATGATACTAATTGTATGGTTTTAAAGTGGAATAATACATCGTTTGTAAGAAATTTATTGTGAAACGAAGAGGGGATTTAATTGGTTTAACTATATTGTTTGAAAGCCCATTTGATCTTGTTCGAACAAATATTTATTGAAAAAAAATGTATACATATTAATTGTTTATACACACTGTGGCGGCTCGTAAAAAATTACTACGATAGGGGGGCACAAATTTAAAACAAACAAATCTTACCTTTTAATTAACAGCTCTATAAATTACATCAACACACAAAATGGTTACTCACTAACCCTTGAAGCTTCTTCTGACTTTGCACCACAAATACAGTTTACAGATTTAGACATAATTTGTGTTAAATTTATACACATATTCTTTATGTTTTCTATTGCCAGTTTGATTGATTTGTAAATTTGGACAAAAGCACATCGTCATTAGACTATTACAAATTTTTATTTTAACTTACAAGTTGTGTCCGAATAATTCATCATAATCCAATAGCGTAAAGGATGCTATTGAAATGTAACTCGGTTATTTCGCGGGAAGGTTTGTTGATACGATAACATTACATATGATAACAACGCCAGCGAAATCACCCTGCTGGGGTGTTTTGTACATTTTATTTAGCTTGTTCACAAAGCGGTCATGTTTTAAAAACAATGGTGTCTGCTTGCGACGCACATATCTGACGTTATGCATATCGCTCTTCTTTACTAAAACATAAACGGTACCTACTGTGTTAAATATTTTGAATTTAAATTAACAAAACCTTTGAAGTTTTAATTTTGAAAAATTACTTTGTTACGTTATTAATTTTGAAATGTGGAAAAATTATCTTAATTCAAAATTATCAAAATTAAAATATTTAAAATGTCTGTTTAAGATTTACAAAATTTGCAAAACTTTCAAAACTAAATTTTAATAATTTTGAAAACTGAAACTTTTAAAAATATTAAAATAATTTACTTTTCCAAAAATGCAATTTTTACATGTTTAGTAAATTTTAACCTGAAAATCTGAATACAACATACCACTATATTTTTAAAAATTTCTCTTATCGTCGGTATTATACCGTATGGTACGGAACAGGGCGTTTGCTAAAACAATAATTATGAAAAGAAAATACATCAAAGAAAAATATTTGAAATTACACATAAAGAGCGTAGAACCAATAACTTGATCAAACATAGAACTCGGATACAAGATACGACCAAAAGAATAATCTCTTTGAAATGGAATTGGACTGGTGCTGTAATCAGAATCATGATGTGAAAAATTAATAAGGTGGAGAACCTAGAGCGAGAAACGTTAAGTCAGAAATCCAAAACTCAAAACAGTAGCCGCGTGGCGATTTAAAGAGAAAATAATGCTACTATTACCACAGAACAGTCGAAATATATTCTGGAGGTTTGTATATTGTATGTGAAAAATACCCAAACAAGAGTGGACGGAAAAGAAAATACAAATTTCATAAATTTTGATTTTTGTTTAAATTTATAAATTTTATTATTTTGAAAATGTCAATATATTCAAAAATTCTTTTAAAATTCATTAAATTTATTAAATTATAAAATACGCATATTCAAAAATATTTTATAATTTTTAAAATTGTGAGACTTTCTAAAAATTTCAGAATTTCTAAAACTATTATAAATGTTCGACATTTTTCAGATATAAAATTATACAAATCAATCAAAAACTGGACAGTTTTTACCTAACGAAAATTCTTAAAATTTTCAAAATTTTTAGACTTTCAAATTTCAGTGTTTAGCGTCATTTTTTGAATATGATGTTTTAAACATTTTTAATTAATATCAAATTTTTAATAAGTTAGAAATTTTGAAAACTGAATGTGGAAATTTTGAAATGTAATACATTTTCAAAGTTGTACATTTTTTTAATTTCTAATTAATAATGAAAATTTCAATTCAAAATTTTTGAGACAGAACCGCAGCTTTGTAAACAAACAAAATAAAATATACCAAACATCCAGCAAGAAAATTTTGAAAATATCAAAAATCTTGAAAATTATAAAAATGTTAATACTTCAAAAATTGCAAAATTTTTGAAATTTGTTATGTTTTTATAATTTAAAAACTTTGAAAATAATGAGACTCGAAACTTGCAAATTACCAAACATATCGTAAATATTAAAAATATTTTCAAAATCTTCAATTATTTGACAATTTCAGAAATTACAAAATTTTCGAAACTTCCAACAAATGTGTTAATTTAAAAAGATACTTATACTCAAAATTCGTAAATACGAAAATATCCTAAATTCAGAAAATATTGAAATTATTGAAAATATTTAGAATTTTACAGATTTGGAATTTTCAGATAGTTTAAAAGTTTTTTGAAATTTAAAAAGGAACTTTTGTCATTGTTTTAATGTGTAGTACTCAAAGTTTATGGAAACTATTTGGAAAGTTTAAGAACACGTTTATACATTCCAGTCAAGTCGACTTTACGAAAAAATGCTATTATCTTGAAAATGGTTGGATTTAGCAATTATCATTAAAAGTACCAGTTTTTGTGTAGTTTTGTATGGAAAATAAAATTTTATAATTTAAGTTGCAGGCTTCCGCGGCCGTTGTTAATAACAGCTAGGCTTCCGGGTTGGAGCCGCGTCATCGGTGCATGAACTGCCGACGTTTCGTCCTCGGTTCCACGGGACATCTTCAGGGCTGTGGTCACTTTGGAATCTGGAACACAACTGGCGAGACCGGTGCAGGCACCGGGTTTATAAGGGACGGGTGTGAATGCTGGGTCTGTGATTGGCTGTCGGGCTGTAGGGGTTGAGCGGTTGCAGGGCGGGGCTTGGATTTACTCGGAAATAAAAGTTTGTAGGCATTGTGCAGGGGATAGCTGTGGTCTCGGTTAATATTGTTAGGAGTTTTGTGTATTTCTATGGATTCACGGATCACACGGTTGAGGTAGGTGGAAGAACGGGCTAGGATTTTGGTCTTGTCAAATTGAATGTTATGGCCTGTATCGTGTTTATGTTCTGCCATAGCCGACTCTGCGGTGTTCAGAAACTCGAACGCTGATCGGCCTCTTCGTCTCACCGATGTAGGCTTTCCCACAGGAGCAAGGTACACTATACACACCGCAGGATTGGAGGGTAGGTAATTTGTCTTTGGTTGGAGGAAGGAAATTGGAAAGTTTTTGAAAGGGAGTAAAAACGGTTTTTATGTTTTGTTGTTTAAGTAGTCTGCTGATGCGGTCGGTGGTTTTGTGTATGTAAGGTAGAAATGCTATAGAGGTAGGTGGTGTAGGAGTATTGGTACGTTCTGTGTTTGCGGGTTGGGCCTTTTGAGTAATAGAGTGTTGGATGTCTCGTTTGTTGTAGCTGTTTTGGGAAAGGACAGTCGTAATGTGGTTGAGTTCGTCTTTTAGGTGGGATAAATTCCCAACATGCCAAAGTGACCACAGCCCTGAAGATGTCCCGTGGAACCGAGGACGAAACGTCGGCAGTTCATGCACCGATGACGCGGCTCCAACCCGGAAGCCTAGCTGTTATAAAATTTTATAGGTTAAAAAATATAGTTTTAAGAAAAAAATATCACGTTCCGCCCCCCCCCTCCACGTTTCTGGTGAACTCACGCAATCAAAAATGTGTATAGCTATTAAGATAAAGGAAGTAAATGAACAATAGAAGCTTTTACGTTACTAAAAATATCCTCTTGCTCTTATTAATACTAAATTTTTTAGACAGCCCGCTACTTTTTCTAAAAAAACTTGCAAATTTACGATGTTGTTATCAGCTTTTACGCCCCACTGCTGTGCTACGGGGGGTAGGGTACGGGGGGACCAACAGTTTAACGTTGAATTCTAACGACTAATTACCAGAGAAGGTATCGGGCATTAAGACCTCATGGATACCTACACCGGATTGGGGAATATAAGTGGCGGGTTACGGCATAGACTTTATTGCTGTAAAGCTTTAGCGTTAGAAGCCGAGCGCTCAACCTCTAAGCTACCGCCACTCTTTGCAAATTTAGGATATTTGTAGATTTACTGGTAGTTTACTTCCAATACCTTTGCCGACAATTATATTCAACATTTTATAAATATTTCAATATTGGTCGTACTTTGTGTCTATTTTGCATTTGTTACCTATCCGAGCTAGGAAATACTTCTCCCTTATGAATTATTGATAGATAATAATTACGTTTGCAGTCTGACTACATTAAAGAGCACTTAAAATGTCAATATTCTTAAACCTTTTCATCTCTATTCAACGTGATAAAACCGTAGCTTTTACCCTACTAAAAGGATTAAATTTTCCAAAGACTGTTTTAAAATAACCATAAAACTTTTCGCTTTACCACTAAAACCCTTTTAATTCTTTTTGAATGCAAGCATATTCATGTCGTTACTATTTTAATCAGGCTACAACAAATAATTAAACTGCAGAACGATAGAATGGGTACGATCAAAAAAGTTGAAGCAATATTGGGGAAAATATCTAACGGAAACTGGAGGAAATCGAATCGTCTTTTTCATATAATGGATTCTCAATATTATAATTCGTTTATAATTGAAATTTGAATTGATATATCCGAGTTGCATATGAAAAGCCAGCAGGAACTTAGAGGAAACGAGGCGCAATTTCCTGTTAAATGGGTTATTGGAGAACTCGCGAGAGTAGTTGTAACAGGAGTACGGACAATTTCGTAACGAACGCGTTCCCCTATCTTGACTTAGACGGTGTCACGTTTCGTTCTTTGATATTTTGATGGTTACTCGAACTTGAAGATGTTTCCCTGCGAACAGGAACCTCATACACGATTACCTTGATAGCATCGAATTTTACCAGCTTAAAAACGTACTTTACGAGAAAAAGTTGTTTGTTCTCGCAAGCGATAATGTCCTAGTAAGGATCTGAAACTTCTTTCAGTCCTGGTTTCAGTTTCCACTTCAGTTATCTTAGAATTTTTGCATTAACAATCGAAAAGTAGCTTCCACTAACTTTAACGTGATACCACCAACAGTTTAAAGTTTATGTAAACTTTAAGGTGGGCTATTATTATTAATAAATAAATATTAATATAAATAAATATTGATATACATTTTGTAGCCTTATTGGTCAATTGGAAAAGCAATATTTAAAAAAAATATCTTTCTCGGTCGGGATTCGAATCCGTAACCTCTAGGTGTCTAGTTTAATGCTCCACCAACTGAGCTATCGAGTATGTTAGGAACAGAGTTAAAATGTCACGATTTACTCTTCCAATTGATCGATAATACCACGAAATTTATGTTAACATTTATATATTATTACGGCCACGAAAAAAAGGAAAAAACTATTTATTATTATTAATAAATACATTCAAACTTATGAGTTAGCAAACTGTCAATAATGGTTAATTATTAAAATTTGGCTTGAAAAAGTAAATAGTTAATCACAATTTTTTTGTTAGAGCAAATCTAAGTTCCTCGTCAATTTAACCACTAATCAGCGTCGTTAGTTTGTGAACATTTTCTTGAATCTTGACTCTTGGGAATCTCATTAAAATGTAATCAATATATTTTCTCGGTCACGTTTGTCCTTGATAGACGACAGAATAAATTTTGTGTTATATAGGCATTTTTGTGAACTTTGCCAAATCATTCCCAAAAGGTCTAAAAAAAACTTATATTTGCATAAGCTTTGTTCGGCATTTCTAGGCTGTCGTTTTGGCAATAAACGTGTTTACGATGAAAAAAATAAAAAAAGTGGTTACGAAGCAAAATCACAAAGATGGAACAGCAAATTTAAATTTTTAGTGAAACATCTATAATTTACTTGCAAATATTTTCATCGTAATATTAAGAACATTGGTCAGACCTTGTAATTTTAACAGTAAATTAAAAAAGCTGCCGGGCAACCGCCACGAGACCTTCCTCCCACTTAAGAAAATTTTTGTACAATTTTAATGTATTTTTGAAACCATTTCGAATATACTATGTGAATGGTCACAGTGACCACAGCTCTAAAGATGTCCTGTGCTACCGAGGACAAAACGTCGGCACTTTATTCACCGATGACGCGGCTCCAACCCATAATCGTAGATGCTAAAAAGTTTAAATTTTAGGAAAATGTTTCGAATATATGAAAATTATTTTGTTTTTAGTATTTCCAATTGTAAACCATATTTATTCGTTGAAATCTAAAATCGGTTTTATTATTTGGTTGGGCCGGCGGGTGGTCTAGTGGTTAAAGTCCCAGGCTTTGAAACTAGACTCCCAATGGCAGTTGGTTCGAGTCCACTGCTCGTCGGTAATTTTTCTGAACAAGTTAAATCCGACGGGTCCATGGATGGTGTATGTAGGTGTGTATGTTGGGTTGCATGTCTTTCAGGGGTGGGGCATGTTAGACCGGTGAATAGCACTTAGTGTGCTGAGCCCGGGTAAGAGGGTGGGATGGGAATCATGGAGTCGTGCTCACGCACGGCTTCATGATTCTTCTACAAAAAAAATTATTTGGTTATAGTCTTTATTTCGGCGATTATCCAATTAAACTGTTCAGGGAAATGACTAAAATGAAACCTGTCAGTTATGTTTTGTCAGTGGAAAGTTGTTTCTGTCGTCATTTAACATGTTCATGCCGATTTTGAAACCGAAATTCGTATTTTTTTTAATATAGTAAATTCATTTTCAACTTGAAGAAGATTGCAAAATTCAGAAAACAGTGAGAGAAAAGTCAAATTATTTCGACAAAAAAACTTAAACGCGCCCAGAAAAAAAATTATTATTGTGTTATAGAACTAAAGGTCCAAACTGGACCTCAATAAGCAAAATATAGTATACACGTGTTAATGTTTGTAGAACTTTGTTTATACACAAATGTTTGCTAACTCTCACGTGTGTACAAGGATTTAATGGTATTATAATTTCAATCAAACTTTGCTAACAAAATTGTACTGCATAGAATATTTATAACATTTTTGTTTAAGTAATTTCAAAGCAGGAATTGAGTTTATCTAAACAACGAAGCATTTTTTTATTTGTTTAAAGACATTTTTTCTGTGACGGGAAAAAAGTTTAGCATTTTGTCTCTCTTGACAGGTACTAAACAGACACCTCGAGCTAAAATCTATTACTTTTTTCTCTTGTATAATAAATATCTATTTCTGTTTACAATATTTTGCACGTATTTTCTTCATTAAACATTTAAATTCAGTTATTTATTGTATCTGCCTGAAAGCTAACCAATTCACTATTAATGAATTCAAATCCGTTTTTGGGATTACAATATTTTGCTATTTATTTGAACTAACGAAAGCTATAGCGCTTGCTGTAATTCTTTACTTCAAAATAAGCGTTTTGCAAAATAACCTTCATACCCCCTCAAATTTTTCTATATTTAAAAAATGCACGAATTTCGGCTTAAAAATCGGTAAGAACATATTATTAAATCACAATAGGAACATTTTTCCATTAGGAAAGCATATCTAGGAGGTTTTCTTTTGTTCGTTTATCTAAACAGTTTAATTGGATAATCGCCATAAAAAAGACTCATCAAATTATCAAATCGATTTTAAATTTAAACGAAAAAGTATTGGAATTTATAAACTATTACTAAATCTTCTAGTTTTTACTAAAGTTTCAAATCGAAATTTCGAAAAATAGCCACACGGTATTTGTTTTTACAACAGCATAATAGCTAAGAGTTCGGATATCTATGCCGATAATTGTTTTCTTTACAAAAAATTAACATATTTTGTACAATTAAATTCATACTTGTTTAATTAGTGTTTGAATTCCTAATTATGTCAATTAAAAGTCTATAGAAATGTACTAGATACAAAATTAAGTATTAAAAAAAACAAATAATTTTAAAATAACGTTTCTCCAATATTACGCAGTTTACTTGCAGATTTTTTGAGGTTACAAGGATCAGCCACATGTAATAATTTTTTTAAATATTTTTTGATCGCCGTGCTTTTAGCGATAACAACAAACATCCGACCCTGTGCTTTCCTGAACACGCATATCAGATTTCTGAGCTATTCTTCAGCCAGAATTGGAAACTTTTGTATTCTTTCTGTAGTTCCTATATTGAATACGTCAGAGGAAGTTTTCAACCTTTCAACTTATGGCTTGTTGATTCAGTTCAGACGTTCAAAGATGAAGTTGCTAGCTCCAAACTAAAACATACGTTCTTGAAACTGCATTTTGATGTACTCGTATGCCTTTACAAGTCGACAACTGACTTTGTGCCATGATTTGGACCTAACTGTTACTTATTCAAAGGCAGGTAAGGTGGTTTATACCCCCGTGTATTTTAACAAAATTTAAATTTTATTTGATATGGAAAAGCTTTTATTATCAAGCAAAACCCAATTTAAAAAAAATTATAATTGACTCAGGAAATTGGTTTGTATAAAAACAAGAATTTGTAATTTATTGTGTGATATAAAGAATATATTTAGAATTACTTGTAAATTATTTAGAGAAAAAGCGTTTTTCGACGTGGTATCGAAAATAATCGGTTTTGGTATTTATACTAAGAAAAATTCGTTACTTTAATTTTTAGTTAATTTTACTCCTGGTAGTTATGTGACCCGTTGTACATCTTTCATTATTTTGATTGTTTAGTTTAGTAATTTTCGATTTTATAGTGTTTTCTGATTTTTATTCTGTAGTTTTTGGGTTTCTCATTTTGTCAAAAATATGTGGAAAGTGTTTGGTAGTTAGCTTTTACTTCCACTTTGTTTTCGATTCCTGAAGTGTTGAGTTGAATTGTTGAAGTTTTGGGAATTTTTCTGAAAGTTTTTAAATAATCTTCGACTTTTGATAGAGTAATTCAGAAAATTCTTTACATTTATGAGACGAGATAGTGTTGTAAATATGGATTTTTGATAAATCTTGTCTCGGAGACCTTTCGGGTTTTTGTGAACTCCCAACACCGCATTGCTTCTTGAATCGCACATTACTGTAATTTAAAACCGATTATTATCTTCGCGCATATTTTAAAACCTATTATCAATTTTTTTACGGTTCAATTTTACCATGGAGACTCGCCCCATTTGCTCAAGCACCCTAATGACCCCTATCGTTCTTACTTTTAGAGGACCAATACAAAATTGACGTAACAAAGGGATTTGTGTTTTCAATAAAGTTATCTCTCGAAGTTAATCCCTGTGTGTGTAATAAAATTAAACAACCCCAGCACTTAAAATCTGCAACATAAAATCTAAACATTTTAAGTTAATATAAAAGAAGATCTACATTTCAAAGGAATCCTCTGGAGTAAATAAAATCTTAAAACATTCAGGGATGGGATACATCAAACGCCTGAGGCACCATCAGAAACATTTCTTTGGAGCCAATTCATCATAATTTATAAGCCAAGAGAGTGTCTCCAAAGCAAACCTTCCTCTCCCACTTTAGTCCGCAACTACACTAATAACAGGAAAGCTTGTCGGAATTTCGTCATGGAGCGAGCTTAATGGAATGTAATATATTCGCAATTATCCGCCACGACGATTTTACAACCCGCTTTGATCGCAGAAATCAACACGGTAGCGGTAATTTCAAGACGGATTTGACTGTCTGGCGAATCAAACTTGCCCCGTTGTTGACAGAACTATGCGACTGAAATGAAAATCCTTGGGGTGGAATATTGCACTGTTATTAATGCGATATTTTACATAGAATCGCTTGAAACACGAGCCCTCCTCTCTCACGTTCCGGTAATTCAATTTGCTAAATAGCGGGAAGTTCAAGTGTAGACAAATTGTGAGGACGAAGAGGAAAACCGTCCTTGTACCACGCCATTGTACAGCTCTTTACCAACAAATATTCCAATTATTGTGATTTGATTGTTTTAGTAAACGTTAAATTTCGTTCTGTTTTATTAGCTATCTTTTTCTGCTAAGAGAGCGACGATTATTTGTATAAAATCTACATTTTCAAACCAAAAGCAGTTGACTATATCAGAAGCTTCCATCATTTTAGCGAGCAAAGAGAACTAATATCGTAGTTGAACTGTAACTTACCCTGTTGCATACTGAAAACTGTCGTCGCTTTCTGACAAATATTGACGCCTGCTTTAAACATACACAGTTAGTTTTCCTTGAGTCTCCTTGATAAAGGAAACTTTGTTATTGCGATATTTAGTTGCCTTGTAATTGTTGCTAAAACAAAACATCTTATTCATGCCTTGAATAATACTCGTACATGGAATGTGACGTATTATTACGTGGGTTAAAGGAATCAATGTTACTCATGCTGGTATATGGATTGGCGACATTATAATGAACAGGACTTGGATTCGAATCTCATCTAGAACGTACAGCGCTGGCCTTAGTGAAAGCCCCAAGGGAGACATAATACGACGCCGTACAAATGTAAGTTCTACTGAAAAGGAAACCAAAAGACGGTGTAAAACCCCTATAAATAAAATGTCAGACACGTTGGATTAATTGTTGACCACCCGATTTTTATTCATTCCTCATTTTATTTAAATTCGGAGAGGGTACGGGGAAAACATTTGACCTAATGTTTTTGTTTGGTTTGAGCTTAGAATACACTAAGGTGAAAAGAAAGGGAATTCTATTTTTTTGCGCAACAAATTGGAATTAAAAAAAGGTAACATGGGGGAAACCACGTTATATATTTTTTACAAATCAAATATGAAGAGCAAAAAAATTCTCAATCGTTCTTTTTAGGTCACTTTCCAATGATACAAAAACATGCTCGATTTGTTTATTGTTTTAAACAAGGAATTTGCTATGATAAATATTGCGTAAGATATACGAATGCTTCTTCTAAAAAATGTATTGAAATGTGCTTATTGGCTTGGATTTGCAATAAATCAATGTTTACGAAATTTTACAAAACAATCCTAAACGATTGCGCATCATTTACGTAGGGGAGGTATTGTCACGTGCTCGATTAGCTCTTATTTAAGACTGAACACGTGGCGGAAATTACATTAAATTTCCTTATAAAACAAACATGAATTTATATTACAAATACAACGTTAATTAACAGTACCTTTAAGGGCATTTTTAGATAATACTAAAAACTGGCTGGTTTATATCGTACGAAGATTATTTCCAAATAAAATTTTTAAGTTATACGAATGTTTCCCCTGAAGAGTTCTTTGAAATTTGCTTGAACTTATATTCTTGGTAATAATAATTAGAAAATTTTAGAAAAGAATTTTAAACATTTGCGTCACCTACTATCACAGTATGGAAGTAGTGTCACGTGGTCAACTGTTTCTTATCTATTGTCTATATATTAAACGCAACGCCCTTCCACTTTACTCGACTTTTGTGGTGAGGGGCCCGAATCCAATTCACCAACCTCGCCGATACAAACCAAGCGGGTTAGCTGCAGAGTCCGGTTATATCGGTTGGGTTGAGAACGGGAGACGTAGTCGACGCGCTCAACTTATTTGAGATTAAACAGAACGATAGGCGAACACGCTAAGTACGTTGTGGTATTGAAGATTGAAATTTACAAAACTTGCGTTCGACCCGTCAAGACTTATGCTGCAGAAACACAAGCCACTTCTTAAGACAACAGAAAAAAGACGCTGAAAAATATAACAGGGTACACTCTCAGAGACAGTATGAGGAATGATGAAATTAGACGGAGGTGAAACGGACAAGACGTTATTAGATGAGTTAGGACATGACGCAGAAGACGTAACAAAAATGCCCAATAGCAAGCTGCCTACAATAGCGAGGGAAGACAAACCAAGTACTACACAAGACTACCAAGAAGACCATCGAAAAGGTGGAAAGATAGCTGGACTTCCGCCTCCCAAAAATAGAAACCAGAATTGGAACAAACAGGTCCTAGACCCAAAAGAAGAAGAAGTAGAAGACCTTTACGTTTCATACACGATGTGTTAGTTGCATTTATATGTCACGACACTATTCATCAGTTAAGTGAATGACACAGAGGTGAAAGTAACTTTGTGTGCGTATATTTTATATTTCTCCCTTTAGCCATTTCAGCCTTATAGGTAAACGGATTTACTAAGAGCCGCTCCTTTTATGCTTATCTTGTAAAGATTTTCCCTATTCGTAAAGCTGCATCCATCCAACAAGTACGGGAATAAATTACTTCCGAAAGCATATATCGGCTAGAAGGTGGGAGCGACAGGCTCGTATCAATATCAGCTCATGAGTCAACATCACAGAAAGCTATAGGATGCGTCAATTGGTATCCTATCTGACAGATGTAACCTGAGATCCTTTAGCAGAATTCGCACCCCCTATAATGCGGTGCGCGCTCGAGGGCGTGCGATAAAGGGGAGTCGAACGATAGCAGGACGTTGGTTAATGCAGTTCATTGTCTGTCTCCGCTTCTATTCCTAATGAGCCCCGGGATTACTGCTTTGTCTTCCCGGTTAATTTTACATGTATTTAAATATTTGTTTTTGCATTCGAGGGGTAGAGCCCAGGTATTATTACGGCGTTTTTTGATGAAATTTTAATATGCCTACAAAATTTGACTTACAAATTTTCCTTGCTGCTATTGTAACTCCGAGATGTTTTTTCAGGAAACATTGTTGTAGAATGTACACCGAGAATCCTTATAAAACAGAAATTTAATCTGGCAGCGTTTATCTAATTGAAGTGGCAATATTGCCTTAAATAGAAATATACAATGGAAACAAACGTGTTTATACAAAATGACGATTGGCACTTTAAGAACTCTCTTTATAGCCTGCTGGGAAAATGTATTCGTCAATTTAGAATTATATTGAAAGCAAACTCCCTCTGGCAGTTTACTTCTTGCTCACTTTTTATGAATTCCGAATTTAAAAGATGTTTCTCCTTCTTCAGCAAATATCCAACAAATTTCCAGTATATACATTTGTTTTAAAGAATCTCGTTTAGTTTTCTGCTTCCACAAGAATCTCTAGTAACTCTCATCCACAATCCTTAAACACGTGTAACTTAGCTCGAAATAGCTACAGCTTACAAGACTAGAGAAAACAATTTGTTCAAGTCGTTTTATTCTTGGGACAACGAAATTAAAGCTTAATAGTGCCGTCAGAGGAACGCGCTCGATAAAATACCTGAAATAAGTGAAAAGCTTCACTTGTCGCAGAACCTAGCTGCAACTCAGTCATAAAATTTCTCCCCTAGAGTCTTTACACCCGAAATTTACTGCATTCCGTGTAAAAGTAGCAGTTAGAACAGGGAGAAATAATTGTGTCTAGTGTGACTCACCATTAAACTGATTAAGTATCGACTAAGAGTACATATTAGAGAACCCCAGACGTGCATTTAAATCTAATCAGCTTCGTTATGTTGCGTGCCGACTCGATGCTATTTCACCGACTGAATGTACATATATATGTGTGTGTATTATTATAGGGGAAATTTCGGGAACAAAAAAGGCTCTATGTTCGGCAAAAGCACGTAGCACAGAATAAGCAAACGAAGCGTGTGATATTTCTTATAAATGAGAAACTTTTGGGTTGTTATAATGTGTCGCTATTGAAAAAAAAGTCTTGGGAACGTGAACCAAAAAACATTATACTTCAGCACATGTACTGTGGAAAACAACAAGTTCAGAAAACAATGCTGGTAGCGTAAAAAATTAAAGCATTACCAAGATATGTTTTTTTAACCAATCTGTAAAAATGCATTGTGTAGGTGTCAGCGTCGTTGGTCGAGTGGTAAACACATGGCACTGCGCGTTTGGGTCTAGCAGAGATTGGTAATTTGGTATATATCTACACACTGAATTGATATCGGGTCAAAAATTGAGAAACGAGCTTAAATTCAATGTAAGCAAATTCAGAATGAAATAAATTTTCGGTTTTCAAATTTTTACGTTTTTAACAAGTTAGAAAATTATGAAAAATGTCTGAAAATTTTTGAAAATATTGATGTGTAAAAATTTTCAAAATTTTGAAATATTTGAAAAATGTTAAAAATACTGTTGTACATTTTACAATTTTTAAAAACATTTTGACAATTCATAAACTTTGAGATATTTTTAAATTATTAATAAACATTATTTGAAAATTTTAAAAATATTTTAAAATTTATTTAAAATTTTTTACAACATTGTATAATTTCTAAAAATTTTCAGAATTTTTGAAAGTTTAAAATAATAATTATTAGAATTATTATTGGAAAGGTTTAGAGACAGTAGAAAACAATTTCTAAAAATTGTTAAGGTAGGTATATACAATTTTCAAATTTTCAAACTAGTTAATAACTTTTAAAAGCGTTTTGAATGTTTGAATATTTTGAAATTTATAAAATTTGATAAATTTTTTGCAATAACAAAATTATTTAAACATTTTAAAACTTATGAAAATGTTTGTAAAATTCATAAAACTTTTAAAGAATTTTGGAAATGTTGACAATATTTTAGAATTTTTGCAAATTTTATAGAATAAAAATTTTAAACGTTTTTGGAAAAAAGAATCTTAACGAAGTGAGAACGTTTTTGTACGTTTTTGACAATTTAGAAAATTACAGTTTCTTAAAAATTTTGAAATCTGTATATGTATACATATATTGACAAATTTTTTAAAAATTTCAAAATTTTTTAACATGTATTTTAAAACTCACAGATTAAAAACTGTTTTGAAAATTCTTGATCATTTTGAAAATTCTAATAATTCTTTATAAATTTTTTAAATTTGAATCTTTTAAATTTTTTTAAAAGAAATGAAAATTTTAGCATTTTAAAAATATTTAACAATTTTGATTTTTAGTAATCCCAATTGCAAGCAATATTTATTCGTTAAAATTTAAAACTAATGTTATAATTTGGTCAGTCTTTAGGCGAATATCCAATTAAACTGTTCAGGTAATCGACTAAAAGAAAACCTACCAAAACCTCTTATTTGACATGATTATACCATGCGTAGAATACGAATTTGGGCTAGAGCACCTTTTCTTGCCCGCCTAATTTTTATTACAGGAGTTATCTGTTTTTATGATATCTGGTTTTTGTCTTATTGTTTATCCGCTGAAAATTGATACGATTTTCAAAACTAAAATAAAATATTGTTAGTAATTACTGTATTAAGCTGTTCAGATAACAGACCAAAAAAGTACCCCCTTATTTCTTTTCAATGGAAGGTTTTTCCTATTGTTATTTAACATCTGCTTACCGATTTTGATGTTGAAATTCCAAAATGTTTGGAAAAATTGAAAATCGATGGTTGGAGCACCTCGATACTGAAGTGTGGTTACCAATCAAGCTAAAAAGAAAAGAATAGCCCCTAAAGCCAAAGGCAAGTGATTAAGCAAATACCCAGGGCGGAGGCGTTAAGGTTTGGTGGTTAACGACCTGAGAGTCATGTATTTGTCAATGTGGCACTTGTCAAAAGAAATGTAAAACTGTGGGTATCGTGTGATAAATATTAGCAGGCTTATTGATCTTTACTCCGTACAATAAGACAATAGTGGGGGAGGTCTACCGTTCGTCGCTGATTGGCCTTAAATACGTCGATGATAAGTAAATTCCAATTAATAATATAAAAAGTACCGTACAAGTTGTTTGCTGGTACACATACTATTCGTAAAGTCCAAGTTTTAATTTGGCTTTAGTAGAATTTTAATCCAAAATATTCAACCTGTTTGGTTTGCAAGAATAAAGTGTAAGTTTTTCACCTGAAAGTGAGGCAATTCTATTGGAAAATGTTATCGGAAGAAATGTAGTGTTATCTCTGTGACGGTGAGACATCAGCCTGTTTGGCAATGCGAGATGGTGTACATCCAATCGACGATGTGATGATTTAAACATAAACCGTAGAAGATTGCATGCCAGTCTGAACGCGTCGAAAAGCAGAAATGACGGTTCTTGCAGAATTCAGAACACACACTCGCAACCGAGTCCCTTGAATCGCATGGAAATTAGCATATCAAACGCTCACAAGCATATTACATAATGGCATGATAGATAGCATATAGACACAGAGATACAGCGGTATTCTCTAAGCATGGAGATGACGTTTACATCTAGATACGGTATATGTTTATATAGTTAATATTAAACTAATTGAAAGCACCGAAGTAAACTCTTATTAAGGTTGCCCCTGGCTTTGGAGTAAGACTCTTGTGTACACGAGGAAATTTCAGCAAACAGAAATTTTCCAAGTGCTCCTTTTAACTTTTCCTGATAGAGCAATCCTATTAAATGAGAAACTTATCCTGAAATAGCTTGAAATAATGCAGTTTCCGTCTGGTTTTGTTCAATATCACATTAAACCTCTAAACACTACCATTAAACTAATTAAATAGCTAGCGTCTCAATTTATTTCTGCATTAATCGGTAAATGGTGAAGTTTAAATGTCGGAAATATGAAAACAAATACATATAAAAATAAACATAATAAAAGCCTTTTGTTTGTTTCGGATATTCGTGCTCATTTTAATACGTAAGATAAAATCATAAAATATCTCAATTCCAGATTCCCGAGTTTACATATTTGATTATCAAACAAGCCCGAAGGCAAACAACTGCTTTGTAATATTGATATTCCAAAATATCGTTCGCCGTTATTTGTATTTCGGCCAAAATGAATATTTCTGCTGTCATATTCAACCCTCTGCATGAATTTTGCATCACAAACAGTTCTTTCTGAGGCAGGAATAGCTTCTCGTTCCTCTAAAGAATGAAAATGATTGAAAAATAAATTTTTACCTGCTTTATAACAGACCGCTGTCGTTGCTTTGACAGACATACGTTCGCTGAAAACAAACATTCCCTTCACGCTTTGTCAAGTGGAGAAGTGATAATTTGCTTGGCGAGGTGTTTGTTGGGGGACGGTTTTAAGGGTGCATACATTTAGGGAGTGTTGGCGGCTGATAAGGTGATTTAAAATGCACTTGCCTTTAATTACAGAGGCAGCACGGTTATTACATTCACTAATTAAGCGTGTACCTTTAATGACCCTGTCGTGTCAAATATTTAAGTAGAGAAAGACTTGAGACACGTGGTTCCAGTATTTGTTTTGATATACCGTTAAATATGAAATGAAAACAAAAAATTCTCTGTATATTACACACTGAAAATGTTCTGGAGTGTTTTTTAGGCCAAACGGCATATGTTGAAAAATTTGACAAGAACGATACAAGAACATCTACAAAAAAATATTAATACATGCAGAAAGTGACAAAAAAATAATAAATTTTTTGTTGAGCGTAAATTTGTATAACAAACCCTTTCATTATGCTTTCACAATATTATTCTCCAAACGTAAAATTTCAAGGAATAGTTAAATTACAGGGATTATAATGTAAGCTTAGTGAAAAAAGGTTTTGATTCACGTTGTTTTTTAGTAGAATGTATGACGGTTTCTATTATTTTCTCCTATTTCGTTTCGGGGTTGGAATTTAAGTATGACCTTTGACATTTAAAATTTATAATATTGCTGCTATGTAATTATATTGCTTTGAACTAATATAATGAAATAGCTTTGGCCATAAATATTTTATCATTTAAGGAAATTCCCTAAAAAAATGTTTAGACAAAATTAAATTTAGGTAAAAAATTAGAGCTCATTGAGAACGGTTTCGATATTTGAAACTGATTCTAAAAGAAATTTAAATAAAATCATATTAATTTGTAACGATTTTTATAAATTTTCTTTACAAAAACCTCAAGTTTGCTACTTTTAACCGTAGATACATGCTTTTGATTAGTTGATAAGATGGCGTTCAAAATGACTCGGCACTTCTTGTAATTTTTTTATGGTTGTAATTTTTGCTGTTAGCCAAACAACTAAACACTCACAAACACGTGCCAAGATTGGCGAGATAATGTACTACTTACTACCACTAAATGTAAACAGGAATCGACAAGTGAGTCGATACAAGGACACCCATCTTCCGACAGTTCTTTTCTAAATTTGAAAATTAGTGTAGTTGGAGACATAAAGATTGTAACAAACTTATTTCGGGCTGTTAAAGAAGTAGCGACCCGTAAAATTTAGCTAAAAACCAGTTCTTTAACTTTTCTTTCTCTAAAGCATTCCAGAAATTTTTAACAGTGGGAGTAGTTTCATTTGCACGTTCCTTTTATGTTAAAACTCGCTTCACACTCAGAAAGTAGGGAATTTCTCATTGGAATCTTTGACCGACAGCTAGTGCACCTGTTCTAGTCTTAATGTAAATTTTGAATATTAAAGCAACCAAAGTTCGTTTGTGATATATTTTGGAAAATCCGTTAAATTATTAGAAATTATTAAAACCGAACGCAAATCGTCAGTCCATGCTGAATTTGTTGCAAGCTTGGGCATTAAAGCAACCAAAGTTCGTTTGTGATAATTTCAGAAAACCTGTTAACGATAACGAAGATAACAAATTTTATTCAAACCGATATTTAAGTCTGGGCACAATTTATAATTTTTTTAAAAGTGGGGATAGTTCTTTCAGGTTCTTATTGTCCTAAAGCGCTCTCCGCGCCCACAAACAAACAAAAATTACTAGCATCTTTGACCGTCACCTAGCCCACCCGTTATGGTTTTATTACCTAAATATTGGGGCAATCAATGTTTGTTTGTAACATATCTCGAACAAATCGTTAATTTATTAAAAATTATGCAAACCGAAAGCAAATCCAACTGCTTGTGCTTAATTTATTGTAAATTTGAATATTGGAGCAATCACGGTTCGATTGTAATAATTTCAGAGAATCTGTAAGTATTTTGAATTTTATTCAAACCGCTATTTAAATTTCACCGACTGTGTTGAATTTAATACAAATTGGAGCCGTGAAACATTGTTGTTTGTACACCTAAAATTTATTAAAAATCAAAGTTTTTCTTTTCTAAATCGAGCTGTTGAGAAAATCACTGCTTTTTAAAAACAATACTGTGAAACGAATTTTTGCTTTTTGATTTTGACTAGCCTGTTATTATTCATCTTTTATCACATGTTTATTCCACTCTTTTCGTCGGTGTCTAGTCTATCCTACAGCCTATTTTTTGTGCACAAAACTACGTAGTAAGATAGAGAAGGTGGTTAAGTGCTGGTACTAATGCTACGAAAGCCTTTCTAAATCCATTTTTTATTATAATTATTATAATTTATATAATGTCTATAATTTTTGAACACTGTTTTTAGATATTAATGTCGTTAAATAAAATAAACGTGTAATAGCAGAACCAAATTTCCATTACAATCGAAGTCTTTTGTAAAACTTTTAACATTTTTTGTTCGCTGAGCATAAGTTTAATTGCCCACGGAAGTTCCATGACCAATGTCGCTTGTGTTCGTGGATCGCGTATTAAAGAATTGTTTCGCCAAAATCAAATAAATACATTTAGCGCACTGAAAGCAAGCAATTTTCAGTAATGGCTTTCAGGCAATTAGAGAAATTGTATTTGTGTTGTGATGGCATTTAATTTACTCATTACATGGTATTGATCATGTACATTAAAATGATGGTTTCTCTATACAATAAATGAGATAGTTCTATATTTATAAATAAATTTAACAATATGAATTATGAATTTGCTTGTGTTAATAACCCATTCGTGCGCGGCCACGGCCTATTTTGCTTTATTTTAAATAGGTTTTTGTGACATTGTATTAACGGAATCGATATCTAATACAAGTTGTAATTTCACCCAATTTGATAACCTGAACGATATACAGTTCATATAAAGTTCACGCTTATTTATTTTCAGAATTTATATAAATTTTATAACTTTGTCAAATCTTTTAATATAATACCACTAGAGCAGCTCCCTACGACCTGCCCTATTACTTTACGGAGATGCACTTTGGGTTGCATACCTTCCGACTTTTAGGCTGGTGCCGATACGCGGCTAACTCCATATACAACTCAACTTTCATTTCTGGAACGAAAGCATGAAACCGAGGATTGCAATTATTGAAATGGGGTTGGGAACTGGATGCGAAACACACAGAATCGATCAGAATAACAATAATTACATTACGCACCAGATACACACGCGGTTTCGTTGGCTGCACAAACACAAGTATAATCATGGAGTTGATAGTGCAGCTTCATAATCGGCCTAATCTGACGACCCCCATTACAAAGTGATTACCCGACTGTGCTGTCCAGATTGAGTCGGGTAAGCTGAGCGGATGAGATTATTTCAATCACCCCCCACATTCAGATCGGATCTACAAATCCGTGCTCGAACGCACTTAACGTCAGATATGCCATTTGATATAATTTCAATTCATACATAATCAGTCTTAGAGATTCTTGGAAATCTGATTGGAATTGTACAAAAATCGAAAATTAAATAACGCATGAGTTGTATTTGCAGATGTAAATTAGCCAAAACTAATTAACCGTTTTTTTTTTCAGGTAAGTTCGAAACCAATACCCGTATTTAACAATTTCCAATGTTTGATATCGAATAACGTGGTAAGTGCTTTAAGTTGGTTGGCTGTTGTTCAAGTAAACATATCAGTTTGTTTCTGTAACTGAGCTGTTGATTTTAAGAGCAACTTGTTTATTTTTTGAAAATCGTGCTGTTGTTTATTGTTACTAATTTGTTATTTTAATACTGATCTGTTAGCTTAAAAATCTGACTTGCTGATTTTAGCAATGGATTTGTGTTTTTAGACCACAGTTTGCATTTTGCAAACAAACTCGAAAATAACGAAATCTAAATTTATCTTTCTTTGAAATATTATAGAAGGTTGCTCAGCAACCCAATTAAATATAACTGCAATATTAAAAGAAAAAGAAAAATAACGGAAATATCTACTCCAATTCGTGAGAGTGCCTTCATCGCAGGCATTTCCTAATTTCGGCAGGGAAACACGCAACGCAATTGATTGCCTTTAGAAAAATAATGATTAACACGAAACATCAAGCCTAACCATTTTTGGTATGTAGAAGGTTTGAAATATGCAAGTAACTATTTACAAGACTCTTTAGTACAATTACTTCTTGTTTTCATGATTGAACTGAAACACGCCAAATAGCTAAAAGGAAGGTAAATAAGCCAAAGCAAACAGAAAATATTCACAATTTGTATATATAACTGAAAACAACGTTGTTTTTTATTGTGCTAAATTGCACATCTAAACCAATTTCAAAACATAAAATTTTAAATAACTCAAGTAATTTCAGAAATCGTTTTAAGCCAGCAGGCTTGTTGTCGATTATATTTACCCCCCACTGTAACCGGTAATAAAACCAAGAAAATTATTATCTGAATAAAATGTATTAACAAAGTCATTGAAGTCACCTCATTGAATTACTGGAAAAGCTAAAATAAGAGTTTGTGCTTTTTACCTTCCTCTCTATACTATAGCTATAGAAGAAGGTATTGTGATTATCATGTAGGATTTTGAGCAAATGTGACATTTTTTAAATCTTTCAATATTAAAATTTTTTTAAAATTATTAAACCTTTAAAATTCTCAATACTTTTAAAAATTTCTAATAATTTTAATAATTTCTGTAATTTTCAACTTAATTGAAATTGAAATATTCTTTGAGGCTTGTAAAGGCACACAAGCTACAAATCGGTGCTTACCTGATTATTATGCTGGGTGTAGTTCCCAAATGATGACGCGGTCTAAGCCGAAAGTAAATTGTAATATTGACAGTTAATTGAATTAAATTTTTAATAATTTTAATGATTTCACAAATAATCAAAACTTTTCAAGTTTCAAATTTTAAAAAATTTTAAAAAATTTTAAAACATTTTTAAAAATTTAAATTTCCAAAAGAATTCAATATTTTAATGATTTTTTATTTCCAACCTTTCAAACATCTTTTAAAATTTAATGTGTTAAAATGTTAAAATTTTACAAAATTTTAAAAATTATTAAATGTGACCAAACATTTTTACTTTGTTCCAAAACCTTCACAATTTTTACGCACTTTTAACAATCTTTTAATTTTTTAAAAATTTTTGTATGAAATACTTTCAAAATTTAATAAAATTTTCAAAATTAATAAAATTTTCAAAATGTTAAATATTGTCATAATTTCCTAAATTTTCAAAACGTCAAAAGCTACCAAAATGTCATTGTTTTGAAAATTGTATAATTTTTAAAGTAGTGTAAATATCCAAAAATAATTAAAATTTTCAAAAATTTACAAAATATTCTAAAAACTATTTTTCATAAATTATTAAAATTTTTAATATTTATATATTTATAAAAGTTTTTATATTCCGAGGAAAGATATTAAGACCGTGATAGAGAAATGAACTCAGAAAAGCGAGTATTTTCCGTAAAAACCACTGTAACAGTATTGAATATTTACCATATGGCCCAAGAAAACTTAAAAAACCTGTGCCAGGGAACAGAAAGACCATATAGCACAAGAACATCCATAGGACGTTCAGTGGACCTCCCACCCGGACATTGTAGATGTCTAACGAAATGTTACCCGACATAACACGACCTTAGCCGAATCTAACCTAATCTATTATAACCTTACTTTAACCTAACCGAACATAACCTAACCTAACCGAATTTAACCTAACCTACTCGTAGCGTAAAGCATTGTTTCCACGTCCATTAAATCAACATACTGCACGTCTAATGGTCATTCGCTGGATGTCTAATTGCAACAACTGTAGTTACCCTATTATACCAAAAATTAGTAATTTTAATTTAGTTGCTTTAGCTTTTTTACTAAAATTAAAATACAATTGCAATATGTTAATCACGTTTATTTGTTAATGTATGATATGAAAACTCAATAAGATTGAGTCAAACTCTTAAATAGTTTTTTTGTTTCATTATCGCCACGGTGTTTCGTTCTACGCAACCACTTCCTCACAATCTTTCACCGTTCTCTATATTATAAAAAACGGTAGAAAAAGTGTACGCATTTCTAGGTTATGTGCGCAAATACTAATTACAAATAAAGACTTATTAACTTACTTTGCATAAATGCGGCAAAACTCATAACCTATAACCAAAGAAAACACAAAACACAACCAAACCACAGAATTTATTATTGTGTGACCAAACTTACAGCTTTGTTGATTAGCTCATTAAAACAAAACTATACAAAGCTTGCCTACGCCACCAAAGTCGCCACAAATCGCTCGCCAAACCCGGCAGTAATGAGTTGGTTGAAAACGTTACTATTGAACTTAGATAAACAGGTTCAGAACATCCAGTGGATGTTCAACATTGAATATCCATTAGAATTCCGCTACACGTATATAACACGTCCATGCACATACGGACATAAAATGTATAAAAAATGGATAGTTTGCATTATAAGTTTAAGCGCGTACCTCACGAATAAGTGGCGGACTCGCTAACCGCCAAGTTACATTTCCCAGTGGGACTGCAGAATATTAAAGCTTATTTAATATTTTTAGTAACGCCCTTTTCCCCGCGCTATAATTAGGTGGTTTCACAATGCGTTTGCGCGTAGGGCCGTCAAAAACTTTAATTCGTCATTGTTACCGGTTACACAAAAACCGGTGTTCCGTTTTCTGTAATCGCTCACCTGTGTTTTTAGTCGATTTGAGTCGGTTCTAATCGGTTTTAGTTGGGTGCGCTTCGCTCTCATTGGTCGTGGAGTTGGTGCTTGTCACGTGGTAAGAGGAGTGGGGAGGAGGGCGTACCTACTGCGGTTGCGGTGCCTGTATTCCCCTAGCAACCCTACTCAAGAAGCACCATTTAGGAAGTCACAAAACTCAATTTAAAAAAAATTGGTGCCCATGCGGGTTTGAGGTTTGAGTGTTGGCCAGAGGCTGAGATGTTGGGCTAATGCGCCATAGGCGATTGGGTTCAATTCCCATTCGCCACGCTTCTCGGAGAGTATAATGTTATTATAATGCAATGCAATGTAAAAATAGTTACACGAAAAAGTTTACGAAGATAGTTTCCTACCCAATTTTACGCTAATATACAGAATTTCAATTATACCTTTGAGTTTTTTATGTGTCTATCGTATTCAACTTCTTTGTCGTCCTTGAGACGAACCATAATAAAACGTCAATTTTTTGAAGCCTAATAATTCAAAAGGACATAAAATACGCTGCTGAGGCTGAATACATGGTATTATTTTCTAAATAAAAATTCGGAAGCGATGTTATTAAATTTCAAGCAATAAAGAGTCAAACTCTCATATCTCGGAAACAAATAAAATATAGAGTTGAGTAAATAGGACTGATGGAGCGAAACCTATAATCATACGTATTTGTCGTAACCGAATTTGAAATAAAATGTGCCTTAAGAATTTAATTTCGCACGAAAACCCTCCAAGCTTTAGTGTATTTTCAAGCGAATGCAGAATCAATTATCCCGAGTTTCTATGGCATGAAATAAGTAGAATATTATATTATTGTTGTTGTAGAAATGGGAATTTTTAAACCGGCAAATACAGTTTAGAAAGAGAGTTAAAAATAAAATTACTTAAACGAAAATGGGGTAATGCAGTTGTATATCTAAGTGAATTTCATCGTTATTAAATACAAAAATTCTGTACTTTCGTGTTAGAAATGTTATAACAAGAGCGCTCTGCAACTAACGCAATAAACACATTTTATGCCAGAAAGCGCCGAGTAAACTAAACCCGGAAATATCCTCCGCAATGAAATTCATATCTTAATTTTAAATACGGATGTATACCGAAAGGCTTTACATAATCTTATTTGGTCGGAATTCTTCAATGTTAATTAACAAGAATATTTTAATCTCTTTATGTTTAAAAATGTTATCCTTTCGGTTTATAACTTGGGCAACGTTATGAGATTGACAGAGGCTTTTCCATTTAATTTGTCGAACAAAGCAGTAATTAATAGCGGAAAGATTGAATAATCAAAGCAAAAATGAAAATGTTCTCAAACACAAGAAGAATTTATAATTATTCCCTCTTCGTATCAACCCTTTTCAATTAATTTGTGACGCAAAGTTTTTGGAACCAAATCGTTTGATTAAAGCCCAGTTTTGATGCGGATTTTTTAAATCTCTAAACCGTTTTTGCTATTTTATGGGTAAACACAGAACGAATTCACCTTTTAGCACGTCTTGAGACTACCTTTTTCTGTTCAAACAACACCGCCCAGTAATTTGTTGACATAGCTTCCCTTTATCCATTCTAATACAGCCCATGTTACGCCCTATTATCTCAACCTAAACGAGGTGAAGTGTGATCGAAAATCCCAAATAAATATTTCAAATCCACTTCAAGCAAATGATGTTGATTGCGAATCAATAGGTTCCCCTGAGCATTCCACTATTCAATAATCGGGTGCCGGGGCGACCTCAGTATGTTTTCACGGCTTAAATTGCACTTGGGGTGCGGCAGCTTCGGCTCTCACGGGCAACCCCATCCTTTGGGATTTCCTGGACACGTAGTGTTGTAAAAACTGGACGTATTTGTTATTAAATTATTTTTGGAATGAATCTTTTTTTGCACAACACCTCGCTTTGTTGCGTGAATCTGAATTTTTGATGGCCTCGCTGAGTGTGTGTTTGTGTATCCACACCCGATATTATAATTGTGCTTTCATATATTTGATAATTTAGTTTGCCTCTCTAAATAAGCAAACCCTGTCCCGAATACTCCCAGGAGACAGCAAGTATAATTATTTACTTAGGTTCGTCCTGTTAGTTTTGCGTTTGGTCTTTTGCCCCTTGTAGTTTCAGTTTGATTGTTCGGGGACTGGATATTGTAAATACAAACTGCGTATTTCGGTTGCTACAACTTGCAAGGTAAATGAGGATGTTTTTGCGGTTCAACGACACATCTAAGACTAATTTACCAATTTTTGGCCAGGAAAGGCACACAATTTCTGCTGAGATTTGTCCTCTTTTCTGACTTGTTCAAATTAAAATATATTTGTTTTTTTTTAGTTTTGATCTAATAAACTTCCAAGTAGTACACAATACATGTACCTATTTAAAAGTTTAAATTGGTAGATAACTTTGAAGCCCCTAATTTCTCAAGATAACATTATTTCTTTAACGATGGTATCAATTTAAAAAGTTTTGTAACTAAAAACAACACTTTAAATCGGATTTTCAAGGTCACGCCGTTTCAGCTTTTTGAATATTCTTGAAATAACTGTTTTCGGGGCCGCATCGTTTTCTTTGTTCTCGTATGACCAGATAACCTTCAACCCCCGGGTTTGAGGCCACATCATTGACCTACCAATAGATATGATTGCATCTTAAATTTTTCGTTACGTTAATGCAGTGCCTTTTTTATCGTTTAGGGGGCTCGAGGGCCTGGTTGCTGTCATTTGTTATTCGTGACTCCAGCCAAATCGATGCTGGCTTAGTAGTCATACCTGCTCGAATCCTAACTCGTCCGAGTTCAAAATTTACATATATTAGGTATTTCTATTTTCTACAGTAGCCAACCAAAATCTAAATTCGTCACCAAAAAAATTAGAGGGGGGCACATGTAGCTCCACTAAATATAAAATTATCTAAAAACTAACATTATATTTTGGTTTTACTAGACAAGATAAGTAATGTTTCTTAAGCAGAAGTTATTTATTGTTTCCCATTTAATAAATGCAGGGGTTCTAATTTTTGATTTTCAAAAGAAAATCGTCCACTATAACCCGTGAACGCTTATTGTGCTTGATATGAAACTTTTGCGCATAAAAACAAAATTGTTTTGTTTTTTATTTTCTTATTTTGCTATCAATCTCTTCAGAGTTTTAAGCCTTAATTTTTATTGCCATCCGGTATGTGGTCTCAATTATAAAATATTCGTAAATAAAAACTAACGTAAAATGACTAAAGCTAACGTTACTTAAATTGATTTCAAGGTCATAGAAATGACGGTTTATTAAATGTTTAACTTTTGTCACAGGGCCTTGTAGCTTTCGTTTCGTAAAATAGTTGAATTTCATCTACACAATTATAGTTATATGAAATACTGAAGCAATCGGAAAGATCGAAAAATTTAAATTAGTCAAAAGGAAAAATTTTGATTTCGTACACGGCCATGTTTAAACAACAGCTTGTTAAAACAATATTTTGCTGTGGTTGCGTCTAGAGTTTCACTAGAGTCTTGAATTTCAAAGAACTGTTAAAGTCAAATTGCAAACAAGAAGAACGCGGGTTGTGAAAACATATTTCCCTTGTATTAAGAAGTAGCGCAAAGCCAAAAATATGTGGAAGTATATCTCAAGCTTAAAAAAATATTTATTGAAAGGTGACTTTCATACGTTTTCCGTCGTTAAGACGCGACTCGCTTCATCACACATTTCGAATGACACTAAGGAGGTCATTCTCGCGAAAAATAAAACAGATTCGCAGTCTCAGCTTACGTGTGGCCATAAAATTCCCATAACTGCCACTTCGGTCACCATCAAAGCATCAAAACACCTACGATAAGCTGTTCATGACCATATATGCAGCTACATTTCATATTATCGAAATATAAATTCCCAATCGAATTAGAAATTTGAGTCAGCTAATCTTTGCTCAAGTTTGACTAAGTTAAAACAAGGGTTGCTGGACACGTGCCTTCGACTACTGGTAAATAACCCCTCGATTTATATAATGATATTAGGGTTATCTGATTTATTGTTTCCACAACCCTTCCTTGCACCCGAAGTTGATCAGATTTAGATACGAGGCGGACAAAAGTGGTTATATACACAGTTAAAGTTGACTTTGGTCGAAGAAACGACCCATCGAGTAGGCGGAGAACCATAAAATAGGCCGGATCATTTCTATAATAAAGAAATAATGCCACTTTAGAGAAGTACGCTTTTATTCGTAGTTTTGCTAGCTTGATATCTTTCTAAATTACTTTTAAAGTGATAACCCCTTTTACAGAGTCGTAAAAGTAACTGTCGTTACGGCAATTGTTAGCTGAACTCGAACAAGTTCAACAAAACTGCTTGTCAACAATTTCTTTCTTCTTTTTTCATTTTGACTAACAATGTAACTTCGGCTGTTAGAAAAGTACAAATAATTCGTATTATTATTATTTACATTTGGAAATGTTACAAAATTTAAATCTCGCAAATTGTTCCAATTTCCAAAGTTTCCTCCAAGTTAGTAGCAACATAATCAGCAGAATGGGTCTTTACAATTGGAAAGCGAAGTTAAAGCAAAATAAAGATTAGGCGACCTAATCACTTTATTTTCTAGACAACGGAAAACAAGTCGAACTTGTGAAGCGATGCCGTAAAGTTGAAAAATTAGATTTTCAGCAATGAAAAGGGTTCCATTATTTATTTTGTGGGTTTTGTATTTACTGTAACGGGGTATTGACAGAAAGTCTATAAATACAATACCAAACATAAATTCAATTGATATATCGGGGCTTTGCAATTCTCTATTTGCTTTTGATGCTTCTCGTGAACTTCACATTTTACACAATTACTGTCCTAACTTTAAAGCACACATTCTATACAATATCGGCACAAAGGATCCTCTTTGTGGTATTACAAATTTAATATGAATAGAAACAATAACTAGATGGTTTATTATATATAGAAATGTTTTAATGCGGTTATTTATGCTGGAAAGTCGCAAAGCTAGGATTATGGATCAAGTGTACTGGTAACATTACTTTATGCTTTTTCTTCTTCTTTCTCGTTGAACCTATTTATACCTCACGAGTTGAGTTTTTGTTCTATCTCTTTAAAGTTGTTCCTCTTTCTCGCCAATATCTTTACTTCTGCTATGGGTTTCTTTCTTTTCATTGCCATTTTCTTGATGTTTTCGTCCTACTGGACTCTTGTTCCACCTCGTGTTCTGCTCTCGTCGGGATTTTTATCAAAGATTTTTATAGGGATTTTCTAATTTTTCGTACGAGCTAGGTGGCCATACCAGTTTAATTGTTTTTCTTCTACTTTTTCTGTTAACGGTTTCAGTTCTATATTGTCTCTGATACTTTTATTGCGCACCCTGTCTCTTCTGGATTTTCCTTGTATCTTTCAAAGATATCTTATGCGGTGTTTATTTTAGAGTCTTGTTATTGTGTTTAGTTCTCTTTTTCCTATAACGGCATTGTTCATTTAATAAAACACTCTATTTACTTTGCTTATTCTGTTGTGTATCTCTTGGTTGATCTTTCTGTACTTTTTAATCATTGCTCTTAGGTATTCGTATTTGTCAACAAGTTCCAGTTGTTTTCCATCTATTCTTACGTCTACGTTTTCTTCCTTTTTTTATGTTTTCGTAGTACGTAAAATATCAGAGGATCCATGCTGGGGGACTTCTGGCCTGACAAGGCCATTATCAGCAACACCCCAACCGCGGATGTCCTTAAGTTCATCCAAAGAATTGGATGGCTTGGGTGACTCCCGGGCTGAGGAGCTGCTGTGGAGGCAGCACAATGGGCCCGTTTCAGCGGCCTAAGTGCGTGTACCCGTACGGGTACCCTCCAACCCAAAATCCAGAATCCAGTACGTAAAATATTGCTCTTACCTTTGTTTATTTCCATCCCTTTCTCTTCCAGGCAATTCTTCCATATTTCTACATTCCTCTGTAGATCTTTTACGTTGCCAGCTATTAAAACGATATCGTCTGCATATAGCAGATATTGTGTTTATACTAAGATTATATTGTAGTACTCTATTCTTGTAACTTTGGTTTGATTCTTAGCTCTTTTATTGTTTGATCTAGATACACAACGAAAAGTAATGGACTTAAACTGTCGCCTTGCTTGACCCCCCTGTCTATTCTGAAATCTTCTGATGTATTTCCATTTAATCTGACTGTTCCGATAACCGTGTTGTACATTCTGTTTAATTATTTTTTGCAGCTTTGTGCTTGTCTCGAGCTCTTCCAATGCGTCCCATATATGTTGTCTTGGCACTTGGTCGAAAGCTGTTTTCAGGTCTAACAAAAGCTCAGTATATATGCTATTATGTCCCTAAGCGTGTATATATGGTCTTGCATTTGTCTGTTCGGCCCGAGTGCTGTTTGCTCTTCTTCTAGTTTGTCTTCTGTTTGACCTCACATACGTTTTTCTATTATTTTTGAGTATATCTTCAGTGCGACTGGGGCTAGGCAGATGGGTCGGTAGTTGTCGCAGTTTGCAGTGTCTCCCTTTTTGTGAATGGGTATAATAATATTCCTTTCCCATTCTTGCGGTATCGTTTACGTGTGCCATGCTTGTTGATATATTTTTTGTAGCCATTTTTATACTGCGGCTCCTCCCTTTTTTAATAGTTTCGGTAATATATTGTCTTCTTTTCTTACTTCTTCTTCGTTTATTTCATCTTATTCGTCTTTCTCCTCCATTTTCTAGGTTTCTTGGGTTTTCTATACGTCTTGATCCATTTTCTTCTTTTTTAAACTGTTCTGCAAAGTGGTCTTTTCATGTTTTTAGTATACTTTCGCTATCGGTTATTAATTTTCCGTTTTAGTTCTTTACATTTCTTATTTATTCAGCCCCGTGTTTTTCAAAACATACCCGGCAACACTGTTAGTGCAGGTCGAATTTTAACGCACATACGGTGTTGCCAGATATGTTTTTTAGAAATTATAGCTGGCAACACTGTTATTGCATATAAATCCAGTCTACACAAACAATGTCGCCAGATAGGTTTTTTTCTGCTACAATAAGAAAAACATATCTAGTAATGCTGCTAGTGCATACAAATTTGGCTCTCAATTTCCTACTGGAAGTATGAAAGAACAAATACTACTGAAATTTCTGTTATCAGAAAATATGTCTAAATATTTAAAGAAAACATTATTTAATGATTAAAAATGTTTTCCTGCAAACTAGAAAACAAACCTAAATATTTGCAAGGCAAAAAGCTAAAAGTAATCAAACTGAAGTTTTCAGGTTGATCTTGGCCACAGCAATGAAAATAATTTTAATATATTTGTTAACGGTGTCTAGTAGGTAACTTTGAAGTCGGTTTTGTACTTTCTCTTTTTACAGCTTGTTATACTATTTAACTTCTTCAAATCCGTTATTAAAACAAAATTTAATCAATAAGTGACGACAAAAAATGTGTTACGTATATAGTAGATTGTATCGGCTACGATTCTGTGTGCAAGTGATAAATTTTTTATCGGTTACATACATCCAAATCTCATTTTTAGTTTTACACCCCATTTATCTCAATTCTATTACTCAGTCCTGAAAAAAATCGCCTCAATTTTTCCTTAAGCAGATTCCGCTAACGCAATGGTTTCCTTAAACCTCTCGTGAACAACGTGCTTCCTAAATTAGCTGTCGTACAATCCAATTTGGAAACGTTATAAAATCGTATTTAAGCGAACTTTGACCTTCTTGAACATTCCGCAGGCAAGGAACGTAAAAGCAAGCGAGGGTAGCCTCATTTGATTTCGATTTTCCGTTTGTTTATGGGCATGCATGGCAAGAAATGTATATTGGCCCTGCAGTTGACAGTTTTCCCGTTAAATGGACCACTGGAACATATTCCGTTCGGTAAACATACGTCCCGTGTGTCAATACGGGATGTAAACACTTCGGACAATTAGAAAGAGCGGGACGGAGAGTGTTGATAAAGTGACGAACGGTATGCAATGGTTGAATGGGATGTAGGGTGTGCTGGTGACAAGCAGGAGTGCTAAATAAAAGCGATCGGTTTTCTACAAGCCTTTAGTCAACACGAGGAGGTTATTTAACATCAATTTGGCCGTTCTCGTCAAAGCAGTTGATGGTAGTTCGGAAAAAAGGTAGAAAACCCGCCACGAGTAAAACCAAAACAAGAATCGTAAACGCCAGCGCGTTATCTGCATACTTTTCTCCTTTGTCTTCATTTTCGCTCGAGTCGTCAGGATTATTGGATTCAAATGCCATTTGTTTTAAGTTTTTTCATTTTCGCTCGGTTACACCAAACGACGTACTTGCTCAAATGTTTGTTCCTTTAGAATTTTCAACAAAAACAACCCTGATAAAGGAGATGTGGAATACTCGTACTTTGCTTTCAAACTAGTGTTTGCTATTCATAGCTGCATTTATCTTTTATCTTTTTAGGTATTTGAAGTCAAATATGCAAATAATTTCCTTTACAGTTGAATAGAAAAAATGTTTACTAACTAATTCTGAAATAATATTTTTATGACGCAAAATTTGTTGTTCCAGATTTCCGAGTTTCAATGATTTGTGCATCGTTGTAATACAAATTTTGAACAAAAATCTCATGAACTTTAGACGCATTTTAAATGAAGACAAAAAAGGTCCTCATTTCAAAAACCAATAAGGTATATACAATACAAATCGCTGTGTACTGTTCATATAAACCGATTTAGAACCGGACCGTGCCGGGTCAAGACTAGCTTGAACCAAAGCCGTGTCAAAAATACATTTAAGTAATATCGTTAAGAATTCTAGAAGCTGGAGATTGACAAGTAGGCGCTGCCAAACACAGGCTACTTCTTCTATGTTATATTTTATTAAATAAAGTCTACTTTCATGACTAATTTTAATCGGACCGTGCCGGAACCAAATCGTGTTTGATTCGGAACGTATCAGGTCGTAACAAATTTTGTGTTTTGTTACGTATTTCCCAGTAAGCTTTCTATTGATTTTAATTTATTGTGAATTTTAAGGACATAAAAATATTTCTTTATGTTTCAGTGTTTTCAGCTTGTTTTGAAATTTTTTAACACTTCATTTTAATATGCAAAGCATCAAGCACCAACTTTGTTATTTACACACTTTCTAAAGACGTTTTCAACCCTTTTAAGGTTTCCTTGTCTTTATAAAATAATTTCTACATTCACAGCTAATTTTTACCAAAACTGTACTGAATCCGGGTCGTTCCGAATTATATATAACTTCTTTTGTTATTTACGTTATATTAACTAGCGGTATTTTTAGTCTTTCTAAGAAGTTTTAGTTCTGTTAAATTGATTAAATTTAAAAGCGATTCCCGCCGAACCGTGCCGGATTTGCAATGTACCAGACCGTAATAAATTATTATAGGGATTCTGCGTTTTTGAAAACTCGAAAAGCTGGAGACTTAGAAATCACTGATGTGTTTGCTTAAATTCAGATTTTTTCAAACCGTTCAGAGTTTTTTAAGGTGCTGAAGATATTCCATGGACGTCCATACGTAGTCCGTTTATCACAATTCTGAAAATCCTCAATACATTCTCAGCATCCAAAATCAATATCCATAAGAAATCTCTCATAGATGTTCATGAGACATCTTGAATGGATTTAATTGCTTAGAACTATGGCAATGTCAACTGTAAAAACTTACCCAAATAACTTTAGAATAAATAAAAACCATAAATTATAAATAATATACTGTCTAAATACTTCAAACGCTAACTAAGGTTTAAATAGACGAATCAATTGACGCAGCGCACAACGTGTAAACTTTCGCCAGGGAGATCTCAATCAGTAGAAATTTGTTCACTAAGCATATACTACGTAAGCGATTGGGCATAAACAACCACATTTTATCATAAATGCTAGCAAATTCAAAAAATTAATTATTTTTTATACATAATGAGTCCTACACTTTCTGCTAAATTGCATTTGAAATAAAACAGAAATATTTAATGTTAGCCACCGGACGTCCAAATCTGTATATCCTGTAGATATCCGTTTCATGTCCATGGACGTGCGGATGTAGAATAGACCTATAATAGACATCCATAGGATATATAGTCTATATATTCTGTGCTATCTGAGTACAGGCTCTGCAACACATAGATTGTGTCGTATTTCTTATATTTTCTGAAGGTGCTTTCTATTATACGGTTTTTAGTCCAATTTAATAAACTCTTGTCGGACGTCTAAATCTGTATATCTTATGAAAATCCGTTTTATGTAAAATAGACGTCCAAAGGATATTCTGTGTATCCTGTATCTGAGTACAGGCTCCGCAAAACACAGGTTGTGGCGTTTTTCTTTTATTTTCTAGAGGTGTTTTTGATCCTAAGATTTTTTATTCCTATTAAATCAAATCTTACAGTTTGACACCTAGGTGACTTGACGTATGTAAAGGAATTCTAGATTTAAAATGAATTTTAACCGGACCGTATCGAATTATCAATCCTTATCTTTATCATTAGTATGTGTTAGGTTCCTAAGCTTATTGTAAAAGCAGGCAAAAATAATGTAAGAATTCCAATTTTCTTTATAAAGTTACCTTCGATATTACCACGTGTATCGGTGAAAAATTGTAGATTGAACTCAGTAATTAGTTGCTTTAAAGGGGACTACAATGTCTACAATGCTAATATTTTACAGAATGAACACAACACAACCATGGCACATTACGTGGAAACTGATATTAATCTTATTAAGTGCCTGCTTATTTATTTATATCGACGTCTCCATGTGTTCGACACAATATTGAATTTATGAAAATTTAATCCCACAAATGCATGTTACGTCTACCTTACTAAACATAAGAAAAGCTATTCTTTCATTACATTATCGCCGCTTCCTGTTGACTAAATTACACGAGGGAGTTGTGTATATAGCCTAATTCACATTTAACAATTGAATTTACGTGCTTTTTCCCATGAAATGATTAATAATTAGAAACATAAAAAGTTAAAAGTAAAACTTGTCCATTACCGATAATAAAATAGAATTTTCTTATAGTCCTGTCAATACACACCCACTTAAATTGATTGCTATATCATACGCAAGCCCAAATTATATTTACATTTCGTCTCATAAAATTGACCCTTAGTGTATATAATATTTAAATATTTGCTTTCTACCTCTGAAATTGATCGAGCACAATTAAACGGCCTAATTCAATATTTACACTGTATAACGATGTGTCCGTATTTAGAAATTGTCACAACGTAAACATTCGTTACTTTTCGTGTTTAATAACCGTGAAAGCTATGTTAAAGTTCTTTGAATTGACGTCCAAAAATTCTAATTAAAAAATTACTGAGAGTTTCGCATATTATTTAACTAATTTATAGGCAACAATAGTTCAAATACTTGCAGTTGCAGGGTACGTGAAACACTGCTGTTGTGTGAAATACCTTGGTTTGTGTGCATAACTTCGTGGTTCACCTCGCTTGCAATAATTAATAGCTGACATTAAATAAAGCAGACATGTTTATATAAAAGTAGTTTCTGAGCACTACACAGTGTAGTTCGTATCAATTATAGTGCTAAAAGCTCAACAATTAGAATAATACAACAAAAATTGTTTTGTAGCCTGCAGGTACGTGAGGTTAAATTAGACAGGGTGTTATTGAAATACGTGCAGTGATTTTAAACTCTAATAAAAATTATATTTTATAGTTTTTGTCTTGCACAAAGTAGTAGTGGTATATTTGTTGGCCATTCGGCATAGAAAAAATTACATTGAGGGTACATTACATGAAACATTAAATAGTGTAAAAACGAAAATACAAAAGCATATAAGATTATACATACATCACATATAACATTAAATTGTAAGGTTGTAAAAGTTCATCTGATTAAAATAAAAGCAATAAAAATTAAAATATACAGCTAAATCAACTGTAAAACTCTAAAAATTCATCAATTGTATAAAATGGATGCTCCAAAAGAAATGTCTTAATTTTACTCTTAAACAATCGATCACTTTCTATGCATTTATACGAGTTATCCAGGGCATTGTATAGACGCGCGCAAAAATGCATATACGATTTAAGAACCACACCATTACGTGAAAAAGGTATGCGAATGACAGCAGCAGATCTTGTAGAATAACTATGAAAGTCCGAGTTTGATTGGAATAGGTTTTGATTCTTGTACACAAAGCGCAAACATTCAAAAATATATAAATTTATGACAGTCATGAACTTGTAAATTTTAAAGGCATCCCTGCATGAGTCACGCCAACCAAGACCTGTGATTGTTCTTATTGCTCGTTTTTGAGATTTTAAAATTTGTTTAACAGATGAGGCATTACCCCAAAACAACAAGCCATATCGTACGTTGGATTCGAAATAAGCAAAATAAATGCTTCTTAAAGTAAAGCTGTTGCACAAAACTTTCATTTTACGCAAGATAAAGTTTGCTCTGTTTAATTTTATCTGTAACTGTTCAATATGAGGCAACCAGTTTAAATTGCTGTCTAAATATAAGCCTAAAACTTTACAGCTCGTTACACATTGTATTTTAACACTATTTAACAACATATTTGTACAATTGAACGGTATGGCGTTATTAAACAGCATTACATTAGTTTTATCGACGTTTAGTATGAGATTATTTGCTGTAAACCATTTCTGAATTTGAACAAATATATCAGAAATTTTTCTTTCCAATTCGTCGACCCCTGTAGCAGATACTACTATGCTAGTGTCGTCAGCATACATTACTACACGGCCTTGAGTGTTTAAAGGTAAGTCGTTAATAAAGATTAAAAATAACAATGGGCCAAGAATGGAACCCTGTGGAACTCCACTGTTAACATTCCTCAAAACAGACTGACATGAACTAACAAAGCCGGCATTAGACGTGCTATGAATTTGAACATACTGACATCTGTTTCTTAAATAAGAGGTAAAAAACTGTAAAACGTTACCTCGAAGTCCATAATGTTCTAGTTTAGATAGCAATAGCTCGTGGTCAACAAGATCGAAAGCTTTAGATAGGTCACAGTTAATACTAGCAGTAATGTTTTGACTTCGTTTACTATTGTAAACGTTATTTAATATGTCATGTAGAGCTGTCTTAGTATCTCTGTTTTGCCTAAATCCGTGCTGCTCAGCGCAAAAATAGTTGTTCAGTTTAAAAAATTCAACTAACCGTTTTTTTTACGGCAAGTTCAATAACTTTAGAAAATACTGATAAAATTGATATCGGTCGGTAGTTATTCATTTGCGCTTTATCTTTACATTTATATAGTGGACAATTTTTCGCAATTTTCAACTGATCGGGAAAGATGCCACATTGAAAACAAACATTATTAATTATGTTCGATAGTGGTCCGGCGATAAATTTGGCAGCTAGTTTGATAATTTTAACTGGTACATCATCATTTCCGACAGAATTTGTATTACGCAAGCTGTTTATGTGACTTTGTATTTCTTGTGGTGTAGTAGGATCCCAAAAAAACGAAGATCCGGTGACTCGCGGCATTGTTGAAATATATTTGAGATTTTTAGGAATATTTGTTTTTAATGTGTCCGCAAGGTTACAAAAATATGAATTAAATTCATTTGCTATATCAAAAGGGTTTGTTACGATTTCATTTGTAATATTTATCGCGAAATTATTTCCAGGTTGGGAACTTCCTTTATTTATATGATTTTTAACAATCTGCCAAGTTGTTTTTGGTTTATTCGGTGAGTTAAAAATTATTTCATCGATATTTTTCTTTTTAGCGTTGATGATGACATTTTTTTAGTATTTTAGAATAATTTCGATAATAATTAGACAAAACAGGATTTGGAAATCTTTTTAAAATGATATGTAGTTCTCTTTTGGTTTTGCTAGATTTAATTATTCCCGGTGTAATCCACTGCTTGTTGGGCTTACATTTGACTTTCTCTAAAGGAAAAGACTTACAAAAGGTAATTAAGAATAAATTATAAAAGAAATCAAAGTTTAAATTTTTATCATTAGGTTTGGAAAACCAGTTGATTGTTTCAAGTGCATTTCGAAAATGTTGTATGTTTGACAGATTATATTTCCTTAGAAATTTGGTGATGCAGCTGTTTTTTGTGGGTTCATGTACGTTACTCATATTTTTTAACTGAATTATTTGCGCATTGTGATCAGAATAACCCATACCAAAGTTTAATGTTTGATAACGATCAGCAGTAATGTTAGTAATTATATTGTCTATGCAGGTTTCGGATACGCTAGTCACTCTGGTGGGTGTATCGATTGTCACTGCAAAATTGAAACATTGTAGAAGTGAAAGTAGACGCTTACTGGATTTTGATTGTACCAGCAAATCGATGTTAAAATCGCCACATATTAAAACTTTACCATAATTTGTAACAATCATAAGTAACTTCTCCAATCTTTCAAAAAAGAGATTGACATCACCTAAAGGAGATCTATATATAGACACTACAAACAAATTAAATTCTAAAACATGAATGCCGCAACATTCGAAGTGCAGCTCAACTGAAAGTTGATCGATGCTATTTAACACATAAAATCGTTAAGAATCTAATATGAGGATTAAGGTTCCACCATGTTTAATAGAGCTACGGCAAAAACAATTTGCTACTGTGTACTGTGGTAGTCGGAACAAAGTAACCAAATTCTTATCAAACCAGTGTTCTTGTAAACAAATTATCTGAATGGGACTACAATGATGTACGAAGATTTCCAACTGGAAGCACTTGTTTGATAAGCTTTGAACGTTAAAATTCATTATATTAATATTCTCTAATCTAAAAAAACGGGATCTGAATCAGGTGAAGAAGAAACGCTTTCAGTATCAGTAGAAACTCGAGAACTGCTAAGAGTGCTTTTAAAACTATCATTATTATTATTATCATTATAACTATCATTATTTGACTTATCTATAGAGCTGGCTTCATTGAATCCGGGATAATCAGGCAGGTGTGGATACAAGTTGTATTTGGATGGGACTGCGTCTTCGATGCGATTAGAAGTACAATCCGTTGCGAGACATATGGTTTGATTATCCTTCACAGAAGTAGGAACAATTTCAATTAGATTTCCGTTTGTTAAGAAGTTATTTTCATAGTTTATTGTTTGATAACACATTTTGACACAACAATTCTTTATTAATTCTGTAACGTATTTACACAGTAGGCTAACTTACGATTATCTATTTTTTAATTGACATGATAAAATAAAACTTACTTTTATAACAAGTGTTTAAAATTTATTTCATTATTTTCTGGGAAAGCACGGGCTCTTCGCAAAATACAATTTGAGCGAATAATTTTAGAAAATTTTAAAAAATTGCAATAATTTTAAAATCACATTTTAAATTTTTCAACTAATCAGATTTAAATATTTTTAGCTTATCTGCCAATCTTACGTTCATTTCACGGAAACTCCTTTTGCCTTGCCGAAAACCATCACCGTGAATTTAATTTCTTTATGCTTCTGTTTTGTTTCCTTAGGGCACAAACACAAATAAATAATTGTCATTTTTTAAATTTAAACTCCAAACATAAAACGCGATTTTCTAGCTAAACCTATTTCGTGCTGGTTTTGCTTTTCTAAAGAAATGTACCTTCTGGAATGTCTCGCTGTTGTTTGCTACAAGAAAAATTTGGCAGTAAATTTTTGGAAATTATAACCAGCAGAATATAAATTTATGTAATCTTTCGAAATGTTTTGGAAATTTTACATATTTTTTAAATATAGAAAGTTGTGGAAATTATGTGAATGTTTAAAAATTTCCAAACAATTATAGTATTTTGATATTTTGAAAATTTTTAAAATATTTCAAAAACAAAAAATCAGTCGTGGGGCTCACTGGGGAGATTGAGTTTGCGCAGATCGGCTAGTCGACATGCGTAAAATACGAATCTAGAATCAAGCGCGTCTAGAAACAGAGCCCGCTTTTTTTCTGGCGGTTAACTTCGTTTTGTTGCTGTTTCGTCTGACTGCAAATACCAAATTAAATGTGTTGCGCCTAATTTGGGTTTTATACGTTATAAGGCGTATAGACTGTAAAGTGTATATAGACACATAGCCAGCACACAGACAGACACACACACACACTTGACTTGACACCTGACTTTTATTACAGGTTAAAATATTTGCAAGTATTTGAATAGCACCCTGTATAGGTAACTAGCAACATGTAGCCTTCGGCTACTTAGTACAAAATACTTCTCATTTCATAAATACTAACGGCTGGCTGCTAATTATTAACCATTGGTAATTTTATTTAAAGAAACACAACATGTTATTGCTGGTAAATGCAGTAAGACCCGCTATTTGTCTTTAACTTGCGGTAGTAATATTAATGGATGTAGGTGTCTATTTGTCCCGGCTTTACAAATAATGGTACAAATGAAAACATGAATTCTTAATTCAATGAAATATGGTCCCCTAAGTTTTTGTTGCACGTGTACCTATCCCTTCGTGAAGAAGTTATATGAGAGCTGTCTTTTCCCCCTGCAAAATACGAGCCGCTCCTAATACCTATTACAAGGTGCGCTTCCGAATACACTTCCCTCAAAAGTTATGGCGTGATTAAATTTATGTGGGCAACTTCAATCGTCAAACAGTCTAAGTTACATTATGGTTATGTGTAGCAATTTTCCTCAATTTATTTCAGGGGTAAATTTAGAATTTTCACTCGGGAAGTTTCATAACTAGTGCGGACAAATAGCCGCGTGTCCGTTCGCGTCACCAAAAGCGTCGTTTTGAAAGAAATATTAGCTTTTTAAAAGTAGGAAGGTTAAACGAGGTATTATAAGCCTATATGGAAGTTTTCCACTTTATCTTCGTAAAGAAGATGTAATGTGGTAAACTAAGACCCAGTATGAATTAAGTAAATGGCACATTTGGGCATCTCAACCTCTGCAACTGCCCTCTAAACTCGTGTTTGCGTGGAGGACTTGTAATAATTCACAATCATCTTTGCTGATGCTTCCTGCTAACTCAAAGCCTCTGAGCATTCCTGTCTAACACCACCGGTCTCCGATGGCCCATATATAGTTTCATTACAACAGACATGCAAGAAGGATATCTATAGGCTGTGTGGTAATTCTTTACACACGATTATGTGTGTGAGCGCGGAAAACGGAAATTTTTCATTTTGGTTTATAGCGCAAGTTTAAACCCAAAAAAGTTTTCAGCTTTAAGCATGACAATCAAAACTTTTAGTTAATTTTGCTCGCGGGATAATTACAGGATCTTTTATTTTTAAGCAAGTCCCTTCTTTTTGCTGAAAGAAGACTTACCTGAAAAGTTTTTTGATTTATAGACTAAGTATAACAAGGTTTGCTCCATTAAGGTAAAAATAATTTTTTAGAATTTTTTTTTCTACCAAAAATTCACTTGATTTTAAGTTTCGGAACAGTGAAAATTTAAAATCAATTATAAAATAAAAAAGAACATTAAAGCAGCTGTTGAAGTTCACGGAAAATTAAAATTTAGGACTAGAGAGCGGCTTAAAAGCTTAAAAAACGAAACAATGCAAACAACCTTTCATAATACCGTATTTCTGCAATATATTATTGAAAGGGGTTGCTTGCAATAATAAATTTTTCAGTTGCCCCTAAAATATGTGCCAAACACAGTAGCCACCTCCATTACGAAAATGTAAATAAATACACACGTAGAACAGGTCGTTAATCATAACAAAAACACTTCTCAAAAATAGCCGTTATAAACATGAAGGGAATTAAAATTGTATTTATTTTAATAATAACCAAACATTTAGAGGCAGGGGTTTGTTTAGGCGTTTTATGTATTTAACAAACAATAATATCATTAAAGCAATTGTGTGTATAGACATTCATAATTTATTTCATTTTTGAATTTAGTAGTAAAACATAAAGAGGTTAAATGATGAAATTGTGCAATTATTTGGAGCTTGAAACTTAACTAAATGAGGTATGCATTATTATGCAATCTACAGAATGGTACCGTAACACTGATTTTAAAGTGGTAAATCCCAAAATACTATTGAGTAGAGCCGTTTGTATATGCGACCAAAACGAACAATCTACAGAAAAGGGCAAATTCTAAGAAATCATCATTGCAAAAAATAATTCTGATAATTTAAACTCCAGAAACACTAACAAATTATACATCAAGGAAGCAATCCTTCCATAAGTAAAAGGAAGCAATCGGAATTCTCCTCCAACTCTACATTAATCCTAAGGAGCTGTAGTTGAAGCTTCTGAAGGTAGATGGGCTTTGTCGGTACCTGGGGTAGCGCTTCTATGAGGAGTTCGCGGTGCTAGGTTGAGTCTTATTAGAGGCCTGTGAAGTGATTCGCTTTGAACCACAGCTGGAGGAGTCTACGGAAATGGTAGTTACACCTGTGACCGCAAGCTAGTGCTCGATGTAGGCGTCAGCTTGTGACCGGAAGCTAGTGATCGATCTAAATCCTAGTTGATGACCAGAAGCTTTTGCTCGATCTTGAAAAACTAAACCTCAAATACCTGATTGATCCTAAAGAGAAATTACGTTAAATTCCGCCGCGTAGCAATATAAACAAACATCTACAGATGGGTAAATTTCAGAAACACACCAGAGTGAATAACCGTAACTGCTGTAGGTATTTCCTACTTGTTTTACTTTCCATCACTTTTCCTACCACCGTGACGCGTAAGTCCTACTGCTCGACCAACGAGAGCGAATGGCTACCGACTAAAACAGATTAAAAAACAGTCGCATGACCTGTTTCAGTTGTAAGTCGATTGCACGTTGCTTTTGTTGGTCGAGGGCAGGGCTTTCGAGACGTATCAGGAGGACGGCTGCGGAGTGACATATGTAGGGGCATACCTACTGCGATTGCGGAGCTAAAAATCCCGATTCCCACTACTTAAGACAAACGTTTGGTTCCAACTCTAGACAAAAGCTGCTGATGAGTCCGACAGACAACTGGGAACTATTAACATACAGCAGTGAATGAACTTTTAGGTTGAAGAGTGATTCTAAAAAATTGGAAACCTTGTTATTTTTAAATATAAGTAGCAAATTAGAATTTGTTACTCATAAGAAACTTTACACAAAGATATCGTCGATGTATGTTAGACATACATTCAGTCCTCTCGGAGTGCTTATAATGAAACTTGAACAGATCTTCCCAATTATTTTGGTCTCTGTTTTTTCGTGCAACTACCCAAATCCAATGACTTTGATCATTATTCTTATTTCTTCTTTGGTCTTATCTTTGCTTAGAAGTCTTTCAACTTTACAACTTAAAGATTAAGTAATGCAACGGCGGTTTTTACTATTTTCTTCCCTATTAAAAACGTATTAAAAAGGTCGTTAGTCGTTTTCTGTAACATATAATTGCGAATACGACAGCATAAAACTAGTCTTTAATTAAGTGTAAAAACTGTAATAACTTGCAGTACCTGAAAAAAGCAAGTTCGAAACGTCGTTAACGTATGTTAGTACTTCATTTAGTTTTCCCATTTAACTGTTTAGCACCTCGCAGCAACCCCTTCGTGGCGATACGTAATGCATAATCATTAAAACTGTAGAATGGCGTCGCAATATCGTTATAGGTGTAATAATAGAAGCAATAACAATTACTATAGAAGTGAATTATAAGCAAGGGGGCGAATTAGACGGCGTTCACTGCAAAGACCGATGGAGATAGCGCGTGTCTTGTTAGCCGTTATTATGATGGATGGTGCTGCTGATAATGACCACCTAGATTAACGCCACCAGAAGAGATTACCAGGAAGTAAATAAGAAGCCTGCAGGATATACTTGCATGACATGCATTACCGGCCGGGCTCTGTATTAAGCGGTAAAAGGATGTTCTTCACTTATCTGATGCTGCAAGCTTGCACTTAAAGCAACAAAAAGATTAACTGAGATTATTTGCTCTTTTGCATAATCAAACAACACGTGAAAGATAATAGGATTTTCAGTTTTACATAACCCTTTGGTTAAGTGTGTTTCTTTAATACCTCTAAAATGTTCGAATTTAGAGAACATACCAGATTTGAATTTAGCTGCAATGCCTAATTTTGTAATAACGTTGGAAAAATGAAATTACAATTTTAGTATTTGTAATTAGTTATCACAACATTAGGAAACGTTTCGTTGTATAATTCAGTATTGTTTATTTGTGTAAATATTGAAATGTGAAATTCAAATATGAACCTTTCCATTTAAATTATACGCACTAACAAATAAAACGGAAAATATTTTAAATTTAATTTGTTTTTATGTATGTAATTGCAATGGTTCCCGTCAATATTGAAATATTGCGTACCACTTTAATGAAAAATTGTCATTATAGTAAACTCTTTTATTTTAAAATTAAAATGATTTAAATATGTTATATTTCTGAAGCTTGCAACTATTAAAATTATTAGTTTTAAATACCACTACACGTTATGACGGCACAATCGAACTAAATCATTAAGTGTCCATTTTGGAATTTGCATAATTTATTACAATTTTTGGGGAGCGACACCACACCGGAAGGGCTAAGCATTCAATTACAGAGTCCCGCTATCTAGCAAATACATAGCGTTTTCAAAAACTAGCAAAATGTGAGATCAGGATAAATCGTAAACGCGCTGACTCTGTCTTAGTTGGCTGTCGAAAAGCAGACCGGTTCTACAAGCCAAAACGCACGCGCCCTGGAAGTTGGTCCGTAGATGGTTTGATCATAGAAACCGGTACCTGAACATGGTCGGGGGTAAAACACCGTTCTGTCGATACTTAACTTCCGGAAGTGAGAAAGTGAAGCGACGCCGTAATCCTAAGGTCCGATGTCCGTGAATGTAAACAAGCACGCCACTTTTTCTCGAACAACACCTACAGCGTTTTTTATTAAGTAGTTTCTCATTAAATTAAGATACGAATCTCAACTTATTAAGATATGGACTCGAATATATTAAATTGTGTCTTAATATATTGAGATAAAAAAATAAAACAAGAGTGGCCGTTGAGCGCCGTTGTACTTAAGTGAAAAGAGTCTAATCGTCATACTATGAAGAGTTGTGTTTGCGCAGTTATATTCCGTATTTTAGTATAACGTCACTAGCAGACGTAGTGGTTCTATACCAGAATTCTGCGTATGGCGTGTTGAGGCATAGGTCGTAGCAAGGTCGAATATCCGTCCAGACAGTACGTTTAAATTTTATGTTCTTTCAAAATTATGTCAATCGGTTGCTATTATTTCTATACTGTATACGTGTTCTTACGCTACTGCTTATGCTCTCTGCAATGATTTTGTTGGGCGGACAAGCTCACAAGCTTGATCGTGACTCCCGTCAGTGCGACAGTTAGCCCTTTTCCTTAAGTGAGGGTTCTTGTCGCCTTTTGTTGTTGTATAATCAAGTTTCAAATTATAAGTTGAAAGCTCTGTAATAAGATACATAAAAAAAAATAATTTAATAAACATGCGTTTCCTTGGAAATATTTCCGTTATCAATTTAAAAAAAAACACCAATCAATGAAACAGAATGAATTTACAAACGCTTGAGGTTAACTTTAGCTCCTGATATTTTTAGGCTTTTTTGTATTTTTTTAACACTATTTTCACTCCATCAACCTTAAGCACTTAACAAGCTTAATCCCGCTCTGTGTTTATTTACGTCAAAACGCGTTGCATTTGTGATAATTGCTTTAGAATACGTCACCCATTACATAACTAGGGTTGCATAGATTTGCAATTAGTTTAAAGTGCATATAAATAATTTTGGAGTGGTCGAGTATTAGAGAACTGACTATAAATTATAATGGATAATAATGAATCGATAGCCAATCCAGAAAATATCGAGCTACAAAACAGTTTGCAAGAGAGTATTAAATTGATGCTTAAATTTTGTACTATTATAACTAAGCTTCTGTAAAATCATGATTTTAAAACGGCAATTTTAATTATTATGTAGAAGATTATTGTATAATATGAGGATGAAAAGGAATTAAAATAATTAAAAATAGAGTTCTTTTTCCGGCACGACGTCGCTGTCAATTCTTGATGAAATAACATTAATAATATGGATAAATTAATTTAAATTTTTAGCTAATGGCAGTATTACATTTTAAGCATACAAAAAAAAGATTTAAATTACACCCTTCGGAAAGGCTTACGAAGTACTGAAAAAAAACTATTATTGCTTCATAGTACTGAACTTATAATTCCCAATTATACATTGATCACGGCAGACATATTTTATATGTTTATGTATGATAAAAATTTCAAAGTATGAAAACGTGTAATGGAAAAATAATTGAAGTAATAAAGAAAATTAGTTAAACACAGCTAAAATTAATGATACACCGTACAATGCATTTGTCATAGTTCATGACGTTTTTATGATTCTTCGGGTCTCATTTTCATCTAACATTCAACTTCTACGTAGCCTAGTAATTAACTGTAATAAGTAAGCAAAATTGAAAAATAATAACAGTGACTTATAAGTTGTACTTCGGAGCATAAAACACAATTAGTGTGAAAAATTCACACATTAAGCGCGAATTAACTTTTTATTGATTTGTGAATGTTCCATAAATTACAGATAACAGTTACAAATAGATTCCAGACAGAAAATAGAAAAAATATGTGAAATACAAATGAATTTATTTTATCATTCTAACTATGAAATATCTCTGTTGCAATAAATCATTTACGCCTGACTATAACGCATGAATATGGTTCGAATTTGAATGATAAAATATGTATAACTTTTTGTAGGCCATGTTGATATCGCTATTTGTTGTGATGTGTGTTATAAAATTTCAACAAAAAAATGAGCAAAGCACTTCGCTTCGACTTTCTTCTACTGCAAGCGAAAAGTAGTAGTCATGCGTTCTCCCTCCACACCAAACCTATCTCGCACCAACCACGAGCGGCCAAACACCCTAAGCATACAGTTTAAACTCGCCTAAACTTATGTTTTGCTTGGGACTTGAACAAGTTACTTTTCAAAAATTTTGAGCACAATAACATTGTTTCTTTATAAGACTATCACGATAAAAAAAATTTGAACCCTATCTGCTTGTTTTTGAGTAATACGGCGCTAAAGTCAAAATTTTCAAAAATTTGTAGTGGCCGCCATTCTAAATCTACAAAGTTCGGAAAAAAGCCTTAGATTTGCTCTAAAAGTTTTCTATATGATTTTCGTTTCACATTTAAAAATATTTGTTATCCGAAAAAATAAAAGCTATCATAATAGCACGTCTAACTTCCGCTTCCGGTTTTGGATTTCTTTTTTAAAAGTTTATTTCCTCAATGAATTTTTCATACACCTTCACATCCCAAAGCTTATTAAAATCATACCCTCTGTTTGAGAGTTGTGGAGACCACCCCTTTCTGTGGGTATTTTATCCGCAAGCATATTTTTCCTGCGACTATTTTTCCCGCAACTATTTTTTTGAGGGGTGGATTTTTCCGCGGGTGTTTTTTCCGCGTCTACTTTTGCCAGGCTTTTTTCCACGAGTAATTTTCTTTATGGTGTTCTTTTCGCAGTAATTTTTTCGGGATAATTTTGCCGGAGACATAGTTCTAGGAGCAACTTCTCCGCGGGTAGTTTTTCCCGAAGAATTTTTGGCATGGGAACGTAATTTTTCTGAGTATTTTTTTTAGGGGGTTATTTTGAGGTAATTTTTCTGCAAGTATTTCTTCTATGTATATTTTTTTCGAGGGTAAATAATTTGTCAGTTTTTTTTCCGCTGGTGTTTTTGCGGTGGGTATTTTTGCCGGGGTATGTATTTGGGTGCTACCCTCTCAGAGCTTAATCTAGATTTAGAACATACGGAGTTTCTGGACATGCGCCGGATTATATATTCTGGTGTACATGGTTGCTAGGAAGCGTTGCTATTATGCTACTATATTTGACATTTTGTCTTCGCATCATAAATTCACATTCCGTGTGGTGGCGCTGGTGAACAAAGCGCTCACGTTGTTTTGTTGAATACAAAAATTGGAGACCTGTTTTAATAAGCGTAAGCTTTACTTCACTCTTAATACAAATGCTATCCGCTAAAGCGATCAATTATTATTTTATTTACATTGCTTTTCTTAACTTTTATTGGGCATTCATTATGTCTATGCTTCCCGAAACATTTTGTAATAGAATGGCCGTGTCCGTGGCGGGCAACCATGTACACGCGGTTAGAATCCAATACATGCACTTGTATCTTCCTCCCAGTACAGGCTACTGCACCGCCCAGATAGGTTGGTAGTGGATCTGATCATAACGGTCGGTACCTAACGACTTCTTAAATGTATGCTCCATAGGTGGCCATTTTAATTATGAGCGTGAGCAGGAGATTTGACACCACACCTATAGATTCCAGATTTTTAATGCCAGCAGACACCTCACTCCATCCTAGACGTCGTCAACTTCACCTGCGCGTCAATGGCCTCCATCCACCCAGTATATTTATTACCTAGGCATATTTATAACCAGTCAAATCTCCAAAATGTAGCGAATAAAACGCAGAAAATTTTACAGCACGGCTAGGAAGCGTGGATATCATTCTAGAGCAACGCACTTCCGCTCAGGAACGCTATCATCGACCTGCGTGTCAAATTTTTCGTATGCGTATATGACATTTGCATTTGATTTTCAAAGCAATTCCGTCATTACCCATATAAAAAGTGTGACACACGAGTCTAGAATACCGTATTTAGAAACCATAGCGCAAGCTAGTGAAATCACTAACTTAGTACTTCTTGGTCCTAATTAAGTGGACCTTCAAGCTCCCCGAAGGAAGATGGACGTACCCAGTTAAAATCATCAAAGTGTCCGTTACGCAAAAGGTGGTTTTGCTCACGCCTCTCACTCAGTGGTATAATCGGAATAAAACGCTCGAGTAATTTCGGGCGATGCGAATTCCAATCGTGTACTTTGCTGCGCCTACGACGTTGCCATTATTGCCGAAACATCCCAAGAAGTATTAACAGTAGCTTTCTGACATATACACGATTTTACATTTTAACGAAATCAAGGTCACTTCTGTTATGTTAACATGCAACGGTTGCGATTTGGAAAGCAGTCTTTGCATTATTTCTGTCTTCTAATGTGTCGGAGTTTTATGAATATGCCACCGGGTGAGGGTTTTAATAATCCTGGAAGCAAGAAAGACTGATATTTTTATTAATCTTTTTCTTTGGTTTCTATATGTTTAAAACCTGTATTTAAGCCAAAAATTAAAAACCTGGCTTTTTCCCGTTTTGATACATTCACTACGTTGCAAGTATGAGAAAGTAACAATTGCACTATCAAATTTTTCAAAGGGGTTCAAGCTTCATTTTCAGCTTAGCATCGTTGAAATTTGAAAAGAGTGTTTTCAATACATATATTAAATGTATGAGAATGGTAGAATAACTTCTCATTTCCTGTGTATGACGGTGGGTGAAAAATCAATTTCCGCTAGAGCAAAAGTTCCATTGATTTGTTTTTAGAATCCATCTATTGTTAAGAAATGACGTCAATCTTATGATGAAATATGCAAATACAGAGTTATACCCGCGAAATTTACATAATCCTAAGCGAGGCTGGAAACTTTTACCTCGACGTTCTGACATTTAACCTGGACTGGATATTCAAAAGCAACATTCTGGAAGAATTATTACCTACATTTTTGTGGTTGTTGCTGTTTTCCAATAAGGAACATTAATCTAGCCTAACCTTGACTTTTTTCCCATCTAAAATGTTATTTCTAGATTTTGCGTTTCATTTCGTGTCATTTAACGAATAAAAGCGAATTTGAAATTTTCCTAAACAGAAAAAAAACTTCTTTTGTGAAACGTAAACAAAATTATTAAAGCACATAAAACTAACCAAGTTAAATTTCGCTTTCAGCGAAAAAGTTCTTTTAAAGTAAAAAAGAAAAAAATTAATTAATTTTGTCAAGCTTAATTTTCTCCAGTTATGACGAATTCATGCAGACCTTTCTTTATCACGAGTTTTTTTTTCTTAATCCGAACACAGAATTAATTAGTTTTCGAGTCTTCTCATATGAAAATACCGTTTGATGTTCTAGCAAATACAAGTAGCGCAGAAATTTTAATCAAGTAGCACGTCAAGATCTTCATTGAATTGAGTAATTATACATTTGAGCTTTCGTGTCTCCGTGCAAAGATGCATTTTATATGCGAAGCTATTCGTTGGATCTTCTCGAAATATTCTGAAAGCTTTTCGATGTCTTTCATACCATGCTGAGCGTGTTTTTGTATGAATTCGCATTTATTAATTCGGCTCGAGCATAAAAGGATACCGCCAAGTTATTTATAATTAAATGTGAAAACTCAGTACGCCGAGATTTGAGAGAAATTTTTGGACTTTGTTCAATTATTCATTAACGAGCTACATCTCTTATTAAATTCAGTTTATGACGTACTTTCCCTCTCGACTTAGAAGCGCTACTTAATCATACAGAGCAAATACCCTACCACCAGCTTGTTAATCCCATTATCCTCGACTAAGATTCGCGGTTTCCCCCTTAACCTATATATGATGCATAATAACGATTCATTTAATATAGTTAACTACGTTAACTTAAGCTGTTTTAGTTAATTTCCACAGTATTAAACCTATAGCCGTCACAGAAAACTACATAATGATATTATTGATACAGCCACTTTTTAATATTTATGAAAAGAGTTCAACGTTTCAGGTATATATTTTACAGTGGCTTGGCAAAATAGAAACTAGCAGCTGGAATTGAAAACAAAAAATTCTGTATTAAAATCTGTTAAATTCTGACTGCCCTTATTATGCAGATTACTTTAAAAATAATTTTATTTTACATTAACAGGTAAATACAGAATAACTGCATGTATTTAGTGTCATACAATAAACTTCAAAAACACAACAGTTGCACTCTGAACAGATATAAAATCAGAGTAGTGGGATCCGTGAGCTATGCCCCCATACATGTCGTGACCTACATCTTTCCGCAAAAGCGGTTTCGTGACTGAGAGTCAGGCCGTGCAGTCAGAAACGCACGAAGGGTCGGAAGAAACTTTTTTAAATAATTTTGAAAATGATGTAAATAGTGAAATTTTTGATAATTATAAATGTTTGTAAATTTCAAACATTTTTAAAATTTCGAAATTTTCAAAAAGTTTTTAAAAATTGGAACATGTTTGAAAGTTATAAAACTGAAAATATTCAGATAATTCTTCGTTGAAAATTTTCAAAATTTTATGAAAACTTGATAATTTTCAATCTAGTCAAAATTTAAAAATCTTTTTAAAATTTGAAAATTTTTAAATAATTTTGTAAATCTATTTTTAAAAATAATTAAAATTTAACATAATTATACTGATTTTGAAGTCAAAATAACGGTGATAGATGTCTCTAGAGCCATTTATATAATGTACGGCGAGTTGAAGTAGCAAAGCTACAATCCACACAAAATTCAAAGACAGTAGACGGCGGGGGAGATAATTGGAGAGTAGTAGGTGGTTTATCAACATATTGCTATTACATTCTTGCCTATGTAAATACTAGTCTATTCCATGATATTAGACAAGGAAGAATTCTCGGTGTACTGCAAATATTTTAAATAAGTTGTCAAAAAGTGAAAGGTATAAAAACGTACGTCGTTGCTAAAGTGATACAACCGCCACTTTAAGTTAAAGTCTACTTTGCATTGTTAATTTTACATAGTAAATATCACAATAACGATAATGAAATGCAACAAATGCGCTGTATATCCACAAACATCAACGTATCACTTAAGCGACGACATCCTTTGCTATTTCTAACGTACCGTTTCTTGGTAGCTGTAGAGTACGTACACACGTGCACGTCATTTTTATGTTTGGAACAAACTGATTGCTTTCTTTGTTATTTGCTGACGCCCCCAACTGGCGTGTTCATTACAAGTTTTAACAAAACATTTAAGAGCGCGAAACGTTTGAATTTAAATTAAACACTATGAATTCCATTACATACCCCAATTTTTTAATTTATCTATGAAAATATATAAATGGTACTAATCTGGAAGTTTATTATTACGGGCCCTACAACGAGGTGCGTCTTGGCCTGATCGAGATCGCTTCCATCAGAGGAGGTTGAAGGTGATGCGTGTTCAGAGTTCGTGGTACTGTTGTTACAAAGGTCTTTTTTAGTTTTTATTAATGTGAAAATATTATGACCTTTCGGCGGTGTAAGGGAATACGAATCTAATGTAGCCGAGTATGTCAGGAGTAATTTGGGGTTCAAACGGCTTTAAGGCTTTGTTTTTCAAATTTTTGATATAAGATTTGAAAAACTGGTGTTAGTGATATTTCCGATTTGCATCGATAGTCGAGAGGTATAAGGAATGATTATGATGATGGAAGAAGTGGAAGAGAAGAAAGTTAAGGATGTTATTGATAGATTGTGTTTGTTTAAAGAAATTTTTACTGTTGCAATATAGTCCGTTTGCTTTTAAGACTATACGACTGAAACCTCTTTCAATTTATATCTCAATTTAGGACCAAATGTTACATTTTTCGGTAATATAGTGGTAAATTTGTCCCGGTAGTTTGTTTAAAAAAAATGAATAACGCATCAGAAGATTCCTTGACAACGTTTCATTGAGTATAAATCAACCGTAACAGATTACAAACATTTAAAAATTATTCCAGTTAGTTAGTTTAAACTCGTCAGGTTTTCAATCAGTTGATTTACCATTACCGAGGGCGATCAGTGCTTATCGCGCCAATCAATAGTTTAAGGGGAACGATAGAAAACATTGATGGAAGACTGGCCTTTGTGCAGACTACACCCGCTTTGTAGCGCGCGGAATACAATTCAATTCGACCTTTACATACAAACCATAAAGTTTAATCTGAAAATAAACTCGTGCTCACAATGTGCAGAGGTTTGGTGTTGATTCTCGCTATCATCTGCCGTTACTGATCTCACTTTTCGCGTACGTGATTCCATTAGCTTAAGCAATACAGATTCTGGCACCCCTGTCAATTTAGACAAGGATTTTAAGACTATAAGCGTTCTTCCTCCGTCTCGTCTTACGATCCCTCGCGTTCTCCCAAAACAGCATTAAATTTTAATTTTTCTAACGCCCAACTTTTTCGTTTAGGAGCTTACTGTTGTAATTAAGGGGCGTGCGTATATTTCAGGTAAATGTTAGGCCACGGTCCTGCTTTCCCCCTTTAACAACACACGCAGTCGTAACGCGTTTACGCACCCTCCTGCTCCGGAGATAAGTTCCGAAATTCCGTTTCGAGTGCAACTATACAAACAAACCTATAAGCTGAGATTAAAACACGCCGAACCGACTCGAGTGAAAATTAATTTCGACATCATTTTCCGCAGTTCCTTGGCTGAAGTAACTCTCTTTCGAAATATCGATCATTTTGTTAAAGAAGTTCGGTCTGAAACTAGGGCACCCTATTGTTGCTCAAATTATCGCTGCGTTGTATTTTACATTCCGCTAAGCACACGCAGGGTTGAGAGAAGTTGGCAATCGAATTATCGTCACACTTATACAAACTTCGGAAAGCTCAATGCAGTCACGTTAAAGATTTACGTAGCTTTTCAGACGTCGGGAGCTTTTAGACGCACAAAAAGCTTAGTTAATATACTACTTGCACCGGTGTTTTTTTACCAAAGTTGCCTGAAAAGAGACGATTTAAACTGTTGATAATTCAGGGAATGTAACGGCCTAAATATGCAGAAAAGGGTACAATAGAAGCGTAATGAACGTATAACAAAAACAAGAACGTTGAAGTATAAATTGCTAAAATTAACGTACCTACATTGAATGCTCATGAATGATTTACATTGTTTAGAACCAACGGACAAAATTAAGACATAGTAAATAGCAGAGAATGTAGGTAGAGTTCCGAAACGATTTAACAAATTCTGCAATTGCTGATTTAAGCCGCTACGAATTTATGAAAATTGTGACTTTAGCGCCTCATTACTAAAAAAATTGACAAATCAGCTTTAAATATTTTATAGTAAGAGTCCTACGAAGACACAGTGTTACAGTGCACAAATAGTTTCGAAAAGTTGAAAGCTATGAAGTGAAAACATTTCCAAAGTTTAGAAAACGTTCAAAAACATTACTCGATAACTGATTTTACGATTGTTTTTTTAAATTTTGTATACTTATAGACCTGACGACGAGCTACAATTTCGTATGTGTTTCAGTTCGCAAATTTTTCTTTGACGCCTTCTATGTATTTTTGAAAATTTGAGTATAACGCCTACTTGGTTAAAAACGCGTTATCAGATCGGGATGAAATTTGATATAGAAAATGACCCAAAAATATACAATGTTACAAGCACCTAAAATTTTAAAAACTACTTAAACTGTGCAATGGAAAATAAATAAATTTTGAGTTTTACAAAACCATATTGCTCAAAAACTGGCTAAGCGATTTTTTCAAACCAACAAGAGAAAAGCCCGTGAGCAGTCGAGATACCAAGAGGCGCTGGGCAAAGTAAGGGAAAGGGGGTCTGCGGCTGCAGCCGATACCTCGAGGCGCAAACCAGCAGGGAAAAGTCCCTGAGCAGCCGACATACCTTGAGGCCCCAGGTAAAGAAAAGGGTTTCTGCAGCTGCAACCAAGATACCTCGCTAGGCGCTGGACAAGGTAAAAGAAAGGGGCCGTGCTGCTGCAGGTGTGAAAGGACCAAGGGCAGTACTATACACTCTTCTATCCTTATTTTACAGTCAATTTATTTAAAACCACATAAATCTTAGGTTATTTTGCGTATCACAGGAAAGCAAGATTTCTTTTAGTTAAAACTTGTTTAGTTTGCCTTTTATAGCAACCGCGCGTTGTGCGATTTGGGGAGATTCTTTTAAGTTTTCTATCCTTTACCAATTATTTACGAGACTTCTGTGTTTAGAGCTATGATTGTCTGCAGAATTACTATAATCATACTTAAAATTAATAGATATTTGTTTACCCCTGCTAATAACCAAAGTTGTAGTCTTACAAAAATTTAAATACCGTATGCCGAGTTTTTTTGGAAACCGCACAGTTAAAAAATTTCCATAAAATTGGTTAAAGCTTGTAAAATTGGAAATGTCTGTATAAAAACAACGAAGCATATGCAAATATGCAGTGAAACGTACATTAACTGCGAAATATGCTGAAATTTGCATTAATATTTAAAATATAAGCGGTGTCATTTTATTAAGAAATTGCAAAACCGACTCCTAATTAGCTTGCAAAAAAATGCTAATGTATATAAATCCGGTCTTTAGTTATCAGTAATGAGTGACAATTTAGAACATTATGGTATGGTTAAAACAAACTGAAATTATTGATATCGATCAGTTAGTATTAATTGATATTTATAGTCGGCAGTAAATTTTATTAGGTTTATTACTACCATCAACGTGAAAGTTTTTATTTTGTTTGTGTTTCAAAGTGTGCTTTTGAAACGTTGATTAATGAACTGCCATTAATGTATTAATTTCAACCCGGTCAATATTCTGTCAACATTCCCGAGTAATTTTTGATGTTTTTTTGAACGGATTTTTATAGCAGTTATTGGACAATTTCCTGTCACTCCCATGTAGTACCCCTTTTTGTAACGAGTTCATAAAATGTTTTTGTGCAACGATAAAATTTAATTAAAGTTGTAATTCATAGGTGACTTTTATTAACGCCTCGTTAAATAAAAATGCAATAATAAAACATTGTGTATTCTTGTGAAAAATTTTTAAACTAAAATTTTCACAGACAATTTGATCAAATCGTGTTTCATCAAAAGAGCGCCATTTGTCAAACAAGAATTTTCAACTTTATGCCCCGTGTGTGTTTTTCCTTGGCCAATTTGTCATTCTGTTGGTGAAGCGTCAGATTTCCACAAAGTCGCTAGATGGAAATGTATGTCTAAAACAAGATACCTAAGAAGGGATTCTGCGTCTAAGTTCGCGCCATCGAATTATCGAACCAATGCCCAGTAGCTCCTATATTTTATGCTTAAGATGTCATTCCGACCGTCCCTTCTATTCATACCGACCTGGTTGCAAACGCCCTTAAAGTAGAATGTATTACCAAAAGGTCAGAGCGTTTCCATACAACATTTTCTCTTTACATATTACAACAGGAGGCATACTACAGCAAGGGCGTTATGTTAATATTCGTAGTTTCTTTTCGCCTTATTGGCTTGCTGAAAATGAATTTTTATGCAAAGTGGGGGCGAATGTGTTGTAGTTGCGTTGTTTATACTTGTTGGACCTTTTTTGTCTGTTCTTGGGACGTTTTCCGCATCTGCACATACTGAACCCTTTTCTTATATAACGAACTTTATTGGATTTACATATTAACCTGCGAGGCAATCACAAGTTTCTTTTGCAGATAATGATACTTCATTGTTTTATAAAAAATACTTTGTATCGTTTTGGAACTTAATGATTGAACGAGATCAATCTTTTCTTTTTGGTTCGCTTGTATACGGTTTGATCGGTTTGATCGCAGCGGTTGGAAATACTCCTATAATGGGTATAATACTGCATTTATCAAGTTGCCGCAGTAGGATTGATAAGGGGATTCAATACCGTAATCGCAGTAAGTGTGTCCCTACCTTTGTCACTTCTTCCACCACGTAACGTAAGCCCCGCCCCTAGACCAATGTGAGCAAAGCGCGGCCGTTCATAAGTCGTCACGTGATGAGAACTGACAGGTAGATGGATACCTACTGCAATTGTGGTGCTAGAATCCCCTTATCCACCCTACTTGCTACTATTCGACACAAAATTCTTAACTGTTAATATTTGCAGATTCAACATTCCGCCCTTTGAATAACACAAAGAGTTGGTATACATTTTTCAGATTAAATTAAATAGCAGAAATAAGCCGAGATAAATGAAATAAAAAATATCATTATCCAGCTTCAAAACCAAAACGAATTGTTTGATATACTAACAGGGTTTTCACTCTCAAATGCAGAAAGTCGCCAACTTTTATTGACCTACAATGATTCCTCTTTCAGCAATCCCAAGCGCTTCCACATTATGCCAACCCTGTGACAGGCTTTTTAGATGAACAGTTACTGGACAGGTAATGTGGGAGAGCGGATTCTACCGCATGGACGTCTAGATCGCCAGATTTGATCCCTCTCAAATTATTTTTCTAGGGGTACAAAAATCGCCAACGAGAAAGGGCTGCGTAAAAAAATAAGCACTGCTTAGGAATTCGTCACACCGAACGTGTTCGGAAACAAGCAAAACTGCATCTGTGACTCAATAATGCACAATTCTATTGTGTTAGTTTATGAAATATATCATTCTGTTGTTGATAGAAATTTTGTTAGACACGCTGTATATCATCCAGGTCTGCTGTGATATGCATAAAATTATGAAGAATTTTTTAGTAGTATTACATAATTACAAAAAAGATTTTTTGATTTTATAAAGGTATAAAAAATGAGCTTAGCATCGCTTTTTACAATTTTTTTGTAAGATTTGTTATCTTTTGTAGTATGCTGTTAAAGAAAATCATTTTCTATCATATACCGTTGCTGTCAGCTAACGTCTTTACAAGCAAGCAACTATTATTCAGATGTCAAGTTAACCACGAATGTCAGGAAGTGGGTTGTCTCATCATACATAAACTCTTAAAATATGCATGGATGTGTCGATTCCTTGTAGTATCTACTGCTGTCGTATTTGAAAATCTAATTTCCCCTACTAGCCATCAATTTAATATTGTTTACATATTTTATAATACTGTTAAGGCTTAATTGTTGCTATTCTAAATCGTAATTACTGCTAAAACATTATCTCAAACTAATAAAACACTTTTAACTATGTGAAACAGTTGTTAACAATTCCAAACTTTCAAGTCATTTTTAAACCGTGAATATGAATTTTAATTCAATGTTAAACATTTTAAAATATCTGAAATTTTAGAAATTTTTGAAAGTGTTTAAAATTTTTGATTAATAACAGGCTTATTTTAAAATTTTCTTTCCTACGAACATTATCCTGCATGTTATTTTGACTTCCGGAAAATTGTTAAAATCTTTGATACTCGTTTGGAAGTCGGAAATTTTTATTTATAATTATTAAAAGCAAACTTGTTTTACATTTTTTAGTAAATTACAAAATTTGCAATAACAAAAAATTTTAAGAAAAATATTCCGAGCTTGTGGATATTATTAAAGACGTTTTAGCAACTTAAATCGACTATATTCAAATTTCCCCCGCTTTGCTCTTATTGGTCAAGGGGTGGGACTTACGTCATGTGGTAGGAAAAGTGGTGAGGGTGGCACAGGCGGGGGCGTAGCTACTACCAAAGTAACGAGTATTTAATAAAGGGTCAATAGAGAGTTGTATGCCACTGTTTGTTCGATCCTACCCTGTATCGGATAGGAACAACTCGCCGCGGCCGACTCGCCGCAGACCCAGCTTACTGCGGTTCGACTGGCCGCGTACCAATTCGCCACGAAATTTAATAAAATTTGCAGTTTAAAATACGCTAATGGATACTAAACTGAATTAAAAATATTGTAAGTATACTTATTTTCATATTTTTGTATATTTGTTTCAAATTTTCGTATTTTTTTAAAGTTGTTCTTATAAAACCGTAAACTGAGCATTAAAAAATCTGAAATATAATTTTCATCATTCGTTGGGTTAACACAAATTGTATTTATTCATAATATTTACAGAGGTTTCTAAATGCAGATAGTATTCTTGAACTCTACCAGCAGATTTTTCCAGAAAGCGAAGAATGATTACTCATCCATGTTATTTTTCTGCGAACCCTTGTATTAATTTATCAGTGATTTATCATGATTGGCTACGTTGTAAAGCGCAATTATTATTTTTGTCATGGCCGTAGGAACACCTAGTTGCGCTACTGCTTATTCTATTGAACTTTATTTTGTTCCTGTACCATAACAAATGTTTTAATAAAAAACGATGATATTTTCAAGCCGTGCCCCCGACGTTTACAATTGCCTTTGTAATACTTTTACCTCTGTAATACTTTCATGACTTATACACCATAGCAACTCTTCGTTAGGTGTATTAAACGACATGTTCAAAAAGAATAATGACACATACTTAAACAGTTGTGAGGTAACTAAAACCTTTTTCATGTAAATCAGTGTCCGGATATTTATTCCAGTATTTAGTCAATATTCAAAGTATGAGGCAATAAATTAATAATAAATTATTGCATAATTGCTGTAAATATATAGTTGTAGCTATTATGCAATTTTAAACGAATTATATACCTCATTGTTACAGCATCACGACTATATGTTTGACCTTATGCTAGTTTGTTAAGTTACTTATTATTTATTTGGTCGCAATTGATGCTTTTGTAATAATAAAATAACAAAAACGGTTCATAAGCGTAGAATACGATTGGTCACGTGTTTTAAAAGTACTCTACAAAATAATTTTATGAATATGTCATTTTAATCTATCTACTTTCTTCATCTAATACTATTTCTTCCTCCATTTTACGATGCTTTATTTCTTTCTCCATCTATAGACGGGGTGCAGTGCACAACCCCTTTGCCTAGTTCAATAATCAAGTAAAACTAAACGAAACGATGTATCTCAAATAATGCATTTGTAGTTGTACAACCTTGCAAAATCGTTTCACATATAACTTAATGGATTTAAGTACTGCCATGGGTTTTGTTCAATTATTGAAATTTAAAGAAATTTTCGCTACTTTGGGACCAAACGTCCGGATACTAGGCCTAATGTTTACCCAAAATATTTGGACCAACCTCAATTTTAGAAAGGTGCAATGTTCTGTGGCGCATTTAATAATTACTGTAGTGCTAAAGGAGCTGTCGGACCACCGCCACGGGACCCTTCTCGCATTTCTGAAAGTTTTCATTATATTTCAAAAATTTCGACAGTTTTATGGTAGTTAGAATAATTTTATGCTGAGAATTATTTGAAAAATTTTGATTACTATGAAAATTGTTTTAAAAATTATAATTTAAAATTTTTTATTTTCAAAATTATTTAGAAGTATTGAAAAGTACTTAAAATTTGTAAATTTTTTAATTTTGAAAATTTTTGAAAATTTTGAAAATTTTAGAAATATTGAATTTGAAATTTTAAACCTTTTGAAATTTTGAAAATTGAAGGAAATTTTAAAAACTTGAAAATCATAACAATTTTGAAGATCACGAAAATTTTTGAGAAGTTTTGAAATTTTGAAAAATTATGAAATTTATTTATTTAAAAATTTAGTTAAGGAATTTTTTTAAAAAAAGAGGTAATTCTTCGGTGTCATCTTATTGCAATTAGCGATCTCTCAGTCAAGTTTGGTTTTTCTGCGTTAAGACGTCTGGATTGTAGTGTATAGAAACAGACAGACACACAGACACCTATGCAGGGTACGCTATATCAGTCTCTTAAGTCCTTAAAAACTGCTTATTAGCCAAAGTGTTTAGGTGGAAAATGTATGGAATAAAAGTACCTTTCTTTTAGACATAACTCGAATATCGGCCAATAAGCTCAAAGCGAAAACAACTTCGCTGAATGAACGCATTTGCTCCAAATCCAATCTGACGATCACAATACCTACCTCCATAGTTATACTTCGTATAGCGAGGAAGGTAATAAAACAGTATACTGTGCAAGAGAAGCTTTATGATAAGAGTGAGAAGTTCCTCGACCATTTAAATTTATTTTAAGGAATAATATCTGTCTGGGGAATTAGGGGATAGATGTGACAGTGTAATATTATAAAAGGTACAATTGGGATTAGGTCGCCGAAGAACTAAATTAAAAAGCTTAAAATTCATTATGAACGAAATAAAATATTGTTAAGTAGTATTTTTTACGTTCCCTGTTGATGTAAATATGCAATTTCATTTCCCTTCAACTTCCATTTACACCTATAAAACCGAAAACAGAGAAATAAATGAACAAATTTTCCCTTTTTCATGTTCCATATTTCTCGTTTATTGTCGACTTTTAGTGGCTTTCTGAAACTTTGGATATATTTATTCGTATACCGTTTTCCAATGAATTTGTTTCGTTCTTTTTTATTTACGTTTTTATTGCACACTTTTTGTTTCCTTATAAAAATTATAATTGCATGCAAATTCTAACCACGTAATCGTATTTTGGCGCTCTTCCACTTTCAGCCAATTTTATTTAAAACTCTAAATCAGCTTGAAATATAACTTCCTTTCTACTTCACATAAAATTGTCCTACTTATTTATTTAAATATGTCAACAAAATTTCTCCCACAATTTATATATTTCATACCTCATACATTCAATGTAACGTTGAATTTAAAAATAAAATAAAACAGCGTATTGTTCCACCGATGTTATGCAAGCTATTCCGAAAGCTTTTAGCCAATTTGCATTCTCAGGTTCCACTTTGAGTAACTCCCTTGTTATTATTATTGTTGCTTTCATAACTTCATTTATTATTGAGAACAAACCTACGCACTAAAAGTTGGCAACTTTTATAAATGTTGAAGGCGAGTTGAGAGGATGCGAAATTGTACCCTGAAAATAAGAAATTGGAAAATAAATTTCCAACTTTCTTTGACGTTTCTTAATATTTAAACGAGCAAAATACACATTGGCGCTCTCTGAATGATCATCAGATTAATATTATATTGACCCGGTGAGTAATTTGAGGTGTTAGGTAACGCTTAATGGATTATCCAGCTTCTCAAGAGGAATATATTATGAGATATTACGTCATTAACTAATTAAGTCAAAGTGGAAAAGAGAAAATTATCCGATTTCACTAGCTGAATTGCTTTGGGGAGAATGTAATAATTTTACTCGGCAAAATATCATTAACATGGAATTGGTAAAAGCAATAAAATTTTACAATAATTTATTAATGCTTTCTTGTAACAAATATTTTTTCCTGGCGATTCTTGAATATGATAACATGCCAAAATAATATAAGTGAATAATTAAATATTTTCGATTATTCTTTACTTTTCCACATAAAACTTGCTCCATGGGGGCACTCCTACACCCTTAGAAACTTCTAACATTTTGCATCCAATTCGCTTATTTAGAGTGTTCTCTAGACGACTTTACAGCTTTTAGAATATATACCTAAGTTAATTTTTGCCTGCAATGTACTGTCTCCAAAAAATATTTCACCGGTTTCGAATTAAAATATTGTACCTACTAAATTTTCCTAAAATTTGTTTTATCAGATTCACCTCGTTGTCCTTCTGTTTGTCTATATTTTGCTGACCAAAGTCTCCCGAAGCGACTAACAGATTGCAGAATAAAAAATGAGCGAAACACTTCGCCTGGACTTTCCTATACATTTAAATACATTGTTTTATATTTTCCAACACTTTCGATATACACCTGTCTAGACACGACTAGTTAAAGTAAATAGTTCTTATAAGTTGTAACATCTTGAAGCGGTTGAAGAAAGACCGACCGCTGCGCTGCAAGCATAAGGTTGGGTAAAATATTCGGACTGAATCAACGGAAGCGCGGAAATTGATATTTGAAAATATATTAATAACTCGAGAAGTATTATTTTTAGCAAGAAATTACTCTTATTAATTTGTATTTAGAATTTCAAAACCTTTCTGATTTTAAAGCCAAAATTCCACGTTTCCATTTAAAAAAAGTTATTTTTTACCGTGGCCGCCATATTAAAATTGGAAACTCAAGTTTTTTTCTTAAATACAATCGAGAAGAATTTGCCCTACAACTTTACTCTTGAGTTTGCAAGTCTATCTATTAAAATAAAAAAGTTAGCCTACACTGAACATTAAACGACTAGTACAAGAATACAACTGCTGTAGAAAGTATGTGAAATTCATCTAAGGACAAACAGATTATTAAGGGGCAAAAAAATCGATTTTTTGATTTTTTATAAAAAGATTCTTCTAGAGCAAACAAAAGAAGAAATCAATTTTTTAATTTTGTAGCGAAAATTTGGGGGTGGGGTGGGGGGGGGGGAAGGCAGTAGCCCCCCTAAATATTAAAGTATCAAAAAAATATTATGATATTCGGATTTTGCTATCAATGATGAGCTATATTGCTTTAACAGAAATATTTTATTGCCCCCTTTTAAACAAATAAAAGGGTACCAATTTTCAATTTTCAAAAATTCATAGAGGGCGTCACAGCGAAATTATAGCAATGCGCAAAAAAGCAAATTGTAGAAGATTCCCAGCTCTATCAGCTTAAAAAGTTTAAACAAAAACGTGTGGGCAGTTTTTGCGAAATATGTTTTTGAAAAATTCCAAAATTTTGGAGTGATGTCATTGCGATCGCTTTTATATTTCATGGTATAGTACCCTTGAAGGGCTACCAAACAAGATGTAGTTGATTCCAATCAGATAACTGGTTTTTGAGTAAATGGGCGTTAAAGTTCTCAACTTTGAAATTTTGCATGAAATCAATACTTCCCTATACTGAAAGTATAGGAAAGTTAAAAGCTGGCAGGAAACCTCCGCGGAACCTTCCTGGCATTAATGGAATTTTAAAAATTTTCAATAATATGTTTCGAAACTTTTGAAAATTCTATGGAAATTGGAATATTTTTAAAATTCTCCAAAGATTTCGAATATGGATGTTTGTAAAAATTTAATATTTTGCTTTTTCAAAATTTTTAGAAAATTATGATAACTATTTTTTTAATTATTATAAAATTGAAAATGTAAATTTTCAAAACTTTTAAAATTTTGAAGATCATGAATATTTTAGACTTACTGAAAAGTGTTGAAAACTACAATTTTTGAAAATTTAGGAAATTTTGGAAAGCGAAAAAATTGCGTTTGTGCAGATCGGCGCGGGCGGTTCGTCATGTGTAGAATACTAATCTAAAGTTCTTTTTCGAGCGCATCTATTTTGAAGTAGACACCCGTCCCCTTCCACCCCATATTGTGAAGCAGTCGAGTGGTTTTATGATGTTTTGTGTATTCTAGTTGCAACTAAAGTTTCTGCTTTGAAATCTCAAAATATAATTCATAATTTGGTGATACCTGTTTTTGGGCGATTACCTAATCAATCTGTTCAGGTAAACGACTAAAAGAAGACCTTTCAGTGGTGTTTTCCCACTAGAAAGTTCGTATTGTCATTTAACATGCTTATACCAATCTCTAAACCGAAATTAGTAATTAAAAAAAAACAGAAATCGGATGGTAGGGCGCAATGAGGGGGGGGGGGGGGGTGATAGGGACATCGCGTTTGCGCAGATCGGCTTTCGGACATGCGTAGAATACGAATCTAATTTGTTTATAGAGCGTTATTTGGAAACAGAGCACCTCTATCCCCTTCTTTTTTTGGCGGACCAGCCCCATGTTCTTGCGACGTCATCCCATGTAATTAGCAATCTTAGAGCCATATTCGGTTTTTCTGGGTTAAAACGTCTGAACTGTAAAGTATATAGGTACATACACACGGACAGACACCTCTGCAGCGTCCTCTTTATCGGTCTTCCAAGGCTCTAAAAGCTGCTCATTACTCAAAACGTTTAGGTTAAAAATGTTTGACATAAAAGTACCTTTTCTTTAGGCATAACTTGTATATCGGCTAGTACTCTCAAAGTGAAAAAAACTTTGCTGAATGAACACATTTGCTTCAAATCCAGCCTGACGATCACAATACCTTCCTCTACTTTGTATAGTGAGGAAAGTCAAATTTCACTTATTTCTGTAAATTTTTGTAGCTGAAGAGTTTCTGTTTTCTGAAGACACTTTACATATTCAAAATTAAAAACTTTAGTTAATTACTAACATTTTTGCGTACCTGCTGGAGATGCTATTCATGTTCCAGAATAAAACTTTTAGTCTGTGTCCTACGTTTTGTCTAAAATTTGCTTTTCAGAGACCTCTCTTTACCCTGGATATTTTACAGCTTAAATCTCTGCATGTTCGTTGTCGTCTATCTCCTAGAGACGCTGTACAGGTTCCAGATTTATAAAAGAAATATTTATTTGTTTGCATCCAGTTTGCTTATCAGAGTCTTTCTTATGCCTTAGGGGCATATCAGATAAAAATAAGTTAGTGAATTCTGTTATTGACCAAAATAATATTATTTCCTAAACTGAGCCACTATAAACAAAAAAGTTTTCTTAGATTCCGGCTTGTGGTACGTAGCTTCTGATTTCTTTTCCATTGTACCATTCTCCGCAGGGCGTAAACCTCCTTGAAGTAATTGAACATTATTGGACTAAATCATTTAGGCCCTTGTTTTTATTATTTTTACCATATTTAAGTTTTATTTAGCAGCCAAACTTTCATGATTATTTTTATTGATAACTTTAGAAATAGCTTCATTTTAGGTGTGAATTTGCAGAAATCTATTTTTCTCATTTCTCCACAAAGTTTTTGCTCCACCACCAGGTTTTTTATTGACGATGTATATGTTAAACTTAGGAATTTGTTTTTTTAACGATGCTTTCTGATGACGAATGCCATATTTTAAAAAGAAACGCTTCTCGCCGAAACGGTTTGCGCCGAAATGTCCTTTTCGCCATTGCAGGTACCTGTACGAAGTCGCTTTGGTTAATTATAATCCGATTTGAATTTTTTTTAAATTGAATATTTTATTTTAAATTTTTTCTTTGTTTGTGCTATTGAGCTTAATTATCCCTCCTAATTATGGAGACAAATCAAGGAAAAGCATTGCAAGGTATTCTGCTTTTTGTTTATTATAAATTTTGGCCAAAAATAAGCGCTTTTCATAATCAGCGTAATTAATTTAACTTTGTACGATGAAACAAAAGCTTAATTTCTATTTCATATCAACGAGCTTTTTAAAACGATTAATTGACATGTTCGGTCAAAACAGTTCTTAATTACAATCGAAGTAATCATGGCTAGAGCTTATTTGGAGAACTCCAACAAAGAAAGTGCATTAGCTTCAGACTGAAAAAAAGGCTGGGAAATAAGCTTTCTTCTGCGTCAGCAATTCGCTTTCTCCGAGTAACGTAAAAAACAGGCAAAAGAGAGAAGAAAAAGTTAAAAGAACATCACATATTATTTCTTAATAAATTTTTCCGAGCGTGTATAATAGCGGAGGAACAAGTGATGCAACCCTAAGGAGAGCTTTCTGCTTTGTCTTGGAAGACACGTGTCACGGCCAGACGGTTGGCCCGCAGCTCGCTTTGATCCCCTGTCACTAGCTCCACCTGATGTTTTTGTTATCTGTGATCTCCCGACCTCCTAGTTTCTAGATTCTGTTCCAAGGGCGTGTTGGCTCGACGTTCCCAAGGGAACAGGTCCAATCCTGACGACATGCATAAATAAAAAAATGGTTTTCAAATTACAACACCCCAGTTGGCGTGGTAAAACTCAAAGGATTATTCTTAACATTTATTGAACGATAATAATTTCATTTCAGATCTCATGTTTGAATGTAATTAACATTCGTTCGTTTTAAGGTCAAAGTGGATGAAGGGGAAAAATTACATTTCCTTTCGAATGCACGTTTCGAGGAGATCGCTCTGATAGAGTAATTTTAAAATTTACAACTTCATGTTAAGCATGATTCATGAAATCGGGCCATAAATTGTTTTTATTCTGGTTCAAGGGAAAACGCACGATTTTGCTCCAAATAAGCAAGAATTATCCAAATTCGCGTGAAGTAAGACATTAGGAGAGGTCTTAATAAAGTCTTCCCTTCAATCGTCTTGACAGGAACTACTAATTGCTACAATCAGAGTGGAATCTGGCCATTGGAAGAGGAGGCAGAGCGATTGACTGCGATCGTTTAGAGAGACTCCATCAATTCTGACTTGCTGACCTTTCAGGCGGTAACGTTCTGAGCTTAATATGAACCTAATTGGCGTGAGATGCCAGATGTCCGACACCTATTGTTCAATAATAAAACAAGCAGGAAACGCTTCTCTAGAAATTTACTTTTCCTGCAAGATTGTATTTTACCAATAACTTACTAAACAAACAACAAAATCCCTGATGAGTCTGATTACAGGCGCACAGCTCATCTATCTACCTTAACAAGCACATAAAATCTAAACAGATTCGATTCACTTAACGATTACATGCTCTGTTGGAGCATCTTTTGCAATTATCGCCTTATAGCATTACTAATAAGTTTAATTCAAAGGATAATGCGATTACTCTATAATTATCTAATTGGTTTAATTTGAAACCATTAATTAAGTTACATTGACTTGTGTGGTTTACCTTTTAATCATCGACAGATACATTTCAGACGCTTCGAACTATTTGAAGTTTGTTCAAGCACTAGATTCTATTTTTAAAGACGTGGTCAATAATAACTGCTCTGGAAAACGAATTTCTCCTTTCGTGTCATTCTGAATAGGCACCTTCTGCAACACAGTTATATAAAGGTACAATCTCAAAGCTCGATGGACACACCTGAGATCAATTTCAGTGGGCTGAAATGACGTCAAGATATACGAATGAATGTTGGAGAAAATAGAAAGTTTACAGGTGTCATATGAAGTTGACCATTGAATTTAATGTTCGCCAAAATGAGCTTTTTATGTAGATCTCGTTATTTTGGATTTATTCGATTTTATTCAGTGTCGTTTGTTTACTTACCATTTTATAGCTATTAAGACAACAAGTGTTTTATAGACGGTTTAAAATTCGAGGTCGGTGTTTAAATCTGAGCGACCGTAGGGAGCGAGGATTTAATAGACCGAGATTTTTAAACTATAAAACACGTGTTGTCTTCAAGATTTTATCTAACACTAATAGAATATCATAATTAGTCTTTTAGTTTTAGTCATTTTCAACTCAATTTTGTTTGAGTTATTAGATAGGTCTGTCTATGGATTGTTATGTGTGCTATGGTAACGAGTCAACAAAGTATTGTTATTTCGTTAAAGCGTATTTTAAATAGCTATAAAATACGTTACCATTGACGACGTATTTTATAAGGAACGATGTATTTTATAGTTAACTTAACAAACGAATTCAAATGCACCATAGAAACAGTATAAGGTGTTAGTGTTAGATAAAATAATTATTTGATTCTGCTTTGGTGTAAGATTTTAGCAAATTAAATATTTTCTGAAACTTTACTAAAATTTTATCATCAGTAAACAATATAAATATATAAATAAATTTTATCTAACTTAATGACAGATAAAAACTTATCGACGATACTATGCATACAACGTACGCAAAAAACTGGCACTTAAGAGCTCGTTCTAATAATGGTTTTAGACACCTGTGGCCACCACTTATTTTATTCTGATCAACATTTAGATGTGGTCGCTGTATTAAAATTCGTTAAAATCACCCACCTGTTTATTTTGACTAAGCTACTTGTACCATTCCTAACATTTTGCTGTAAAATGTGATTATCATTATAATATAAACTTTGTACAACTAAATGTATTTTTACAATAATAAAAAATAAAGAAAAGAAGACCACATTAAGGTTTGAACTGATATGCTCGCGCTTATGAAGCAAATCCCACCTGCGCCCTACGGAGACATTTAAAAATTGCTTTCGCAACCGGGTACATCAATGCACTATTGGCTTGAATATTATTAAATAATTTATTAAAAAGATTCTTTGATTAAAATTTTCACATAAATTCCAACCGAGTGATAAAAAGAAATTTTATCTTTCTATTTAGGGCAACTGCAAATAACAAACTTCGCCTGAGGACATGAAATGCAGCTATTTCATTTTTTGTTTGTTAATCTGCCAGGTTTCACCTAAATTACAAAAGTCAGCCTAGTAGATGATATTGTTGCTAACATAACGCTTTTAAGGTTCAGAAGTAGAACTATGCTTGCTGATCTATACCTAGAGTATCCTTATTGTGCTGACCTGAGGCTTCCAAACCTTCAAAGAGAGTCTACACGTTTACAGTTTTGTGAACATGAAACCCCCAAGATACGTAATAAGTTTAAAAGATGATAATTGTGCTAACATAACTCCTCTAGGGTACAAAAGTTAACCTTAAGTCAAATAACTTTGTTAACTTAACGTATCGTAGACAACATACAATGTTAGCATAATTATAGTTACCTAAGGCTTTAAAAACACAGATCTGAGCGTAGACGATCTAAGATTAGATTGTTATAATTGTGCTTACCTAAAGCTTTAAAAAAACAGAAATGAAGTAGTTTATCAAAATTGTGCTAGACCGAGTTCTCTAAGACAAAACTGACATATTATAGAATGTTAAAACTGTGCTGTGCGAGGCTTTCAAAATACAAAAGTGAGCCTAGGGGGTCATAATTGTACTAACATAAGGCCTTTAAAGGAAGGTTTAAAAGCTATCGTTTTTCTTGCCTAAGCTTTTGAAACACAAAAGTAATAGTTGTTTCTAATGGTATTGCCATAACGCTTTTAAGATCCATGGTGACAATGGTATGGTCTGGGTTATAATCTTGGTTCCAGCGGACAGAGTGGATTTTTTGTTTGTTTTTGGCATTATACTTAGAGAAGAGAAAGGTTATTGGCTTTGATCCAGGTTGAGATCTAGTTGTCCAGTATTATCTACATTTCGGTATCCCCACATATTATGTTGACTGTTAAAATCTCCTACATAAAGTACAGGGTGTGGGAAATTTGGTCCAGTCTGATTAGGCCATGGTACATTGTTAGTTAAACCTTCTCTGGAATTTAGTCGTTCGGATTCGACGTTAAACTATAGGTTCCCCGTACTCCACCTTAGCGCTAAGGAGAGTACGTGGCAGAAAAGGGTGCCGGTGCCCAGCAGTGAGACGTAAAGGCTGATTGCGAAAAGGATGTTAGTTATTTACATGGCCGTGCTTCAGGTACATACTTTACCAATGGGACCGTGCCGGTACTCTATTGCCGGGAATTTTGGACCGGACAAAACTGAGTAACACCGACTAAAGCCGACTGAGAAACATGTTTTTCTAGTCGGTTTGTTTTTAACATGTCACCTGTTTGTCCGGCACATACTTCCCGGCGGAAATCTACTGGCGCTAAAGTTTCGGCGATAAAGCGTCGATATTACGTTCCCGTCGGTAAAGTAGGTACCTCAGACACGACAGGTCCTAGACTTACTTACTTCGGTGCATTTCTTAATCTTATGTTTCATTTTTTTTGAATTTAAATACTTCTTTAGTTTACCGTGAATTTTCTTATTAAGCTCCTTTTCTGATTAGCATTACCAGAAAACGTATTTTCAAACAAGGAAGTTAATTGCTTAACATGAGCTAAATAGACGAATATAACCCGACAGCAATAATTTAAGAGCAAACTTTAATGACATAAAGTTGCTTTAAGTACTGAATTTCACATTGCTAAGTTTTAGTCATAAGGGAACAGTGGTTAAGTGTAACCAAAGTATGAACTAGAGAAGTTTGAACCTTCTGTATAGTCAGCTCTTAACAACTTATTTACTTGACTTTTAGAAATCCTCAATACGAGTTCAAAAAAAAATTAACGAGGCTGTTGAAAAATTGTACGAAATGAAGAATGAAAATAAAATACAGCAAGTTTAATTAATATTAATTAAATTAATTTCAACGTCTAGTAACGTTGATAGTTCAAAGTTTATTACAGTCTACACAATTGTGGTTGTAATTGCATCTCAATCGTTATTGCAGTACAAGGTACGTAACGAGATGAATTGCAGCCATTAACATGGAGCTACCACCACCGTCATTAGATTGAGATTGAATTTCCGCAATTCTGCATGGAAATAAGACAATTTTGATGCGTTCTAATTTACTACATTGTGAAAAGACACACGTCTTAATTCCACCGAATTAATTTAACGTGTAGGATGTAAATTTTACGGTAAATTTCTTGTTAACGAATTTATTTATGGAAACAGAGAACGGAGTTATCCTAAGTAATCAAACTTTTAATTAGGACACCCTTACACAACAATTTTGAAGTAATGAAGTACCTACTTACAAATTTTATTACGAAGCAGGTGAAAGTTTGAACAGTGGATTTAATCAAATGAAACTCTTGCCTTTGGCGATGCTCAAATAACATTTAATTCTTTCTTTTTTAATTTTAATTAAAACATTTTTTAGTGCTACTAAGTCTAAGCTTTTGTGTTTTTTAATAATAATTAAGTAATTATACCTTTTCTTTAATTTCAGGTGAGTTTCTACAATTTTATCCAAGTTTATTAACAATTACGAATCTTACGTATTAGGTAAGTTTATTTTGTGTTTGACTTAAGATGTAAAGCTTACATACCAAATCGGTCGTAATTTAATTTTTGTCAAATATGCGGCTCTGAGTGGTACAATCCCAGTTCAATTCTAAACTGACAACTCAAATGGTTCAAAATCTACCTAAAGTTGTAGGCATCTTCTATCTAGATTACTATTATTACATTACATGTAAAATCTAGAGGAAAAAATTTAAAAGGTTATAGTTTGTATGAAAACTCGCTAACATTTAGTCAAGCTTGCTGCTCTAATGTTCTGTTTAGTTGTTCGATTTTCAGCTAAAACCGTTGATGCAGATACATCTTTACGCACAAGATCAAAGGAAATATCGTAAGCGGTGTTAACTGCAATAAAGACACACAAATACAGTAACTGGGATGTATTTATTTATACAGGGCGATTCAGAATTATGCTGCTAATTTATTTGACGCATTCTGGCCACCAAAATAGGTATAATAAAACAGACCCCATGAAGTACTCAATTAAATTAATACAAAATTAAAATGTAAAAAGGTCCTACTCGCTTAAGCTTGTTCTTTCTTTCTTATTCTCTAATTTTAAGAGAATAAAAGATTTTGAAAACATTGAAATTTTGAACTATTTAAATTTTTTTTTAATTAAAATTCTTTCTAATTGAAGGTTGACGTAAATTCATAAATGTAGATTATTTTTCAATAACTTGGAAATTAAAATTTAAAAATATTTTCTTCGCAAAATTTTCACAATTTTGGGAAAATTTGAATCTGAAATAATTGGGTATTTCGTAATACAGAATGTTTATAGTTTTGTAAATTTTAAAAAAATTCTAAATTTAAAAATAATATAAATTCTGAAGGACGCTGAAACCAAAATGAGAACAATTTGGGTTTTCTGAAATTTTTGTTTAAACTTTAAAAATTTTAAAAATTATTGGAGTCATTTGAATATGAACAATTTACAAATTTCGTTCCATTTTATTTTTACTATTTTTTTATAATTGGAGTATTTTGATAAATTTGAAAATATTGAAAGTTGGAAGTTGAACGTTTTGAAAATTTCGGAATTTTAAACTAGGTATTAGAAGTGTTGAAAATTTTGGAAATAATGAAACTCCAAACATAAATTTTTGTATGAAAAAATTTTGAATTTGCAAAACTTGACAATTTCTCATTTTCTAAAATTTAAGTCTTTTAAAATTAAATTTGGTTTAAATTTTTGAAAAATCTTGATTTTGAAAATATTGGAAATTTCGTAATTTTTTGAAAATTATTGTCTTTGGGAAATCTGAAAAATTGTATTTTTCATGTTTTATAGTTTTTGAAAGTTTTGTAAAATCAAAACATTAAAAAGTGTGAACAGAAAGTTGGAAGTTCAACATTTGTTGATTTCTGAAATTTAAAAATATTGAAAATTCTTAAACCATTACAGATGTTGAAAATTGTGGAAATTTCAGAAACTTAAAAAAAGCAAAAAAGGATTTGACAACAAAGTGATTACACCGTTCTTTGTCAGGAGGCTGTAGCTCCGCAACGAAGAGTTTTTGGAACTATGTTTGTGGAAATTTTTTTACTTATATTGGTACCTACATTTTGTCATATAAATGTGACGCAATAATTCTAAGTCAGTATTTTGAAGGGAAATAAAAATCATGCAATAAATGTGCATTTACGTACATTTACAAACAGTTAATCAATATTAAACTGTAATTAAAATTTATCATAAAAGTTTAATGTTTTTATTTATACCAACTAAATTTACATACCGCACTGTTTTAATGAGCTCGTTAATTGTAGTGGGTGGTTGAACAATGCGGTTTATAAATTAATTATTAATAACCATCGGTATCTACGTGTTGGATATTTATTTATGCCTGCTGGATTCACACGATAACTATCTAGAAAAAAATTTATTTCTGTTGTTATTAAGAAAAATCAAACATTTGAAACAAATAATTATGTTTTTATTAAATTAGAATACAACAAAAAATTAAAAATTCAGCAAGGATGGCTCAACCTATAAAAAAATCTGAGGTGTGCTGGTGAAAACCGATAAATACCACCAATTGATTTATCACTAGAACTGACAATTTGCGGTTAAATCCAATTAGATCCGGACCATTCCAACAATGTGTTTGAAGGTATTGATTGACTTTTTAGCTATGGGCTAAAACTCGTTGCTTTTTTTGCTTTCCTATGCTGTAATTAAAATGTGTTCTATTATTTGAAAATGGGACACAATTCGAGAAATCTGTGTTAATTTAGAATATAGTGCTAACATCATCAGCGCACAACAGATACTAACTAGCTGCATGCAATTATTAAGAATAGTTCCGGAATCGAACCGGGGTTATTATTCTCTGAGCCATACATTTATCCTAGTTCTTAAAATTTTTTTCCTTTTCTTCAATTTTAAACAAAAATTATAGATTAAAAGCTTTCATAAAGACAAACTGGAATTAAAGTTTTATTCTTTAAAATATCAAAGTCGCAAGAATTTATACTATAATGAAATTTCTTGTTTCGGAAACAAAAGGGCGCTAAAAGTTCTGCTATAATTCGTCCAAAATATTCCACGAAACACAGAATTGTACTTTAAACATACCTATAGGTAGAAATAACAGTAAGTATGGAAAATAAGCTCCAAGGTTGTCAGAAGAGCAACTGAAATGCTTCTAGAGATACAGATTTGCTAATGCATAGGCAGTAAGAGGCTTACGATTGCTTAGGGCGTGTTTATTTTATAAACAGCGACTTACATCTTGCAGGATGGGTAAACCTAGCCATATGAATATTATTCTAGCTTCAACAAACATTTGCATTTTTGAAATTAAATCCCTCGAGTTATTTTCCAACTTTGAATGAATTTTTTTTTCTAATATATTTTTTATTTATGATCTATAAAAGTTTATACAAAAAATTACTGTTTTTTGAATGTAGATTATTATTTTTAGCACAATTAGTGTTATTTTTTGCCGCAACCTGCACATTGTTGATTCGTGCGGACTGAGTCTACTAAAGAGCGCAATTTTGTGCAATTTCCGCTTCATTAGAGTGGAAATTGAGTATCAATTTGCAGTACTGATTGCCACTTGACAAGTGTAAAGCAGCGTAGCAGCGAATCTATCTCTGCGTCAGATCTGTTAAGCCACAAAGATTAATTAATATCAATGGTAGTGTTGGGTTTTGTAGAGATGTTTGCAGTCGGTACAATGCTCTCATGCTTAACTCGCACATGATATACGATCAGTTACAGAATTAGCAGCTGCTAAATTCAAACTGCTTTGTCTAGAAACGTCGTCGGGATCGTGTTTCCTAAAGCTTTTATCGTAGACTAAAACGGGTCAAATTTTCGTGTTTTTACACAGATTTTTTTTAATTCTACATTACTAAAATAGTTGTTTGTACTTGACTGTTTGTGAAGTAGAACTTAAAGAGAGAAAAGCGTTTTTCATAAATTTTGATATGGGCGTAGGTTTTAAAATTATAATTATATTAAACCTTTCTGGATACAACTCTGGAATTAGAGGAAAATTTTCACTTCACCTTTATAAGGACTTAAAGGGCGCTGGAGGATCAGGTAAAAGAGTCCACTGAGGCAGCAGGGTCAGCTGAGAACCAAGGTAACTGTGTACTAGAAAATACAGCCGGGCCACCCGAGTGCCGGTGATAGACAGGGAAATGTGCTTGTGACCTAGGCTACATAGTCGGGCCAGACAAGCGTAAAAATTAGGTGAAAGATTTCACAGAGATCGTCTGGCCAGCTGAGCATCATTGACAAACCAACAAATGTGACGTGAAAAATGCAGCCGGGCTAGACGAGCGTAAAAACCAGGTGAAAGAGTCCGCAGAGGCAACCGGGCCAGCCGAGCGCCAGTGATAAACAGAAACCTAGAAAACGCAGTCGGACCAGCCGAGAGCACAAAACCAAATTAAGGATTTCACAGAGACTGCCTGGCGAGCTGAACACTAACCGACAAATGTGACTGTGTATTGAAAAACGCAGCCAGGCCACTCGAACGTAAAAACCAGGCAAAGGAGTTTGCAGAGGCAGCCGGGTCAGCCGAACGCCAGTGATGGACACGTAAATGTGCCTGTGTTATGGAAACATAGTCGTGCCAGCCAAGCGTAGAAAATTAGACGAATGACTTCATAGAGGCAGCCGAGTTAGATGAGCAGTAGGGAAATGTAACTGGGTCCTAGAGGGCCAGACGAGCGCGGAAAGCCAGATGGAGGCAGCCGAGCGCCACTAACGTACAAGAGGTTACGAATAACTTCATTGCAGTAAGATTTCTTGTAGATGGACGGTTGTTTGCGTAGTCAATTAACAGTAAACGTTACAATGCTCATACAGTGATTGTTGTAACGTCACGCACTGACGTGACAGACGATTCTAGAACAATAATGGTGAGGTGCGTTTCTACGAAAGCTTCTTCTGATTATTATGTATAAGCAAAAGTGTAATAATCATCTGAAGTAAATTAACATTATTTGGGCGACGCCACTACGGCGTCTGTTGACGAAACTGACAACAAGATACAACAAGATTAAACACAAACGTTCTGTTAGTACCTTTATCTGTACATTATAAAGCAATACTTATTTGTGTGTGTGTGTGTGTTTATATGTCCGTCAATTTCAACCCTTCTCCAGAAGAGCTAACAGTTTAAAATTAAAAATGTGATAAGTCTTGGTGTAAAATTAACCAGAAATTTTTAAAAACCTGAGTTTTATAAGTTTATGTATTTTTAAAAAAATTCAACGAAATGAAGACCTAAA